>VYXB01007062.1:21140-124885 GCA_013397135.1 Pachyramphus minor | reverse complement strand
GGGCCGGGCTCGGGCCATTAGCGTCCCGTAAATCTTGGGAACGCTGGAACTAATTACGGAGAGGATATGTCTCAATTTGTTCCGCATTAGTGCCGCGCCGGGACGCAGGCACAGAGCACGGGAAATTGATGGGCCCGGCCCAGCCCGGCTCGGCCCCGCCGGGACCGCGGCCCTGACCCCGCGTTCAACCCGCGGGGCGGCCCCGCTCCGCCTCCCGCACCTGCCCCCGGGCGGTGCCCGCAGGGCTGCGAGGTGGGGCTGCAGCCAGCAGCGAGGTACCACCGCTCGCAGAAATTTATTAGCGTGCTGCTAAGACGAGGCTCAGTATAAATCACGGGGCTGTATAGGGCCATAAAGCATCCCTGTGTATCCTGCCGGGGTTCTGGTGAATAGGAGTTCATGGGAAGACGGGCATCGGTAACGTCTTTCAGATCTGGCGCGTGTGACGTTTATAAAGTCTTAGATATACAATGGGATATACTAAAACTATTACATAGAATTTTTGTAGATATTTGGTACTTACATACAAAAGAAATTTGAGGGCGAGACGTTCTTAGGTAATATGCTCAGTTCTTGGCATTTCCTCTAATGGCTTTGAAAGTCATAAAATTATTGTTTTGGCAGGGCAAAATAAAAATATTTTAAAACTTAGTACATTATAAATGAATGTAAGGTGAGATCTAAGGAATTAATTTCTCCCTGGTTGCAGAATGCAGATCCCACTAGAAAGGCACACTGAACTCTCAATGTAATAATACAGAAACAAATCAGTAACAATACCTTGCATGGACACCAATTCAAAGAATTCTTTGAGCCACCTGAGCACCACCTTTGAATACGGGCACACATCGGAAACATAAACCAAACATTTACACATTCAAAAGAGAAAGGCTCCAGCTGAAGTGTAGCTGCTGTCCCCAGCCACACTGCAGTATCCCTGGTACCTCATGGGTAAGGAAAGGCAGCAGCAGCCTCAGGTCTCACTAACTGTTGGATATTACAGGACAGGGACAGTTTCTCCAGCAGACTGGCCATGAACATGTTTTCCTAAACACTTTCAACTGCGTTCTTGAACAAACAGACTTTACTAATGCAAGAAACATCCAAATCTCACTTTGCTCTTGCAAAGTCCTTTTGCAACCCTGTGCGAAGATACTGTCCTGACCAGTCCTCCTCAGAGGGAAACTAGGGGGTTCCAGCAAGCTGGTCTGTCTTAAGTGAGGATCTAAACCCTTTTCACTGGGTTTTGTTCTCATCCTACACACCTCAGAGGAAGTCATCCCTGTAAGCCCTTGACTAAGGGTGCTGTACAGTAAGAGTGGTCCCACCGAAATCAGTGCCTAAGGATGTCAGTCCAACAGGACTTGGCCCAGGCAGTGGGGAAAGCCAAGCATGTCCTCTGCCTGCAGATGTTTGGTGAGTGTAGAAGACAAGCAGAGGGGACAACGTGGCTACTGCCTAAAGCAGTAGAGAAACAAGGTTCTGTTCAGCACCTTCTGCACACTCCAGAGAAATGGAGGAAGTGACAGTTTTGCCAGAACAAGGAGGGACTCCAGCAGTATTTGTGGAGTGCTTGGAGTCCTTGGGTAAGCAAAGAAATGCAGATGGCTGCATTATACAGCACAGCTCCGTGTGGTGTGTCAGTGATGTGACCTGTGAGGGGGTGGCCGGGCTCGAGCTGGAGACGTGTTGCAACACAGCGAGTCCCTCCTCCCAGCCCCATCAGTACAGACCCGCCAACACCCACGGCTCCTTCACAGCCTGGGCAGCGATTCCACTGCCCCCAGTCCTCCAGCACAGCCCTTCAGCTTCCTTAGCAACTGAGCAAACCCAGTCCTTCATTACCACAGCTACATGAAGGTGCATGTCTCTTTTCTGTCTCTGGACTACATGTGCTGCTAGGTGTGCATTGCAGCAAGACACAAAAAGCAAAGACCATTTTTCTCATCTAGTTGGCTGGAAGCAACAGGCAGCAAAAATGTAGCTCCCACTGAAATAAAAGTTTTCCCAGCTCTTGATTCTGAGCCTTCCCACTCAATATGTTTTTTTTTTATTTCAACATGGAAGCTTTATAGCCAGTCTCTCTCCCTTGTGTAGGTATCACATGCTGTTGCATGGGATGTCTGGTCTGGCCACAAGCATGAACAGCCATCTGAAAACTCCATGGCTTCAGGCCATCAGCCCAACAGAGACCTGCTACAAGCAGGGAAAGAAGCCCTGGTGTCCTCCACAGAATCAAATACAATCCCACCCGGCTATGGAGGTGCCTGCACAGTTCTCATCAGCCTGTCACTGCAGGACTGGGCTGTTTTCACATTTGTGTCTGTCACTGTCCAACTTCAGCCTCTAGTGACCTGACTGCCACCACAAGGCTCGTGCTGAGTGTGACATGCAGGGATAGTTAGTGACTGAGCTTGCAGGGAGAGGTGAGGGAAGAAAGGAGAGGAGGGAGGGAGCCCACGTGTTAAACTCGCCTTAGAAGTCAAACTTCTTTGTCATGAGACACAGGACATTCCTTTCCCCTCAGATTTTACGTACGTTTGATTCTACTAAATCCATCTGAATACTGCTCTGACACAGGAATTAGAAGCACTGAGAGTTTGCTGTAGCCATTGAGTCATGGGCGCAGACTGATCAAATCTACCGCTTGTTTTCCCTTCCTCTTACATGAAAGCAGAGTTCAATAAAGTTCAGATCGGAACTGAGACCTACTTTTGTGATGTCTTGACAAACCTTTCTTGAAATATTTAACATGTTAGTTGGAAAGAAAGAAGCACAAAGAAACCCTGTCAACTTGTTATTTATGTTTTTTAAATGAAACAGTGAAAGGAACAAGTAAGTAAGTGTGATGCCTTTCTTTAGATTGCAGTATCATAGATTAATAGCTCTACGAACAGATTTGCAAGTAGCACTATCATGCTAGTCAAGATATTAAAAAAAGTTTATGAGCAGTTGCTTAGGAAAAACAAGATAAAGCCTATGGAAATCTGATACTGGTCAATGGTGCATTTATTCAAAACATAATACTCACTTCAAGTCCCCATAAATCCTTTGCAAATGAAACTTCCATTGTGATCACTGTTCCAGATCTAAATGATTTATTTTTTTCCTTTGGTAGACATTAGATATATCTCAGAATGTACAAGCTATGTACCTACTGATACAGAGTTAACCACGCACCCATGAGATAATAAATTTTGAATTCAAATAAGATATTTTAAAGAAGGAGTGTCTTTATAAGAAGATCTTTTTTAAAAAATTATTTACTAGTGGATTAATTTGCATGAAAAATTTCACATTTCTGTGTGATCTGTTTCAAAATTCAGGGCTTCCAACAGTTCCAAACAGTTAGTTCTTGGGAGCAGAGCAGACATTGGATTGTGTGCAGTTTCAAAACTGAGTTCTCGGCAATTTAGAATCATAGAATGCTTTGGGTTGGAAATGACCACAAAGATCGCCTAGTTCCAACACCCCTCGTGGGTAGAGACACCTTCCATTAGACCAGGTTGCTCAAAGCCCTATCCAGGCTGGCCTTGAACACTTCCAGGGATGGAGCTGCCACAAATTTTCTGGTTCCAGGCCTCATCACCCTTACCGTAAAGAATTTCTTCCTGATATCTAATCGAAAACTGTCCTCTGTCAGATTAAAGCCACTCTCCCTTGTCCTGTCACTACATGCCCTTGTGAAAAGTCCCTCTCCAGCTCTCATGTAACCCCCTTCAGGCCCTGGAAGGTGCTGGAAGGTCTCCCCAGAGCCTTCAGCTCTCCAGGCTGAACAACCCCAGCACTCCCAGCCTGTGTCCATAGCAGAGGTGCTCCAGCCCTCAGACCTTTGTCTGGACTCATTCCAGCATGTCTGTGCCCTTTTTATATTGGGGATCCCAGAGCTGGAGGCAGCACTGCAGGTGGGGTCTCACCAGAGCAGAGCAGAGGGGCAGAATCCCCTCCCTTGACCTGCTGCCCACCCTGCTTTGGATGCAGCCCAGGGCACTTTTGGCTTTCTGGGGTGTGAGAGCACATGGCTGGCTCTCGTTGAGGTTCTTGTCAACCAAAACACCCAAGTCCTTTTCCTCAGGGCTGCTCTCAGTCCATTCTCCACCCAGCCTATATTTGTGCTTGGGATTACCCCAACCCAGGTGCAAGGTCTTGCTCTTGGCCTCTTGAACTTCCTGAGGTTCACACAGGCCCACTTCTCCAGCCTGTCCATGTCCTTCTGGATGGCCTCCCTTCCCTCCAGCGTGTGACTGCACCACACAGCCTGGTGCTGTCAGCCAGCTGAGCATGCACACCATCCCACTGTCCATGTCACTGACAGGGATGTTGAACAGTGCTGTTTCCCAATTTCTCTCATTGTTTCACCCTGAGGAGCAGCAGCCTTTGCAATTTCTGTGTGCATTTGAGGAAATGGGTTCTATTGCTTCGAGCAGCTGCTCGGAAACAAAGAATACACTGAAAGGCCAAGCAGAAGAGACCCACCAGGAAAACAGCCTGTCAACCCATTTTTCTAACTCCATGATCTGAGCTCTCCAGTTTATGGAAGCCTTGTGGTCTTCACTACCTCTGGGATTTTGCATGCTTCTCTCCTAATTGTTCAAATCCAAATGGACTCTCAGTTATCAATTTACTCTCAGAACCTCTAGGCAGAAGTCAAAATAAGTTCAGCAAATTGGTTGGATATCAGCTAAAAACACACTTAATTTTTCATCAGATAAACTTCTCTCAGAGGAACTACTGGAGTCAGCTTTAGCCAGACACCAGATCTATAACAAAATAATTCTATGATTGGGTAACATGAACACCTCATAATAGCTACATATGCTTTATCATGGAATGAAAGTTCTTGAATAAGTTCTCTGGCCAAATAAGGATTTCAGAGTATTTAACACTTGCAATATGCTCCACTCCAACACCATCTATCAGTGATATCCACAGAGATACTGTAAAGACTTGGGCCCAGGTTCATGAGGACATGTACAAAGGCATTTGCAACTGCCACCTAATGCATCTTCAGAGATCCTGTTGCCTTGGACAGCTGAATCCAACCTTGCAGTCTCCTGCCCTCAGCACCAAAGGACCGGGATCAATCTCACAACCACAATAAACACATTTGCATGCACAAGCTCAGAGGAGGTAGGTTTTCTTCAAGATCTGTCATACTATTTAGTAATCCTACCTAAACAAGAAGCCAGAGGTCAGCACACAAGGGGTGCTCTGGGCTGCCCAGCAAATCCAAGGAATCCAAAGAACCTCAAACACAGTTAAAAGGTGGGAAGCACTATCCACTCCTGGATGCCAAGTTATTAGGTGACTACAGAGCTATGCATTGTGGAGCACTGTGAGGCTCTGAACAGTCTTGTACAACTTTTCCCAAATCACAGAAGTCCCCTGGGAAACTTCAGCAATCAAACAAGATCTCGCGGTCAGGAAGCTTTTCTTCATCCAGCTGATTTTATTTCCCCTTCATCTTTCCATCTATTACTCATTACATCCTCCTGCCAAACTCTACATAATTCTTCTCTCTCTCTCTCATGCTTACATATTTCAGTTACATATAGACCATTATGTTCTTTCATCCCAGCTTTTCCTATCCTTTATACAGGCTGCACATATTTAGTCCTTTCCATTTTTCCCACTGCCCACTCCTATGAGCTCCCTCTAACAGCATCTCTCCTGAATAGAAGCACTCCAAATTGAACATATATTCTGCAAACAGTTACATTTGGCAATCTCTGAATGTAAAGACACACAAACCAGTGATTAAATCACCTTCAACAACTGAGTGAGAGTTCAAAGCCATAAAATTGTCAAATCAGGACAGGGAACTTTGGATGACACTGCAAGATCAACTTCACAGGAAGCCCTCAAGTAATGATGTATTAAAAAAATGCCCTGGTTTGCTTTACAATCCTTGTCTCAATGAATGTCTCCTTAGGTACAAATTTGCAGAGATCTTTATGTACAAAATATTTTATAACTGTTCTGCCACTGTGACATCAGGCAGATACTGGTAAGTGCGTATTACCCTTACAGTCTTATAATATATTCTTGAAATATAACCTAATTATTATTCCAAGATACTGAAGTTCATGTAAAGGTAATTTTTTTACCCAATTAAATCACTTGCTGTTGAGCAAGTCGTGTTTAAAACATTAGAACATCACTGCATTCCACAGTTACAGTAACTTGCTTCTGTCATCACATCCTGCTCAAAATCCAGCTTCCACAGTCTAACAGAAATGTGTGAGTTTTATCCAAAAATAAGGCAAAGTCATTCTACAAAACAGAACATATTGAAAATCATACTTTATCTACCTAACTTACGTTTTTTTAAGCTTAGCTTGAAAGACTTCAAGTTTAGTCCTCTGAAGATGCTGAACGGGGTAATTTATCTCTTTAAAGCCTGGGACCACCATATATTTGAAATTAGATTTACATCTGCCTAGCAACTACAATTATCTAGATACCCATTTTTGCCAAACTTTGTCAGCTTTATGATGAAACATTGATAACGGTGCATGCTTTTGTGTGAGGTGCCAAAACTGGCACAGGGCCCTGAGCTCAAGAGTCAGATCTTCTTTTTATAGCAGAAAAGACAGGTAAATTCACTGGAACCAGCAATAGCAATGACTTCTTTTTTAACCCATGGAAGATTTCAGGTTTTGAGTAAGCCCTGATGCTTTCTGGGCCCTTGCCCAAAGCGTGTGCCAGGACCACCCCAGCAGCACAGTCCATTTGGGGGCACTGAAGGCTTTGCCATGCCTGGGAGAAGGGCGATGGCTGCAGAATTAAGACAGCTCCTATGTGGGAGCTCTCAATGCCTGAGCAAGAAATATTTGAGCACCTTTCAAAATTGAATGGGCAACTGGCAGATTTAAAGGATTATGAATACACAATAGGAAGGACACATCCCAGTAAAGCACCTGCATCTACCTGATAAGCCTGCAGCTCTGTGGAGCTAAAACAAGCACACAATGTGCATTTGCCAAGCCAAGCCCAAATATTTTTACTAGAACTGCATTTTTGCAGGATGGTTTCTGTCTTTCCCTCTCCCCTCAATTTCTGTGCTTGTTCTCCTCCCCCTGAAAGCATTTTTGTTAACAGGGAAGGATGCCCACCATTCCAGTCTTTCCTAGGTAATTGAAAGGAGCAGAACTTTTGCCGATCATTTTTATTCCAAAGACACAAAGGTGCTCCGATTACCTGGCATGCATTTAACAAGGGAAAAGGGGGTGGAAGGGAGTCTTAGCCTTCCTCCCCTCCCCTTACCACTGGCTGCTGCAGCACATGGCTCTGCCCCACCTCATGCAGGACTCTTGGCTGTTCTCTGACTTTCCCCACTGTGAACTGGGGCCACGTTCTGTCCTGACTACGGCCAGAAAATAAAATAGATGGCACAAGGTATGTGAGGTATCAGGCCCATGACCACTGACAAATCTCTGAGTACTTATGTGGATTATGTTGGGAGCATATTCCTGGAGATACGGTTCGTGTTTATAAAGTCTTCTGGGGTGAGCATTGCTCAATGGAAAAGCAGCACAGAAATGTAACAAAAGCTACGCTGCAAAACGCAAAAAAGTAATTCTCCCACAGGAACTGAAAGGCATTTCATACATGTCCAATGAGACATTAAAAATAATTATGTGGAAGAGTAATAGCTCCCTTGGTTGTTTTAATATATTTTTGTCTACAAACAAGAAACGTTCTCTAAACTGCTGCCTTGGCTTGGCTTGAAAGGTCTCTCAAACAAAAGCCCTTCAAGTGACCCTTAGATTATTAAAGCTTAGTAACAATGAATGTGGATCTCAGTTCAAACAAAGACTGTAAAAATAAAAAGACAGCAGTTTTGGTCTTGGAATTGACTATGCCTCAATAAACTGGAAACACATAGAATGTATTTTTGATCAGTAGTGATACCTCTGCTGAACAAACCCGAAACTTTTTGTCTGAAGTTTTCAGTGCTGGTTTTGTCTCAAACATTATCTGCAAATAGTCTCACTCCTAATACAAATGGAAAAGTTGGATGCCGTGTCTGAATTTAAACTTCCCAGAGCTCATTCAGACAGCACTTCAGATCTACAAGGGGTTTTTTCTATTCTATTCTTAATGATTTTTTTGCCCCAAAACTTGATGAAAAGTCATTAGGATCATCAGAAACATTTGTGGTGAACAAAAATACCAGCAATGCCAAATTACAAAGCTTAAACACTCTGATCTGTGTCTCCCATGAGAAAGATACAGAGGTTGAGATGTTCAGTGACAGACATTAATGTCAGATGCCAAAGCAGGAAAAGCAAACATAGGAGTGGGGAGAGATATATAGACCCCACAGAATATCTTGTTTTGAAAGTCATATGTCATTTAAATGGCCTTTATAACTGAAGAAGGTAATTAAAAATATATTTTTGTGTAGTTTGCTGGCAGAACATAACACGGCTGCCAATTGACAGGGTCAGTTTTGCACTTGTGAACTGGAGGCACAACTCTTTTGTATCTGTGCATTACTGTGAGCACCAATGGCTCACTAAGCACAGGCCCAAACGGATGTGGCCAAAGCAAGTGGGCCCTACAAAATGTCAAAACTATCACAACTTTATCTCCTGTGCATCGCCCAAAGTTGCTCTTGCAGGCAGCAGAACTGCAGAAGTAGGGGCTGTAGCTACAGTTGGGAGAAGGGGGTAATCTCCCTAAAGCACAATGGTCCTCTGTCCTTTCAAACCAGCTCCTCAGGCATCTCACCAGCCCCTCACCAGCTCCTTTGGCTTTCCATGTGTGCCTTTCTCCCACCTTTAGAAGAAACTGCTTAGCTCTTTCTCATCTCTGGAGCACACCCATCAAAGTTGTATCATGAGCTCCTCTTGTTTTTATCAACACAGTGACATCAAACAGACACAAGTGTTTAGCCATGTCTTAGCTGGGTAGACCATGGCATACTAAAACTTTCTCTGATGTTTTCATTCTGAGAGTTCACTATTACTGGGAGTGAAGGTAGACCTGAGCAGGTGGATAAAAATACAACACATTTTCACAAAACCAACACCCTCTATTCACTAACAACAGCAGATAATGGAGGTGTAGAAATGACTCCTCTCCTTTGCCATGGCCGAACAACTCCGTCTCTACTTTGTCAAATTTCTGAATCCAAAGCACAAATGGGCTTAATATTTGTAACAGAGAAAATAGAAACCTGTGCATCTGCTTTAAGAGCTTGTAAGCCCTAAGATCACTTATCTACACGGGATGCTTAATGGCTGGAACTGGATTAGAATCCCTGGCTGACCAAAGCTTTCTATTCAACCTATTTCTATTCAGAGCAGTAAATTAGCTACCTTTGTGCTATGCCTGATTTCTGCCCAGGGGGTTAGGGAGATGTTTATGCTGTATAACCATGGCAACAAAGTTGGCAATTAGCATCAAGTTTGGCTATTCCTGTGGGCAGGAATTACCCTGTGAACTCCATTTAGCAGACACCAAGCAGCTAGCAGTGTGACAATGATGCATTTACTACAGTCAAGACTGGATTTGAATACAGTAATAATAAAAGACACTACAACCTACCAATCTGCATTTGTATTTCCTTCTAACTTGCCTCAATAATCATCTCTTTGCTCTGGCAGTGCAAAGACTAATGCACTAAAGCTCACCTGCAGCATGGAGTGATCAGATAATTCTCTCAAAGTATAACTTCTTTTAGTACATTTACACAATGTGTGAAATGAAATAGAGGACAAAGTTAATAAATATATGCAAGAGAAAAACGTTTCTGAATGGCATCTAGAAATGAAGACAGATGAAAAGACAACATTTAATTTACTGTATTGACTAATAGTTGATAATGTCATTCCTGATGTTCTTCAAAGCACTGATTGATATATTTTACAAGAATTCACAATCCTTAAACGCAGGAATCCTTCTCTCTGTTCTGTGTTTATACAGTGCCTAGAACAGTATGGCACTGGTCTGTCACCACAGCTCCCAGGTGCTTCAGTGGTACAAATAAAGAACAGCAGCAGATGAAAATGATTATTTCTTTCTATATGATAGTACACTAAGAGTAATCATCTCCTTGCTCAGAAAGGAAACCCTGATTATATTGTGCTGTCTCTATAAACACCAAGATCACATAATGCCCTGCAGTGCAGTGCAAAATGCTGGTCATAATTGTAGAATGAGTTAGGAAAAGGAAGATAAACATTTGAGATGAACAGGGTCCAGTGAATGAGATATTTATGAATTTTAGTCATCTTTCCTTTTTCATGAGGATGAGCAATCCATTAATGTTGATGGTTGCTATGTTCACAAAGAGGAAACCTAAACACCTTTATCATTAAATATGACATGGCAATACATGCCAGGAGACTCCATCCCAGTATTCATTTCTGTCTGTCCAAACAGAGTGACTGGACATGATGCCTGTTCAAGAAAATTGCAAACTAGGACTTGTCATTTTAAAAGGCTGCATTCTACTAATACTTCAGGTGTATTTAGCCATTTCCTTATAATTTTTGATCTTCTGCATTAAGTAAAGCTAAAACACCTGAAACCATGCTAAGGACTAATACCATAACCTTTAAAGAAGACAGCAAATGCTCAAAGATATTGTGTGTTTCTCCCACAAAGACAGCAACATTTGGGTAATGCATCGAATGCAGAGGGAAAGAGGAGGGATATATAAAAAAAATAGAATCACAACAGCAAAAACTATGTGAAGCCAACATAAACTAGGCAGGACTAGCTGTGCCATGCTTTGCTTGTAAAATATGTAAAGAAATAAATTCACTGCTACTTTTTTTTCCCCAAAGAATAAATGCATAAACTGACAGAAAAGTACTAACATGCTTGCAGTGTCATTTCATACACATATTTAGTTTAATCCAAGCAGTTAACAAGTCTTGGAAAACAAAGCAAAAATACTTCATCTTGGTTCAAGCAAAGCATTTGAAGGCAGGTTCCCTCAGGAAACAAGGCTTCTGTGATTGCACTGCCAGTCCATCTGTCTCTCGAATAACTTCTCAACCTCAGACCTGTTTCAGCCAGATTCTGTCCAGACATGACATTCCCAGCAATGCTGAGTGAGCACAAAGTTCAAGAAACTGGCAGCTCAACAGAAACAAAGGGACCTACACCAGTGCCCCCACGAAGGGAGCTCTGCCGAGTGAGCTCAGCAGTTCTTCGCGCAGTTTGGCTCCCCCCGGCCAGTCCCTCATCAGAACAAACTACAGTACGTGCTACCATTGCCCAGCTGTCATCTGGGGAGAAGCAAGGGAAGCAAGGATAAGTGGGAGGGGAGGGAATCACGGGGGACATGTAGGGAGCAGGGGTTGAGGGGTGGGCATCACTGCTACTTTTTTTTCCTCAAATCCAGGCAGCCAGGATTCATTAGTTCCACTGTCACAGAACAACTTGTTTCTCAGCACTTCAGTTCAGCCAGGAAACTAGTAAAAGGAGTTATTTGTACAGCTCAGTTGATACTGGGTTTTCAAAACCTTTATTTGCTGGTGTTTCAGATCCTGCCTCCAACCATAGAGGCTGGTGCAGGTAGGAGATTTGATCAATCCTCAGCAAGCTGAACCAAACATTTGCATTGATGGGGGAAGGAAAAGATGTATAATAACGCTGATCTAGAGGTGCAAACATCAGGTCACTTTAAATACTCCAGAGAAGAGCTTGTATCCTTCCAAAGGGAGATATTTTCTGTTTCTTTTCATCTGCACCACTGTCTCCTATAAATCAACATTTTACTCTGCTTGGGAACAATAGAATGTGTGAGGAAGGATTTAGAGTTTACTAAATGTTGAATTAGTTGGGACTGATTTAATCATTTAGGCTTTTACTTGTGCTTAGGGAAATGGGCTGAACTTTGAAGAAGTTGTTTGATGCCATTTTTCTAAGTGGGATGTAAACCGACTCTCCTTCATTTCCTATAAAGGACCCCATAAAAAGTTGTCCTGTGACATACACAAAGGGACACCACAAAAGAAAAAGCTCACTTGACAGAAACCACCCCAGACAGATGTATTTAGGAGCTATATATCCATTCCCTGCTCTCTCAAAAACTGATTAGATGATTTAAGAGTGCTCAGGTCAGTCCAGAACACAGTCTTACAAGGAATACCTCAGTCTTCTCATTCCCAGTCTTCAGTTCTTCCCATGTGACAAGACCTGTGACACCATCTCCATTGTTTTGGTACTCTTCATTCCTGAATGTCATTAAGCATGACTGATATCCAAAATCAGCTTCAGTTTTGCACAGACCCAGCCATTAACAGGGGGCTTTAACAAAGGCAGAAACAGAATTATCAGCAGTGAGCTCTACTGTATATCAGATCAGTAGCTGTCACTTCAAACTCCAGTTGTTATTTCTAACCAAACTATCCCCAAAGGAATGGTACAAACCCTTGGAAAACCTGTTCTGCTTACATTTTTTTTTTTCTTAATTTGCAGAGACTTAATTCCTTCATGGTTTGCTCCCAACACTGTATTAGCTGAGGTTCCCAATGAGCAAGTTCAATACTCACAAGGGGGAGAAGTCTGGAAGTTCCTCAATGCCTTGCTAGCTACAGGGTGGGACTAGGAGCACCTGGGACTAAGCCTACCTGATAAATTTTCCCATCCCAGTGACTGTATCTGTCTAAACCACCTGGGGGTATTTGCTACAGCCTGTCCTGAAGACCTGGCCCTGAGTCACCCACGTGGCTTCCACTGGACCTCTGGGGGTTTGTTCTTCATTGCAATTGAGATGTGGGAACAGAAAAGAATTAAAAAGGCTGGTATGCACACAGGTCTCACTCAGAATATGTGGCCAAAGCACAGTGCAGAGAGGAAAAGGGTCTTGATCATGTAGTTCTGATGTAACATACAGCACTTTCGTAGAAAGAAGAGCAGCAGAAATTGCCCACAAGCAGTTTTAGGGGTGGTTTCATCACCCGAGTTGCAGCATTCTGCAGAGGTAAGAGGAAAGATAAGATGCAGGAGCCAGAAAGGACCACACAAACTCACTTGTGGAACAGAACTGGGTGTCTCACAGTGCAGCCAAAAGTCTTTGCTGAAGAGAAGCGAAAGTTGTTTCAGGAGAATAAGGTGGTCATGGTGGTAAGGAGTGATCTCACCTGCTTTTCTGGTAGTCAAAGCTGGATGCAATTGTTTCCCATTGCTAACCTTCCATCTGAACAGACACAGAGCTATAATTGTATCTGCAAGTGCTGTATGCCCAAGAAAGCCCAGATCATTTTCTGGTGGCTCCATTCATCTGGCACTTGTGTTCTTAGATTTCCTGTTGCCCAGACAAGGACTTTGACAGGGCTACACAACTCCACAGCCAGCAAATAAATCCAGAGTGTATCAGTGTCTCATATAATGCACCACTGACTTCCCACACCTTCAAAAGAAGAGACACCAGCTACGAAAACGCCCCATATAAGTTAAAGAATCCTTTGCTCAGGAAGCAAGCAGGATTACACAGGCACGGGCTTCAGCAGCACCTAGGGCTGCATAAAAGAAAGAGTGGGATTACAAGGCATTTGAAACATTACCTTATTTCTGCTGAACAAGGCTTGCATGGATCCTAACTCACAATTGTTCAGAACTGAAGTGTATTTGATGTTTTTCCTTCTTTTCATCAGATGACAAGGAGAGGCCAGATCTTGCTGTGCTTCACAAAGGGAGTGCTGCCATGGCTCTTTGCACAGCAACCAGAACCAAAAATTCCCAAGACCCAAACTGGTTCTGACAAAAATCCTTCCATGAATCTGTCACCAGCCTTTAGTACCTTGGTTTTCCTACTGATTCTAATCAGGATGTGAGTGACAGGGCTGGGACTAGCACAGAGCAAAGCAGAGATCACCCTGCAGCTCCCTGGATCATCAGGTAACTTCCTCAGAAATAAAGCTTTAATCAAACTTGAGTGACTAATATGTTCAAACCAGAAACTTTCCTGTGGGTTTTAAAAATTTAATTATATTCCATCCCCAAATTTTCCTAGTGCTACTCATTGAAAATACACAGCTGCACTGGTGAAGCTGTCAGTGAAAGGAAGTGAGAGGTTTTGGCAGCTGCACAGAGGGGAAGAGGTGAGGCCCTGGACTCATGAGAAGGCGTTGGAGACAGTTTAGGTTTGGAGATCTGATGTCTGATGACATTTTTGGCGATCTGAAGAAAACTCATTTCATCCCCACCCTTCTGTGGACAAGGCAGAGGTGACTAGGTTACAAGGCAGAAGGTCTTGGTCCCAGCTCCTGCAGGGACATATCGTATGACCATAGTCAAGGAGTGCTTGGTTCCCATCTCCATCTGCAAAAAGGAGGAGGTGCACTTTCTAAGACGAACATCAAGATCTGAGGCAGTCTGGGAGGAGAATTCTTAGCTCTGTGGAACAGATGTGTGTGAGCCCCAAAATACTGAAGGCATGTGCTGATGTTTCCAGGATGGATTTCAGCTCAGGAGCATTGCACATACAGTCCTGATCTAGAGGATCTTCATGGGAAAGAAGATGTTCATCCATGCAGAGCCACTCTGAAAGAGCTGCACTGAGCAGAAGAACAGCCTTTCTGGTATTTGTTTTCCTTTGCATGTCACAGGACTATTTTATCTCTCTCTGAAGCAAAGTTCACCTTTTCCTACATTTATACAGTCCCTGCCACTGGGGAGGGAGCAGCAGCACAGCTCCAAGGCACCAGCACAGAATAAACCAATAAAAATTACCTAGGGAATTTATTTTCAACCTATACTTTAGTCACTTAATATGTAACAGAGAAAAGTAGAACCCAAAAGACATACCAATATTCTCTAAATAAGCTCTTGGGGTTGTGAAATACCATGGAGGAAAAATAAATCACCACCTCCAGAACAAGTCTGCCTAAATAAAATGGGACTTTCCTGTGCAAGAGATGCTATTTCACTACAGTGGGCAAAAAGTGGTATATAAGTTGTTTGAGCTGCCTACATTACATATGGGAGAAATATCTCCTTCCCAGACATGCAGTAGAGCAAGAGACTTTCTACATAAAAAGCCAGCTTCCAAAGCCTAACTTTACAGGAAGGGACTCAATACTAAAGCCACAAAGCATTATAGTGCCACTGACATTAATATCAGCCTTGCAGGGCATTGCAGTTGATATGACTGTTTTCTTCCTGAACTAGGCATAATTTTAAATAAAGGAACAATGTATACTCATGGAGTTTCCCTTATTCAGAGCTTCTCCCCTACTCCATCCTGGGAGACTGTTGTACAGTTCACATTGCAGTAGGCAATAATACAAGTATTACAAGATACTGTACAATCCAAATAAAATAATGAGACAAAATAAAGACCACGTTGAGAGGCAGAGACTCATGGCACCTCCAAGACTAAAACAGAGAATGGCTCTCACTAAGGAGTGTTTATGGAAGTAGGGAGGAGCTGTGTGCACAGACCCTCCAGAAGTAGGGAATTTCCACACTTCACAAACCTGAGCTACCAGCTGCTCAGTAGTACAGGGGTGACCAGGTACCTCTCGTGACAGAAGGTCCATCTAGGAAAAAGTGTTTTCTCTAAGAGCTCACCACTCCCCCTTGCAGTTTCCACAGTAAAGTCTTACTGATGCTATTTCTGAAGCACTCTGCCTTCCACACACCTCACAGGTGTAGATGAACTGGTGATACCTAAGGTGCTGTTAATTGAACCTGCTTCTTCAGTGGACATGAAGGAAAAATAGTGTAGTGACACTGTGAAACCCCCTCTTTCCTCTTCTGCAGAACTCAGAGCCCCTCAAGCTCTCCTTGATGTGGTAATTCAACAGCAGACCAAAGAGAAACGTGCAACTCTCAGCTGTGCACATCAATGAGGGAACCAAAATAGGTTTATCAAAGAAAAATGTGACCCCAACCCATCCCTGGAACCAAATCAAAGAATATCTAATGGCAGCAGTGGGTCTCTAAGAAGAAAACAAATCCAAACCAGTTTAAAATAGATCCAAACAAGAATACATGGGTTTTTTTTGTTGTGGTCATTGCCAGCCAGATTATGATTGGTTACAAATGTTAAGGGCCCTTGAGTTGCTCGAGGCCTTAATCCATCAAACTGGTCATCACCATGTGCCAAGCAATGACCTCAGTGAAAAGCCATAAATCATTGCTCAGTTAAAGAACCAGGCCTGTAAGCTCCCTCAAGTATCACTTCCCTCAGCACTTGTGCGTGGGGAAGGCAGACTGCCCGGGATTCTGGAACAGCTGATTTACAGGGAGGAAGGCAAAAGACCTCTCAACTCCACGGACCAAATTCTGCATTAAGACAAGGTGGCATAGAGTATATTGAATAAAAAAAAAAAAAATATATACAAATAAAAGCCAGAGTGTGTGCTTTGCATGTGGGTTAAGAGTTGAAAGATCTGCTTCCTTACAGTGTGGTCCCAGTAAAAGATTAAAAGCAGCATGTAAGAAGTTAAAGCTTCTAACCCCTAATCCCTCTAATTGCTAATCCTCTTCAGGGCATTGTGAGCCACCTCTCAGTTACTACACTTTGTAAGGACTGCCTAAGACAAGTGCTGTTTATCAAATATTACTATAAATACTCAGAAAGTTCATTCTCCATTCTGAAGCAGAGGAATCACTTGCTGTATTCTGCCTGGCATAAATACCACAGATGATGAAGGCTTCTTTTTTTTTTTTAGAGTATGAAAGTTAGTTCATCTTTGTGTAAATAAAGCAGGTGTTCACCTACAAAGCATTTTTCAGTAGGAACTGTGTGATGAAAGTGACCTTAAAAAAACCCTGTTGTTCTAAGGATTTTGAAGAGCCAAGAGAATGTTGGGGGTGGAGGGGGAAAGGAATATTTCAAACAGTAGAGAGTAAGTGTGGTCACATTTTTCACCACTGAACACTTTACAGCAAACTGTGTTTCCTGTGGTGGGACAGCTTTCATGAAGCCTTTCACCATCTCTCTCTATTCCAGGGATTGCTAGGCTTTTTTCAAACATTTCTCTCTTGTGTTTCTGTATATCCATCTACGAAATATACATATTTAAGAGACACTAACAAAATTATAAGTTACCGTAAAAACACACATTGAGGTGCTGTACCATTAAATACAAGTATTTCCCAGGCAGTTTGAAGCTGAAGACTGTGTCTGCATTAACCTCCAGAAAGTTTTAATCTCAGAAGCTTTCTGCACATTCCTAATTAGGTTGTAGCAATTACAGCAGAGGCCACTTATACTATTAATTCAAATTTAAATACAAGAGTCAATCTTTGTAGGAACAGCAATGAAATCTTGGCAATGAAATCTTACCTCTCACAGTCCAAGGTAGTATCTTAAATGATAATTCATCAGAATGAAAAGCACTGGCAAAGAAAGTATTTTGGGCTTTGCATACAATCTTTTTTTAAAATGCTTTTGGCAGTTAACTCCTTCATCTTTAAATCACATTACACTTACGTGAAACTGCCTTCTATGCTGAAAGGACACAAAGCAATGGGAATAGATTTACCTCCTTTTTGTTTCCATTTCAAGAACTCCTGAGGAAAAGAACCTGACAGAGTGGGGATGAAGTGATTTGGATGCTCCCTCTCACACACCACGGGAGGACAGAACCACTCTGAACCTGTTGCAGCCCTTCAGACTTCAAGATCCTTGTTCCATTCAGGTCAGGGAACTTTGCCACTGTGCCAAACCTAGTTATGGCTGCACCCTCCTTTGCTGCAAAAGGCATCAGGACTGGAAACAGCTTTTTATCACAGGCTCACATGCTTTTCTCCATACACCTGCCCCACCAGCTCTTTTTCAAACTTGTGTGCCTCCTGACATTAGGAAACTGAGAAGTGCAGTCCTGCTCTGTGTGGGAACCCAGTGCCCTGAGATTCACAGTGGAGCCACAGTCAGCAATGTGTTGGACATCCACTGGCTCTAGAAAGGCTGGGGTTTGACCCAAGAAGCTCAACAGAAAAGGCAACTTAAAATATACAACTGCCAATGCAGCACGGTGTCTTTTTTGGCAGAGAAGATAAAAATAGCAAAGAAACGACAGCTCTGTTCTTTTTATGAAAGCCTGGCAGTTTTCCAGTAGAGACTTAAGTACTTTTTGTACTTTGGGGGAAAAAAAAAAAAATGATGGGAAGTGGTCCAAGAATGGTCATACAAACCTGAGAAATATGGAATAAGAGGCTGGGCTGCAGCAGCCAAAGTGGTACCACCAGCTGCGGCCCCATTAATTAACTCTCTGCGGTATGTGGCTGTAAGAATGACCCTGATAATTGTTGAATACGAGCAGATAACTTTTACAGAGCAGCCATGCTTTTCTTACTGTGGTCTACTTATCCAAGAAGTACCTTGCACATTTCCCTCGTCTCACAGGGCAGTAAATTAGTTCAAATTGCAAAGGTATGTAGTAAAAGCTGTGCTCAGCCTTTCTGCAGCATTTGAAGTTTTATTTTACAGTTTTGGGTCTTCTCTGAATGCCTAAAACTGGGGAGAGAGGAACATGAGAGAAAATGCAGACTTTATAGATCCATAAAATTATGTTAGTTTAGATAAATAAGTGTTTCTCTGCAACTCAAACAATGTAACTGAAAACTACAGTTCTGTGGGTAACAACACAGTGCAGTAGAATATAGACTTCCTCTTTTTGCTGATCTTTTAAACTGAAAAGAATGGCAACTTTATCTGCTTAAAGGGGAAAGTATGACAGCTACAACAAACTACTTTAACATGCCCTAACTCTAGTTTTATGAATCATTTTGAATAAAGCACCAATAGCGGCTACAGAGCAAAATTCTACAGCTCCATTGACAGCACTGACTTGTGTAAACAGTAGCAACTCACTGAAAGTGAGCTAAGAGAGTCACTGGGTGCAATCCTCCAGCAGAAAGAGCCACAGAGTTTTGGATCCTTATGCTGGATGCAGCTTTTTGGATGCGAGTGGCATTCAGTCATGCTCTGTGTCCTCTTTTACAAATATTCATTTCCTTTGTCCCTCTGGTGTCCTATACCTTGCTGTCCTGCTGTCCCTCATACAAGCAAGCCTCCACACCAACATCAGTCAGGGAACAGCACCTACACACATCAGCTACTCACTCCTTCCAGAGCCAGATTGTTCTGGTAGTTGTGAACTTGACAAACAGCCTGAGGATTTAATCCTGAATCAAATCCATTGGGCTGAACCAAGAAAACAATGTTTACCTCTGACTGCAGAATACAACTTGCCTGTATTGTGCAGATGGTGGACACTTAACATTATTGCACTTAGCAGTTTCTGTTTTCTTGTTTCTCAGTAAGGGCCAGAAAGGAACGATTTCTCTGACCAAAACCCAGCGCCCACATGCACGACAACAGATAGGTAGTCTTGCAAATGAAATCAACAAACAAACAAAAAGTAGTCACCTAATTCAAGGCCAAACAAAATAAGAAAAGACAGGAGAAAGTTTTTGGATCGGCTGGTTCTTCCGGGAATGCAGCTGTGCATTCCAGCAGGCAGCAAGAATGTGGGTTTTTCCTTTTACGCTGATCACAAGCTTTGCTAAGTTCTAGGCAAAAGCATTCAACCCCCCATGTATGTGGTTCAGCTAGATAGCTTCACAAAATAACACCACTCTTTATGAAAGAATGGAAATTAAGCAAAAATTCTTTAAAAGGCAGCCAGCACTGCCTTTTAAAGAAAAATTAAAAAGTCACTGTTAGGAACACATATTTCTTTTCCTGGCTGTGCAAGCCTGAATATAGTGGGCATATCTGACGTGCAACTTGATGGTGTCTGAGAATCTCTCCTACCACAGCCAGGTGTAACAGAATCCAGCAGCTTTGTCAAATTTATCACATGCAGTTGTGTTTCCTGTAGCTCTTTAATACCAATTTAGTATGACCAGTGATGATCAGCCAAAAAGCCTCCCCAAGTCCTTGTGTTACTGTGTGTTTTTCTGTCTCTCCAAAGAGTCACAAAGCACTGACTTTTCCAGTGCCCCCACCTTTGGCCAAAACCTGCTTGTGCTGATGCCAATGTGAACAAAGGGATGCCAGGGAACTTCTGAGGAAAACTCCCCCTGAGCTGCTACCAGCTAATAACTAAACTAGTGCAGAAGATCCTTGGAACTCATTCCCACTGCCAAACAGCACGGAGCTTAAATAGCATCGCTATCTGCCTCAAGTATGCTGCATTAAAAACAGATCCTCCCATCACTTTCTGAGACAGCACCGTAGAAAAAGAAGCCGAAAAACAACAACAAAAAAAGAACTTTTGTAGTGGTCAGCTCGTAATGACATGACAAAACAACTAATGAGATAAGAAGATTCACAAGACAATGTGACCTTCAAAATACATGGTTTGCTGAATTCAAAAGTGAGTTCATCACTATGAAAATGCCCAATCCATTACCTGTTCTCGGTGACATTCAGCACAAATCTTTGCCATATTTTCTAACATGTTCAAATGTGGAAACAGGCAGAAATTGCGATGAATGTCGCTACAGGACCATCACTTATTGATATTTGTTTAAAGATCCACCTCCCTCAGAGCAAGTGCCTACCTGTTGTACCAGCAGACAGCTCCTAACTCCCCTTAGGAGGACACATTTTAAAGTTAGAGATCTGTCACCTCTCAAGAGTGTTTCACCTTTCAAACATTTACAAAAGTCTCTTTGGACTTGGTCTGGCTCTCATTAATTTCAAGGGGAGCTGGAAAAAGCACTAGTAGAGCTTATAAAAACAACAAACAGTGAGAAAGAATAGGATATAAAAATAAAATTCATTGCCTCCAAATCTGCCCCATTCTCTTTTACCTTTTAATAGTGGTTACATGTGTCTTCTGCACATTCAAGCATCAGAAAAACATATAAACCATTTTTATTGCATACAGCAAAAATTTATCTACGTATTTCAGCTTAGATCTGCAAGAATACACTTATATTTTAGAACTGGAGCGAGGAAGCAAAGACAATCAGTTTTACCCCATGCACAGCAATTACTCCAGCTGTCAGCACAAGTCACTTTTTACTGCTAAAGCAAAAGTGTGAAGCATCAAGTGGATCTCACAGAAACAACACAAGTTTATATAACAAGACCACCCCTTCTGTTCTGTAGGCCCTTAACACTGCTAGGCACAAGGAAGAGCAAATTACCAAGCAGAATTAAAAGGCATGAAAAGGCTATGTATTCAAGGCAGAAAACTAGGTTTTTTTCCTCAGCACTGAGGAGAACCAAAGTTAGTATTGAGTTTCAAAAACATTTACAGATCTTCTGCAACTCTCCCACGCTTTGCTGCACAGACTGAAATCCTGCTGCTAGTGTAGACAATGGGAGCTTTGCTATCAACTTCAGTGGAAGCCAGAACTGTACCCTGTTTTTATTATCTAAGCCCACAAGCCCAAAATTTAGCCTTTTGTGGTTTGTTTTCAACAACAAAGACGGGTGTCAACACTTGCTGTAAGGCAGTGAGTTTTTCCTACTACTTACTGGTTGGGCTAAACACCATTCCAACTGGGATCTCTCTCAGTCATGAAGGTATGCACACTTTAGATAAACCATCAGTATAAAAATGGCAATACTAATTTAGTCCTGACAACTCTAAGTGTCTCATTTTCTTTAAAACAAAACACAAAGATAAAGTCTAAAATCAAAGTCTAAAGTGGATGTTAAAGGTGTTCCCAAAAACTCTCTCCTGGATTCTTCTCCAGGTCACACTGATATAAATATTGTATATTTCTAAAGTTTCTCTTGGCTTCCTCAGCATTTACACCCGAAAGGGAACAAATCCTAGAACAATAATATGAAATCTGTCTGAACAATTTAATTAGTCCTTGCTGCAAAAGCGTAAATCATATGTGTCATGTATAAAACTAGCAGATCATAGAAAGAAAAAAAAAGCAAACCTCTAATTAAATTCTGTGTCATCCAAACCCAGGATGAGCACTTATAGCTCATCTCCCATGGAAGCCATTGTATGTGAAATGGGGTAATGTATAAACAAAGTGCTTTATCTGGGGTATGACTGGAAGCTCCAAGATTGTAACGTCCTTTAAGATAACATTCCAAACCTATCCTTTTAAGTTTTCAGCCAAGAATTTGTTTTTATAATTTCTTTGCTCTTGGCAAAAGGAAACTATACTTCAGGCTAAGTTCTCCCTCTCATTCAATGCCACTTCCACTCCCCCATGTTTTGCCAAAGAAACAAAACAAGTGTTTTGAAAAACCAAAGCTAAAAGGAACAGGCCGTGGCCATTCTTTGTCGTGGTTTCTTTCTTAATCGTGTTTACCATGAGATATTGTAAGACAGCTCATTAACAGCACAAATAATAATACTGTTTTATCTGCAACTGGATCTCACCCTGCAGTTCCCACTGGGGTATCCCAGACACCACGAGGTGATGTGGGAGAAGCCAACAGTGGTGCAGGACAGGCCTGGCTCCTACCGCAGGGTGACAGGCACAGCCAGGACCCCCTCGCTCTGCACAGGCAATGCTCAGGATTTACTGCTGGTACGACTCTGCTGCTGCAATACATCTTGAAAACTCCTTTGCCCACACAAGTAACAGATTTAATTTATTTTTTCACTCCAAGGTTGTGGCTGTTTTGTCACACAGATTGGTGCTTGACACAGTTTTAGGAATCCTCAGGGCTTAACTTGCTTCTGTCTCCCCAAACCAGCTACAGGCCACTAAAAGCACCTCTGCTTCCCACTAAACCCTCTCACTTCCAACATGCACTATGTGATGAGGTCAGTTATTGAGCATTGATGATTAATAAAACCTCAGAAGGGAGATTTTCAGGGAGTGTCTTCTTCCTTCTCTACCAGCTACAGGGGTTTTCCAATCACTTTACACTGCCACAGCACTACACTGAGATTCAGCTGTGCTCCTCAGCGGAAGAAAAAGCCACTGCAGCATAAATATAAAGCTAATAATGAGTAGCTTTGGAAAAAATCTCAGTCCGAAATAATTACAAATAATATCACTCTCAATTGCACTTTGTGAAAGAAAAATATGTTGCAATGATTTTCCCTGATAGCCACACCTACACATGACACTAAGTAAATACTATATATCACTGCAGAAGCTAAGTCCTCATTTCACTTAGTTGAGCAATACCAGAGCAAGGGATCCTTGCAAAAAAAACATTTTCTTGTTCAATTTTGCCTGAATTTAAGCACTCACTATTCACAAAACCGAATCTTTTTCACAACAGGCTGCACAGGAATGTTCTCAGAACTGTTCAAGAAACCAGCAGACAAGTGAATTGAAAATTTTGCAGCAGATTTTAGGTGTGGGGAGGTAAGCACGGAGTGTGTGTGCAAAGATGTGTGATTGTTTCTGCAAGCCTTGTGCTGTTGCTCGTAGCCTCCCGACTGATGAAGCCGAGATCGAGAGCCAGGGTTTGTTTTTTGCAGAAAGAATCACTATATTTTGTCTCCTGCCTTTGGGAAGCTCAGAGGGAAAAAACCTTCAGTGCAATAGGGATTTTTTTCTTTTTTTCCCCACCTTCATCCCTGAAAACCATTTGGAATTTTAGGAGAGAAAAAAAAAAAGACGTTCCTTAAATAAAATTAAAAAAAAAAAATCCCCCTCAAACAGAGCAAATGGAAGGAATGTATTATCTAACCAGGACTGAGAGTTAAGTAGAATTTTACCTTTATTCCCCCAACAGATGAAAACTGAAGCAAAGGGAGAGCTTGTCCCAGAGTACTTACTCCAAGAAGAAACAGAGACAGGTTCATGACCGACTGGATTCCTCCCCTGCTCCAGTTAATTCAGGGAAGTGTTTGAATTCGCAGCCTTTGCTGAGTCTTCCACCACCAGATTTACAGCCTGGGCAGATGCTGCTTTAGAAGCTGTGCTTGTTACACTGCCCATGTTGCCACCCCAGGGTTAGCACAGCTTTAAATGCTCCCTTCCCCTGTTGAAAAGCTAAATTCTGGTCTCTTACTCTGAATTCAAAGGCCTTTCTCAGGGCTTAAGTGATTTCACCTGGTACCAGCAGCGATAGCAGGAACTCAGGAATTTAAGCACCTGTAGGGCTTTAAAATCTCTTTAAAAACAGTTAACTAAGTTATGATGTGTCTGTTAGATTTTACACTCCAAAATCATAATAAATCCCTGCCTTAGAAGGGCCATCCAGCCTAAGCTGGAATTTCCATGGAAAAAAGTCAAAAGCCTTTTAATGAGAATGTGGAAGGTTAGACAGTTTGGATTTCAAAATACTAAAGAAAAAAGAACTTTACCTTCTGTGTGTATCAACGAGCAAACAAAGACTGATGTGTGCAAATAACAATAATCTCCAAGGTGAAGGACTAGAATCAAAGAATGAAATGTTTTTCTTCTGGAACTAATAATTAGCACAAACAAGGTCAGACAATTTCCTGAAGCTAAATGTATAAGTCTTTCTCTGCCGTTTTTCCCCCCTTTGTTTTTTTGATCAGTGTTTGCTAAAAGCCCATAGTGCTCAGCACACAACTGTTTGGTCTACAGCTCAGAGCTGGAGAGGCACAGACACAGCATTCTGTGGCACTCAGAACACCCTGGGCCAATGGCTTTTTTATGTTTTATAGCCATTTATAAATGGACTTTTAAAAACAAACAAACCCGGTCTCTTTGTTTTGGGTAAGTTTCCACTATGTGATCAACCATAAAACGATAGAAAGAATAAATTCTACTGTTTTTATACACAGAACATTTCAACTCACATCCCAGTAATATTCTGTTCTTCACAGAATCACAGGATGGTTGAGGTTGGAAGGGACATCTAGAGGTCATCTGGTCCACCTGCCAAAGGTTGATCTAGAGCTGGGACTGACCACTTTTCTGAATTTAGGTCGAGATAACAAGAGAGATTTTTGGCAGGATTTCATTTCGTTGTGATTCTTTTTTTTTAAATAATTAATCTCAGCATTCCCAGAAATGTGGGAATGAGAAAAGAATTTTTCTTTTTTATAGAAAGCTGGTCTCTATGCTGATTTCTTTGTATGTGTTTTGTGCAGCTGTTTGGAAGGACTGAGCAGCCAGTCATATCACCAGAACTTTCATTTCTATCAGTGATCTCTGTTCGAATTTCCTTCTGGACTATATCAGAATTTGGATTACTTGTTTGCTACCAAATACCATTTCATATTGGTAGCATAGAAAAATAGAAACAAACAAAGAAAATATGGAGGCTGCCAGATCTGAAGGGATTTCTAACTTGGTTATGCTTTCAAAGTTGTGGATTTTAACACCTTCTTACTCCAACCTACTACTTAAAAAAATCTCTGAAGTTCAGAGCATACATCCTCACTGGTTAAAGGCTTAAATTTAAATAAATAAATAAATAAATCAGTATTTTTATGCAAACTATTTCTCATTGACTATAATTTTGTCTCTTAACATCCATTATTCAAAAAACATATGTTAGAACAATGCATCTGCTGTCTCCTCACCATTTCTACAGCAGAACATAAAACTTTTCAAACCAAGGTGTGCAGGGCCAACTTAATCTTGCAAATAATCTTTGCAGTGTGCAAGAGATTCTCCAGCATCTTTAACTCTGGAGTTTAAAAGAATTATCAAAGTTAAAAAGCAGGATTATAGTTATCAGACCAGTATTCCAGTTTTAAGAGATGATCCATTGATCAACACAGAGATAAAGCTGATCTGAGTAAGCACCACATGAAAGACTTCTAGTCCAACCAATAATAAACCAAAGTTCTATGTCAGTGAAGATGTTCTTTTGAACATTTAATCACACTGTCCACTGAATGGCAAATATATAAAAGGTATATGCAAAAAGTTGATTTTTAAGAAATATGCACAATTTTCTCTTCTCATCACAGGAAGGGATCAGAATTTATCTTAGCTCACACAATAAAACATTAACATTAACAAAGTAGCCATCTCAAATATTAGCCCTATTCAGGGCTTGGAAAAGGGAATTTTAAACAAAACTAAACAGAAAGGTTCAGATGGGAACAGTATTTTCACTTGGATCCAAGTCAACATAATCTGTAAGCGATAAATCATTTGTATCTGTGTATAATTCTTTTATATGAATGTTCTTCTGATATTAGATTTGTTTGCTCTTTTACTTGTTCTCTACTTTTAATTGTTGGATGGTTTTACCCCTCCAGCTAAGCATAACTGTTTGCATGCAGTGTATAAATGTGCATCCATCTCATGCCATTTTCTGTGTTAATATCAACAAATTCACACTTTACAGGAGGGATGCTAATCGATTTTAGGCCTTCAAAAATGCAGGGGAAAGGAGTGATCCCTGACCTGTCCCAGGGGCCCAGAACCCAGCACTGTGATAAATCAAGCCCAGCGAGCATTCAGAAATAAGCTGCATTCAGCTCTCCAGCAACACTGCCCACTTCTCACCAGGAGAATCACCTGTCATGCATTTTCCTACAGCTGTCCTTGGAAAGATGTGGGAAGAGCGGGAAAGGAGCACAGCAGGTTTGCACAGCAAACACTGGCACAGAGAAGCAGTTTAAGCTGAAGCAACATGTGGAAGTCACAGTGCCTCTACTGTGCATCACACAGGTGTGAGCCCCAAATTTACTTAGGTGAGGAGCTGCTTCCTGGGAGTCTCAGAAGCTCTGGGGACTGGGTCTATCATCTCCTTGGTGGAATCACAAGGTTTATGTATCAACAACATGCACCTTTTAGGAAAACTGCATTAGTACCTGCTGGTGTGAAGAAAACCGAGCAGTTAAACAAATTTACCCTGTGGGACCTGGGCAGCTGCTTTTCCTTTCCACACCATGTACAGAATGTTCACATTGGTGGGAGGAATATCCTGGTCTCCTGGGACTCAGGGAAGATCACAGCTACATCTCCTATAGAAACTGTATGTGTTCTTGCCCTGTTAGCGTCTTCTAAAACAGAAGTTGTTTTGTTAGAAAGTTTGCAAATTAGACTGAAAGCAACCAGAGGATGTGCCAATTATAACAAATTGTAACAGGGTACTTGACTAAAAAGATGTATTTTCAAATCAGTCTGACCGTGTTCCCAACTCACTTGCAGAGTGTAGTATTGCAGAGGAAGGATTTTGTATCATCACACCAAGGGCTGACTGCTGTTATGACATTCTGAAAATCTCCCCTCTGATAAACAGCTCCATTTGTTTTTAAAGTTCTGTTTACTTATGTCTTTGTGGAACTGGTCCAACATCTCCTAAGTATATTTTAAGTTATTTTTGTTATTTTTACCTCGCAGGAATTTCTTTCAGGGCACATCTTTTGTTTCCACAGAAATAGCAAGAACTGCTTGTGTAGTCCCAGCGTTTTCCGGGGAGACCAAAGGCAGCTGTTATCTGCCATTCCATGCTCCTGTGCCTCTGCTGGAGGCACTACTGGACGTAGTGTGCTGCAGGACAAATATCTTTTCTAAATTAAGCTCATAATCTCTCTGGTTTAGGTAGTATTATTTAGTAAATATTAACATGAATAACTCATCTGCAGCGAGCACGTATGGCTGCTTCTGCTGCACTGTCTTCTGTAAATAAACTCTGAAAGGCTGTCTAGACAGTTTATAGTCTGGAGCTGTGCAAGTGTGGAGGAAAACACCTCAAAATGTGCTTTAAGAGAATCTACACCTTTTATTCTTAGCCCAAATACGACTGGGGGGGTGTGTGTGTGTGCACAACACACTGAACTTCCAAACATCTAATTTTAACTTAAACATACAATCCTTTGAATAACACAGACAGAAATTGATCCTTTGAAGTGAACTCAGGTAACTCCTGAATGGATAAAGATCATCTATCTATGAATAGTTTGGATTTTAGTATATGTTGAAGTCATAGGTATGAGCCCCAGTTTTTAATTAAAACACAACTTCTCAAGGTGTTTGAAGAAGTTTCTAAAAGAATAGGCCAAATCCTTACACATACTGTAACAACTGCTATGGTGATTAATTCAGAAACACATTCAGTTCCTCATCTTCTGACTTCAGGAGTTTCCACAGGAGACAAAAAGAATTGCATTAAAAAAAAAAAAAAAGATTGTGTAATGTATAACTCTGCAACTCGAGGTCTCAAATACTTATCTTTAAACATTGTTTTATGTCATTGTCACCAGCACCACATATGAAGATATGGCTTACACGTGTTGTTCTAATTTGTGTGAACTATTCTTACACCTGTGAATACTCCTATTGGCTTCTGTATTAAACCAAATCATAAGAAAAAGTCCCTTTAAGATAAAACCATGACTCTGAATGTAGCACTACCATTCCAGCCCATGATTACTCTCTCCAAGGCAGTATTTGCCAGTTGTAGATCAACCACTGTGGATTAACATAACCTTTTTGATAATAATTTGTCACAGCTCTAACTTAGGTAGACTTAACCTTTCCTTTACATACAAAGCCTGCTCATTTTTAATCTAAAAAAAAAAAAAATCCTAGGGAGGGATTGAAAATTTTACTTGTTTTTTATTTATTTTTTTTTTTAAATCTGCAGTAAACCAAACACAGATGTCTCTGACAGTGTCAGGCTGGTGATGAGACATCACCATTTTCTTATTTGGAGAAATCTAAACATGAGTAAGGGCATCCTTTTCCGAAAGAGCTCGTAGATTTACAGCTTTGAAACCACGTACTCTGGCTTGGGTTTCCCTCTCTCCCACCCTGCACCCTGACAAATCATCCTTCCCTGCTGTGACTGATAATCCCAGTTGGCTGCACTGGCACCTACTGGCTGTCAGCCCTGATGAACTGCAGGCCCTGCTGCTGCCGAGTGGAGCTCCCATCCCTGCCCATGCAGTGTTCAATACCACAGTCCTGTCCCAGGCAGAGCTCCAGCCCGCTCCAGCTCTCTCCCCGACTATTTGGATCTCAGTTACTCCTATGAAGCAATTTCCTGCCTCTTCCAGGCTCATTTCTCAACTCCCAGGTAACAAATTTTCAACCTGATTACTTAGTTTAGCCCAGACTCTTCTAAGGCAGTTGCATAATCTGAGCCTCTCCGCTGCAGCTGTTGTTGAACAAAATATTATTTATAAACTGTAGACAAAAACCTTCGATATTTACAAAAGCTACTATGCAAAATAGCAAGATATACTGCATCACACCACGGTTATTGTTTTCACTGGGACCTTACTGTTTGTTCAGTCCTCACTGTGAGAAACCCACAGCTGCATTTTGAATTTGACTGGGAAAGAATTTAAAACTTTAAAGTTCTGATCACAAGTTTCTCATTCCTAAATAAATGTCATAATTATTTTAATTCATAAAAATTCTTTCTTCTTAGGATTGAAACAGACTACGTGACCAGCAACATCAGGACTTTTATCACCAGACTTGGGGGAAAAGCTGTCACTGTAGTTGTGTGCAATCAATCACTTTTGCTTGCCCATCCTATTGTCAGAAAAAGGAAGAAACAGAAAGTTTTCAGAATACAGCATTTGCAAGACTATTAGCTGACCTTTTTCACTGTTGCAAGCAGACACAGCCAAATCAGGTGAAACTAAGTTGCCAGCGGGATGAAAATTAATCTAATCTTTGCTTAGGTTGCATTTGTTTTTACAGATATTGCACTGAGGAGAAAGGCTGGGACTCAGTGTGGTATCCACCACTCCTCCACCAGTGGAGGCCCAATGGGATTCCAGGCTCTAGAATGGATTATTTTTTTTTTTTCTGGAACTACCTAAGGTCACCAGGTTTGGAAAGACTCTTGAGCCATATGTGGTAGTCAGGGACCACCAGGTGGGCTGTGGAAACCTTAGAAGAAATAAAAATCACTGACATGAACCCGAGCCTCTCTTGTGAGTTCTTCCTTTCAATGGTAAAATAAATGAACAGGGATCCAAATTAGAAATACATTACCCAAGTCTATTAGAAGATTAATTGTACAGTAAAAGACAGAGAATCTTGGATGAACTTCTCTGCAACTCCAGCTCTAGCATTCAGCAGAGGAAATAAGAACATAACACAGTAATGAAACACTAAGTTAGAATCACCCACCCAACCAGCTGAGTAAAATACTCACTTTAAAAGTTCTTGAAAATAGAAAGAGTAAAAAAGAAATGTACCCTGGTTGGGAGAGGTATGCTCTGATCATGAATATAAACTGAGAATCCTGCCTAGAATCGAGTTAAATTCTCAACATCTAAAAGAAGATGAATTCAGCAGATTTAATGATATATATAAATAATAGATATTTATTATAGGCCACCCGAGCACCATGTCCTGTGACAGCTAAGAAAAACAGAAAGAAATTTCTTAGCCAAGAAAAGAAGGTGGAACTAAAACCATTTACAGGCTGGGGAAAAAAACATACAGAATACTGTCAACTGATATTTTCAAACACGTTAAAACATAAATAAATAGATATATATTTGCTACACACATCCTTATTAGTTACAGAGCTATTTCAATTATCTCCACATCACATCAGGCATGATAAAACAATGACATTGAGGAACATATCACATAGTATATACTCTCTGCTTGGGAAGAATAAACTCTGGATTCAAAACTACGTATGATCTTTAACATTAAACTTTCTTCAAAACCATTTGCCATTCAGGACAGTTGAAAATATTCATGCAGTTCCTCTCACATCATTTCTAAGAGCTTTTCAATATCTAAACTCTGGAAAGGCAGCCCCAGCCTGTGGTTTGACCCAAAAACTCAAAAGATGGGTGCAAAATAAACAAACCTCAACCAGAGAGAACGTATGGAGGAAGACCAGCTTTGTAACTTAACTCACTGGCATTTTAATCAAATCCTACGTATGATTAATTATGATAAATTATAAATTATCCATTTCAAGCTGGCACCTCTGTAAACAAGCTCTTCACAAAGCATTGGAGACACATAAACAAGGAATGATCAATCAACTTTTTTGGTCTGGAGTCAACACAGAACAACTCACAAACTTGCAAGCTTGAAGTGAAAGAAGTTCCAGGCTGCACCAGCCTCCTGCTTCCTCTGCACGTGCAGTTAGAGAGGAAGGAGGAAGCTGGTCCAACTTCCAGTGCTGGCCATAAGAGACAGGATCCTTCTGGAAGTGGAAGGAAACAGTTTCATGTCTCACTGGCTGCAAAACTCCTTCACTCTTTCAAGAAAATTTTATTTCTATCTTTTTTTGTCCTCAATCCGTTCCCTTAGAGCTGCCCAGTCCTTACCATGGCGCTCAATATGTATGTGTTGTACAAAGAGGCCCGGGGGCAGTGAGCAGTAAAAGCAGTACTCAAGCAGTCGAAATTGTCTCCATAAATACACTTGAAGCCAAGCAAGGGGATTCATCACAAATCACACTTACTATAAACTCAGCAGAGCTGACACAAGTCAAGCAAGAAGAGAAAATGAGATATGATGACAACAATCTCTAAGTTTCTTTTATACCAACCCATCAATTCAGAAAAGTCTCACGAGGCTTTGCAAACAAATGCAGGCTGGGCTGTTTTATCCAGCCACACCACAATAAAAGAATGATCCTGATTTGGTGGCAGTACCTTGATTCAAACCCACCAATCACCAAAGAAGTTAAGGTTTTCTTTTTTCTTTCTGGTAAAAAAACTTACTAGATTCAAAGTAGCCATTGTCATTATCTAGTCTGAACTCACACACGAGACAGACCATTAAATTGCCCCAAGATATTCCTGAATTAGTCTCAAATATTCTGGACATCAAGCACAGAAGAAGTGTTAGCACACAGGAACCATCTGCACTGGATTCCCATTTTCAGTGAACAATAACAAGGCTCAATACCACAGTTTTCAGCCCAAGGAAAACTCATGGCAATTGACAAATTTTTGACAGCTTTATCATCTCTCTGCCGCTTGACAAATACGGAAACTGAAACACAAAGGCATCAAAGGTAGGCACAGAAATTAAACTGTAATTAAAACAAAGCAAATTTATATGCACTTATGAAAGTCTGGAAAGTGGGGGTTAACTGAGATTTGTGTCCCACACAGGATTGCTGCCTGGGCCTTCACCTTACCCAACCCACTACAGAGTCAACATAAAATAAAGAATTTCTGAGTCTCAGCACCCTCATTTCTTTTACAGAGGAAAGCTACTGCTTATTTTTATTTACATTAATTTGATTTGTGTTCTTGTACAGGACAATCCGATTGATGGGAAAGCAATTTTTTATTAGAAGCTATTTTTTAATAGAAGAAACTACTGAAGTTACAGAAAGCAAATGTTCTGTTCCACAGGAGGCTCCATATGCCTGTCTAACCTGGCCATATTTCTGAGGTTAAATGGTGCAAAGATAAAAAGCTGACTTTGGGAAACAAAGGTAAATAGCAATCCAGATGCTCTCATTCATATTCTGAAGTTATTGCCATCAGCTCTGTGACCAACACATTTCACAGCTTGTGAATTTCCACCAATCATAAATTAGGGCAGTAAGAGAGAACCAAGTGCAGTCCTATAAACCTTTGCAAGGGTTTGCTTTATTTATATTCCAGTTGGGGACCCTACCAATGTTCTAAAGTTTATAAAGTACTGGAATCCAGCAGAATCCAGTCCTCAAATAATTGATTTTATATTTCTTATGGCCTGGATTATTATAACTATGTATTTGCAGTGCTCCACAAGTTCACACACAAGGTAAAGAACTATGATTTATTCTTTGTCCTTCCTCCAAGCAGAACTAGGTCCACCAGGTGCAAAAAAACTGTGCAAGCTTCACAGAAAACAAGATCATGTCTCCAAGGAAGCAGAATAACCCTTCCTTTTGAGAGGCTTCATTTAGCCCTCCTGGCTCTCACACGAACGCAAAGTAATTAAAAAAAAAAAAAAAAAAGAAATCCTGGGGAAAAAAGTTCCTAAGATGACTGAGTTTGGTTCTGAAGGCACAACCAACTATACACAGCAGCTAAACCCTAAATTAATAAACAGGTTCCCTTCTAAAGGAGCTTGTCCTTCTAGGTGAGATGTCCTGATGACACATGGGAGGGAGAACCTTGTAATTTTGCCCTGAAAACATTATTCCCTATCATCTATTTTGTGTACTAAGCAATATGCAACACCCACAACTTTCCAGAATCCAACATTTGCACTTACTGTATGTTCACTTCATAGAATTTTTTTTTTCTAGGAAAGGTTATATTTAATTATGTTAAACTGCATTGAAAATATTTGTGACATCTGTCAAATTAATTTAAAAAAATTCATTAGGGTCAGTGTAACTGCAATAAAGACAAAATTAATAGCAAGGGGTTTCTTTTAAGGTTACATAAAAATAACATTTGGGATCTGTCTGAATCTGACAAAATCCAGGGAACTGGCTAGGGCCACAACTTGTCCTTAAATTCTTTGTGCCTACATAAAAAAAGGTGCTAAACAATCCATATTTTTTATCCACAGTGCTCCATGTGCTGGACTAGAGCAAGTGGTCTCAGAATTAAACTTGGGATTTAGGCAGTTCAGCTTCACTTGGCTTCCAGCTCTCCTTGGGCGAGTTACTATTTTGATCCACTTCTGTAAATTCTGGAAAACTACATTTAATTCTTCTCACAGCTGTTTTGAGGAAGAGTTGTCATCCACTGATGGTGTCATCCACTACATATGTCTTAGAAATACACCTTCTCTTGGTTCAGAGAAATGAACATGACAAAATTTGGGCCTCTGCACTGCAACAATTGGGATCACTGGAGAATGGTATTTTCTCTTCCGTATGTTCAGCTCAAAGTATAAAAGTCCAGAGACAAATCACATTAAATCTAGGACAGTTTTGAAATTTGTCAAGTAAACTAATTAACCTTAAAAAAAAGCTCTAATGCAGAGTTTTAACTTGGAATGTATGTGCCAAGTACTGCTCACAGCTCAGTATTTTGAAAACAACACAGCAGTGGCTTCAAGGACATATGGCTGAATCCTGCACCTTTGCAGACAAGTAAAATCCTCTTTTCCAAATTTACATCTGCATCTTTTCTCAATTACACTGAAGAAGCCATTCTCACAAGGCTTTTAAGTACACCTTAAAATTGCATTTTTGTTACTTAGAACTGAGTGACAAGAAAGATGAATCATGTCTCAGAATTTATTCAGCATTGCTAATTAAACTCATTCCTTGGGGCCTGGGAAGCACTAAACCACTGAAGTGTAACAGTGAAAATTAGTGATTTGAATAGAAGAATCATGAACTTTGGAAAAGAAAACATTACCCATCGGTGGAGCTCACAAAATAGCCCCTTACAGAAACTAAATAAGATTAATGAAGGCAAAGTCAAGAAAAACAACAGCTTTTAAAAGTCTTCATGTCTTATTTTCTAAAGGGCACATTAAATAGACTCAATGCCACTAAAAAACCTTTAACATATACATTTAACATAGAAAACAGGGAAGCAAGTTTTATAGGCCCCACCTTACTCTATTGCACAGGAAAAAAAAAATCTTCAACAAAAATTATTTTAAAAGCAATTAAAGAGAAAATAACCCTCAAGTATTTCCCAGTGTTTGGGTCCAAATTCTGTCCCTTCAAATTTTGTCACATGAAAGAATTGTTAATTGAGGTGTGTCAGTGGTACGAGCAGCGTTTACTCGGAGGGAAAGTACATCCTTCCTGATTTCCTGCTGAAGAGTCTGGAGACTGGCACGCCCAGAACACAGCCCTTGGGGGCTCAGCTCCTCCACTTTGCAACAAACACAGCACAGATGTGACAATAAAAACAGCATCACCTGTCAGGGTAATGTGGTTACTGCATCTGGAAATCCACGCTGAAGACAGTAAAGAGGAAGCCTTCAAAATCAGAAGTCCCTGGTGAAATGCTGGGTTTAATTTAAGGGTTGTTTTCCTGCTAGGAATATCACTGGGGCCACAAGATGCTGCCAGTGTATGCACATGTGAGCAGGGCTTCTGGGAGTGGCAGCTCAGCTTGGATCTCGATGGGACCAGGGAACTACAGAGCAGGAGCTGCCACAGATGCCTCTCTCAGATTGCCATAACTCCCTGCCTGCTCTGTGCAAATCCAGCTCTGGCACTTGCCTCTGGCACTTGTGGCCTGACCTTCCAGGGCAATGACTTTCTAGGGCAACACTGGAATTCCAAAATAGCCCAGCTCCTCCTGTAAGTTGGCTGTGAGAGCCTGTGATTACTTCGTGCAGTGCTGTGCTGTGACCCCAGGTGTCACTCCCAAACCATGGCGGAACAGTCACGCAAATGTAAATCCCACAGATGTCAAAAGGCAGTTCTGAGAAAACCTGAATCATCACTGCTGAGTCTGGAATTGAACCACCATAACTGTAAGAGTGGGGTTAGTCATGCCCCCTGCTTCACTAAATAATTAATAGAGAAATGTGTACATAAATAACAGTAGCACAGACATCTAATAAAACACCCATTCCAGGACTTTATAACTTGCCTGTAAACATGTGCTTCAATGAAGATGGGATAGAAAATCCCTCTCTATTGTGTTCCTTTTAAAAGAAGGGGGAAAAAGAACTATGTGAGTTTTTAGAGTAATAAACAGATGTCCTAAATTACTTCATCCTAAATTGGCTGGATTATTCTGCTTTTTTATAATGCTATATTGAGGCTACAGTGGTCTGAGACCCAGACCATCTAGCAAGCACTTGCAGCTTGCCTAGTTCTAAGGGTAAAACACAGCAAACACAGTGCTTACAATGTACCCTCAGAGCAAAACTTTGCCAACAGCAGCTGGCCCAGGGTTGTGGATGGTTGTAGGTGTCACTCTCTTGGACAAACACTCACATAATCTGTGATTGAGCCATGCTCTGATAAATTCTGTGATGCTTCTCACAGGCGTTTCTGAGATCTGGAGACCTCAGCAATAGCAGAGCCTCCCTTCCATTGTCAGTGTTGGAGTCCAGCTGTTCAGCATGTACAGGCATCTAGCCTTTTCACTATACATACATGAATCTGTACACTCAGAAACCTCTTACTTAGAAGCAATTCATCTCTAAGAACAAAAGAACAACCTCTCAAAAAAAAAAGATGTATCCAGCTTACCAACAAGGCTCAGCTTTCAGACATAAAGCCACACTGATACACGAAACCACAATACAAACCCCGTCACCCTCATGACAAGAATATTGTAGCAATAAAAGTGCATCAGCTCTTGAAATCCTGCACTGTTTGGTGACCTGCTCCAGCGAGGTTCTGCAGAGATCCATTACCTCCAGAGGCCACGGGCTGGACCAAGCAGCAAAGCACAGAAATGTGATCTCTGTCAGCCTTCACACGACACTTACAAAACTAACACACGCCGCGACATAACTGATTACTTTTGCTCAGACCCATCGGGTGAGTGAACATGCACAGCCAGATAATTGCTCTTTAAGCAGATAGTTTTCTCAGTGATTTGGAAAGCGGGACACCAAATGCAAAGCTCCACCACTACACACCAGGCAAGTGACACAAAATCCAGCTAAATGCTAACAGGAGTAAAACCAACAAAACCTGCTATTTCTATTAAGTCTCTCTTTGAGGGCAGAATTCTGAGCTGGTAAGAACATCCCCTCCTATGCTGTTTACATTCAAAGCTACTCACCAGGGCAAATTACCTCTGACCATGGTTATCCAGCGAAAAAAAGCTCACTTTCCAGAATCACAGAAAATCACAGAACATGCTGAATTGGAAGGGACCCACAAGGATGATCGAGTCCAAGCCTAATGCTAGGCTAATGTCAGGAATATGAGATTTAAAAGGAAAACATCAGCTGGAACTAAACTTCTGAAACTGTCCGATTGCACTCCTTTTAGTAGCCTTGCTAGGAACAATATCAAGTTCAGTAGCAGCAACAAGTAAGCAAGGCTTCCTTGAAGATGCTTTTGTAAGTGTCTGATTCTATGAGTCACATGGTTCCCTGAAGATATCTCTCATGCAAGAGCACAATAGGATGTAGTAAACTTTAAAAAAAATAATAACATGAAGAGCAGTGCCTATGCTTAAGTTATGGAAGTAAGATACAGCTCTTTAAAAAAATGAGATTTATCACAAAAATTGACTCTGCAGAAAATAAAGAAAAACATAATTCTACATTATTTATTTGAAATACACAGCTCATGTAATTATGTACACTGTAACTTGAAAAAAAAACCCCTTAAATTACAAAAACTCATAGTGCATTTAAATGGTTAAGAAGTTTCTGAAGTGTTCTTTTCCCTAAGAAAAGATATTCTCAGGTTGCAGCTCTCCTGAAAAAATTGCTTTCCAGCATTTGAGTACTTTTAAAGAAAGTATTTCTAGCCCAGCAGCACATTAGTATGTCCTTGAGGACAGAGCAAGAGAAGTACATATCACGTATCACTGTGCTTTTAGAATTAAAGAGCAAGGGAGAACAACAATGGCAGTGTAACTCCTAGTGAGAGATGGATTCTTCAGCAGTGGAAAGCTGCCCTGTTTTAGAGATACCTCTGCTCTCTTGTGAGAGTTTCATACAATAGTAGCTCGTTGTACTTCTGGTACCTCAGAGAGGGGTACATCCTTCAAAACCTTTGCTTCAAGACAACTTATGGGACCTTCTGCACCAAGAGGGTCAGAGCCAGAGACAAACGATGAGAAGTCTGAAAAGATTTCTTCATGAGCAGAAAGAGCCATGAAGAGGACTATTGTTAGCTAAGGGGGTTTGCAACAAAGGGACATTAAATAATGCAAGATACAGAGAAAATGGGCAGTTGGCATTTAGTCTGTATTATCACTGACTTCTAATGAAACTAAAGTGTAACAGCACATAACTAACTAGTGAAACCCCTGGCTTTACTAGGGTTGGAAGTGGAATTTAAAACACTGCAAAGACAAGCTTCCCACTCCTTTTGGAATGGATATTTCTCAATACTCCTCACAGAACATCTTTCACTCTTTAATAAAATTATAATTGAAAACACTATAAAAATGGTGTGATTCAATGGATCAGCCACGGATCTCTTACCATTGCGATCTGGTAATCAATGACAGATTATAAAAACATTCAATGTTTTATTAGAGAAGGAAATTATGTTTACATTTCATGGCATGTCAAACAGTGGCTGAGAAGAAACAAGGAAGAACCTTTCCACTCTTTTTTTCCCTGCCTTCCTTGGACGACTTGTTCTGACAGGCTGCTTTTGGAGCTCCATCTATCATCCTCCAAACCATCCCCCAAAGCCACGATCAGATGCAGCATACCAAACTACATGACACATTATGACACACTCCTAAGTGACCATCCTAACACACTTGCAAAACTGCCTTCATTTACAGAACACATTAATAAAGTTTTCTTCAGAGAAAACTTCTTCAAATTTAAGATTACACACACTGTTTACAGCGTAGACGGTCACCAGAATGGAATTTAACTATCTTAGCCACTTGAAAAATATCGTTATATCTTGGACTTTTAATAAGGTTTCCACAGATTTTATATGGGTCAAAGGGAGGGAAAGTGCTCCTAAGATACTTTTAAGATAACACTTCCATTGCCCTCAGAATGGAAACTGCCTTTCTGACACCTAAAGCTGCCGAGTTCTTGATCTGCTTTTCCTCAGGTAGAGAACCCATTAAGTGATGAAAAACTTCTCAATCAGGGTTATGAGCTCTCTACACTTAATAATACAAATCAGCCATGGGCCCTGGACTGCAAGAAACACAGAGAACCATACTGAGATGTGAAGGCAAAGCACACTGAACCCCATGACTCAGCCTGTGGATTTGGGGGCATTACTTTTGTATCTGAGGGAGCTGTTACTGAATTCTGTGAATTTTTTCAGGATGCTTTGAGGAGCACTTGGAATGAAAGCTCTCAGATTTCCCGTAAGTACCATTCTTCTGAGATTCATTTTAAGACAATTTAAAATCCAGGACTTCCTACCTAGCCTGCTCTAACTGCAACATTTTCCCTAAGGTCACCACCAGACAAACAGGACATTTTGTTTACCTTTCGATCTCGTTTTAGGAAGATGTTTGGTTTGTAATGTAATGTGCTCAGTGAAAAATGTTTCTGTTTTCTCTGTATGTAAGGTTTTCCAGAGCCTTTGGTGGTGGCATGAGCTGTATTTCCCAGCAGGCTGTGAAATGACTGTGGGAGACCCTGTCACCACCATAAGGCTGCAGGAGAGCAGTGCCAGCCATGGTGCAGCAAGGTTTGTAGCCTGACAGTGCTGACTCCACATCAAACGCCCTGTGTGTGACTTGGCAAAAGGTTCTTCCCGAAAGAATTACATTAATTACAACTAAATACCATTATTTACAACTGAACTCCATTCTTCTAGTGCTTTTGTCCTTTTTTTTTTCCCCCTAGGAGGCACTAGAGAAGGTTGATAGGAAGAAATACATGACTAGATAGCATGCATTGTTTGACTAAAAGTCTGACTTCTCAGTTAAAAAGGAAGCACAGAACATTCATTAACTTTGCTGAATCCTTAACATCACTGAATCAAAGATAGGTAAAAATGATAATTCCTAAATAAGCCTAGAAAAAAGTAAAAAAACATGCAAGAACAACAATTTTTTCCAAAATGAACTCCTCAGCAAATGGAACAAAATGTCCCTCTTAAAAACCCAAGCACCAAGTTCTTTCTCCGAAGTTCAGATCAACTTCCCCATACATTCTTCTTCTTATGAGACTGATACTTAATAAATCGTAATAATTTGTCTCTGTTTTCACTGGAGACCCAGAAAGGCCAAGCTCATTTGCTCTGTGCAAACCCAAGGGGAGACCACACCATTTACCAGAACAGAAATCACTTTTCCCTTCCAGTGCAGCAGGTTGGTTGTTGTATTTGTTGTCATTTATCAGGTGAGAAATAAAGTAGGTTTTTACATTATTCCTGCCCCAAACTGACTATATCTGAAGCATGAACATACAATACTGTTTTCAAGTGTCTTAAATTGTCCAGTTTTGGTCAAAGAGCTTGGTGACTCCCAGAGGAAGGCTGGCAATGGCCAGGAAAGATCAGAAGGATAATGAAAAATCTGTAATTAAGATGATTGTAGAGTGTGTGACAGAAATCACACAAAAACCATTCCGCAAAAATGTTAAAAACATTTGAGGAATAACTAAGATGCAGTTTTAGTTTAAATGTGAACTTGCATATGATAGATGTGATTTTATACATATCTATATATAACCCAGAAAATCTGTAGACAATGTACAGAAATGATAACGATCACTGGATAAAAACCACTATAGATTAATGAAAAAATCTGAACAAATCCTGAACTGCCCAGGGAAGGGTACACAGTTCTGACAGATCCCTTAGTACAAATGGTGGGAGTAAAACATATCCACATGATAATCACATCCTTCCCAAAATTGAAAACGTATGTGAAAGTCATGGTGGTCTTGCAAAAATATAAACTCATAAACGATTTTTTGATTTGGTGTCATCATTCATTTCTTTCTTTTGAGAAATCACTTTTAGTAGGCCATACAAAGATTGATGGCTTTTTCATAAAAGGATATTTTATGAAATAGTGAAATGTAGCATATTTCTACCTGATAAATGCAGAGACCTGTAAACTTTGAACCCACATTGGCCTTTGTTGCTCATGACCCTGTTTAAGTGATTTATTTTCTTTTAACAACTGCAGTCTGCAGGAGGTAGAATATACTGTGTAGATCTTTAATTCTTGTTGAAAATTGAACGGCTGACATTAGAAGAGCTATTACTGAAAAGTCATATTATCTTCATTTCAGTATCCCTTTTAGGAGCAATATTTATGGTTGGAGAAAATGCATAATTTGCAAAAACAACTTGGTAGGCTGCTGCAGAGCAATTGAGGAGTTGGCACCCTTGGCCCCACATCAGGGTGTCTAGTGGACTGCATCAAAGCCAGAGACTCTGGAAACCTGGCATGTGTAAAGGCATAAAATGAGAAAACTTGCCTGTTGCCTAGAAGAACATCTTGAGGGAACTGAACAATCCCCACCCTTGTGGAACATTTGGATTTCAAAGATTTCGCAAATTCCAAGGAAATAATACTCCGCTAGAACTTTTCTGCCAGGCTCTCAGTACAATGGCAGATTTATCTTTGACTTAAGAGAATTCAGTTTCTCTTTTTTGCCCTCCCTTTGCTGCTTTTTATTTGTATTTTGTTACTGCGCAACGAAGTCAAACAGCACCATAAGCATATTTCCTACTCCTTGGTGTGAATGTCACCATGGAAGTTGAGTAGATCAGTCTTCTTTTACGTGCAGGGAGAAACCACCTGGAACCCAAAACATTTTTCCATATAGTCCCACTGTGTTTCACAACAGTGGGGACTGATGTCAGGTGGTTTCCCCAGTAGCAATACGTCACAATACTGTTCTAATAATCTTCATCAGATGACAGGCCTACCAACTCTTAGCAGGCTTTTAATGTGTATCTCTGCATTATCACACAATGCCCAAGGCTCCATCTTATAAAATTAAATGGAAGTGATCAGAGAGATGAATAATGCTTTTTAAAAATTCTGTTTTGAAGTTGCTCATTCACGACACAAGCTTCTCATGTGGAGCAAATTCCGTGTTTATGAAACATCTCATGAATATATGGTGCCTTAATAAAAATAATAAATGTTTAAAGCTCCCCTACTTTTCTCTGCTCTTCATTATTAGAAATAAATCTTATGAAGGAGATAAAAGTATTACAATTAATCCCTCCTGAATGGAGACAGTATGCACTATTATTTTCAATACCAGAGAAACTGGCTTTGACTAGAGTGGCAACAAGTGGTAAACTGATTTTATAGTTTTGATTTATTGAATATTAGGAAATGGACTTTTTTAATAACAACTCCATTTAAGTATTCATTAAAATGGAATTAGTACACACAGGGCCAGATTCTGATATCCATATTCTTGTCAGACAGCATTTTATTACAGAAAAGTCTTGCTGACATCAGTGGGATTACTGGTAAAAGACCGTTCAGCATGAGTGAGAACACAGAACTAGACCCTAACGGGGTACAGATGACTACAGAGGTTTTTGGTTCTCCTCCCTGACCCCCAGGTGCCCCACACACCCTTTGGGAATGGCTGGAGCAGTATGGAATTGTGTGCCTGAGGCACCTCATCTTCCACTGCTGTGCACCAACTCCTGATCTCCCAAAAACCTGACTTACCTTGTCCCTGCCCCAGGTACACGGGATGTGAAATATATTTCCTCATCCTCACAAAGGAAATAATTCCCAAGTGCTGATTATTTTGCATTGGACCTTATGCTAAAGATACTGATCAGTTCTTTCATTCTGAGTAAGTTTGACCTGAAGAATGCAGAGCACATGTTGCCATAAAAAAGCACTATGAATTTTGATTTATGAGAAAAATCACTCAGAGGGAAAGAAATAGGGGGCTATAGTAATGGATTTCAATCAGGGATCAAGGCTGCATATCCATTTCTCTAAATTACACAGCAGAAGAGAAGGTCATCTTGTGTCTGCATTTTGCACACTCCTGATTTAAATATGCAAATAAACAAATTCCAGTAAACTCTTGTGATGGCACCAGGTAAAGAGAACTGGCTTAGTTAGAAATGTTATTGATAGTTAGAAAAAGAATATGGATTTTTTACACATATAACCTAAAATGTCTATCAAACTCTGAGTTCTGACACCTGCACTATATTTAGTAATCTCTCTAATAGGGAAGGAGGCTGAGAAATTTGACCTTTATATATAAAGAAATGATGGATAAGCAAATGGTGAATGTCCTTATTTATCTTTCATTCAAAGTTATTTGGCACATTATTTTGAAAAATAATCTTTAGCACAAATGCTGTAACTTCATATTTTCATTACTTACACAGCTCATACCTGGAATATGCTTCTACTCCTTGACTGGATGAACACAGTTGGAATCCAGTCCTGACAGCAAATACTTCACAGTCTATTCAGTGTACATTGAACCCTTCCTTCTCTAAAGGGCTGCTGTTTCTGCAGAATCCCTTAGCAGAAAACTCATTTGCTGATAGAAAAACAAATATGGTCAAAACCAACTTGTTTGACACTCCTTTCAAATATAAAAAAGTCTATTTTTTGGTTTATTGTAATATAATATCTTGTATTGCATTTATAGTATAATATAACATAGTATAATTTGTAAACAGACTTACTATTGTTTAACTTTGGTTTAAAAACTATCCAACACTAAAGGTTTCTATTGTATAGTTCTCCAAGGTCAGACTTGAAAGCTTAAACTTCAGGTTCTACTGAGATAAAGGCACTGTGCTTTGCAAAGTTATGCCATTATCCCTGGTTATAATCTTCACTGACTTCAGAAATAATTGCTTTCCTTAAACAAAAAGGAAGTCTGATTCTAATTTGCTATCTAGATCTACATTCTTATATTCTTTTTATAGATTTTTGAACAAGTTATCACTGGAATCTTCCTTCACTCAAACATAAGTGAAAGTTTTATCTTACCTCAGATATCACAAAAATAATTTATGACTAAGGAAACAAAACCTTTTGTCTCACAATATATTTCTTTGCGACAGCTGTGGTATTTCACTGAAAGCACAAAAGCTGTGATGGTCTGGACTGCAATCAACCATTTTTAATAGGAAATTTTTACAGACTTTTAATAAGATCTCCTAACATAATTTATGGGGAGAGGTTTTGAAGTGAAGAGGCATTGTTTGGCAAAGTGTTCTTCCTCTAATCTCAGGAAATTTAAATAATTGAGTGCTCATTTCCTCTAAACTTAGGATTTCTCCTTAAAAATGGTTAAGAAAAACACCTGCTACACTAGCACCAAAATAAGCGTATCAAGAGTCCAAAAAAAATATATTGCTAAATACTTTTCAAAGGCAAAACTCCGTGTCAGAACCCAATATTATTAATAATAATGCAATATTGAATTTTGCTTCTTCAACTCAGAAATTTTACTACATGTTTTGAATGAAGAGAGTACATTGGTCAGGACAAGTGCAGGGTTTTTTTAAACTGATACAGTTAGGGGAACTGGAATAAGTGGACAGAAATAGAGCATTTACAAACTACAAGAAAATCAGATAAACAGCCAGAAGTTACTATACTTACTGAAGTTATCCACAGTTCCTCTGACTATGGAACTTGGCTGGAAGAAGAAGGACAACAGGCTTGCCCTGAGACCTCCAATATGTCTTGCAAGGAGGTTCTCAAAGGGTATTTTAGCAGTTTCCCTTTAGCCCCAGAGAGAACTAAGGAAAAACCAGAAACATAAGTAGGAAGCGCATTTCTGTGCATTGATAAAGCTAATCAAAGCTCCTAAATATGAAACAGATTTAGTTTGCCTGACTGGGAATTTGGACAAAGTTCTGAATTATTTTTTACCTTTTCTGAGTAACTCATAGGCCGTAATTCTGACTTTAACTAACAGCTGACTTAACTGTGCTCCCCCCCCACACCCCCCCCCGCCCGGTTTAGGTTGTCTAGAACAGCTCTCCCAAAGGAGGAAAAAAGAGAGGGAAAACCTTCAAAGGAAGGGGTCATGAACATCCCAGGTACAGTCGCAGTACCCGGGATTCGTCCGGGTTCACTGCGTGCCCAAGACCTCCAGAGGGCACTCAGCACAAAAAGGACTGCGCCGAGGGAACGGGGCTGCGATTCCCATCGGCCACTTATCCTTACACGGCTTCCCAGAGAGACAACCCGGCTTTCAGCTCTCCCTACAGAGAGAAAACTGTAAGAAAAAACTAAATCTGAAGATGCCATCGTAGAGCCTGCATTTCTTTTCCGTGTTGGAGATCTGTTTCATCAGTGCTTTTAACAGAAGAGGCTCAGTTTCTTGAGCCAGCCCTCAACCCTTTATTTTCAAAAGCCGTCTGCTGATTTCAAAGAGCCTCCATTAAAAAATGCTTTTAAAGATGTGTCACCTGAAGGACTCTCTTTTCTTCAGTCACCAGGTTCAAAGCATGCAGGGTGGAATATCACTTCTTGGGACTCCATCTCTCTCTGTGGTTTGCCTACAGAAACGAAACCAAACAATTTACAGTGGGTGCCAGCCAAAATTCATCTTTTGCCTTCAGCAGTTAAGCCCTACCTGGGTTTTAAGACTTTCTCCATGTGTTTACGCACATACACACATTAGCCAGTGGTAGTGACCTCCTTTGGGGTGTCCCCGAGGTGCTGCTCCCGCCCCTCCCTGCTCACCTGCCTGCCCCGGGGCTCCCCATCCCGGGAGCACTGGGAGCACCAGTCCCGGCAGCCTCCACAGGGACCTCTGGCTCCCTCGGCAGCGCTTTAACCCCATCCACGTCCCGTTCCTGAATTGGCTTCATGAACTGCAGACAGGACTATAAACAACTGCCTGGTTTCCACAGAAATGTCATAATTCCAATAAAACTGAAACCCATTCCTCCACTACATCCTCTTTCCATCGGTAGTTTCACAAAACACATACTGCCCCCTTTATAGTCAAAGTGGCCTTCCTGATGCACAAGTTCAAACCCCAGCTATCATCTATCATCTTAATTCTTCTGGGACAAATAAAGTATCATGCAACAGACCATATGTGGATATTTCAGCAGAGCTCTTTAGAGTCATGTCCTGTCTACCCAGTGTGATCAATGGTTATTTTATTTTTGTACATTCAGAATAACACATGACAAACCTCCGCCTGGGTGCACTACCTAAACACAAAATAGACTCTGGGGTTGGGAGGTCCCCGTGTGACTTGGGACATTTATATGCCCTGGGGTGTCTGAGGCATCTGCAGAGGAATCTCAGACACGGCATGGGATCTACAGGAGACTCATGGCAGCACGAAGGCATACAGGTATATTCCAGAAAGTAAACTGGCATTAGGAATGTACTTCAGCACCTGAAATGTCTCCTAAAGATGAGTGGAAATCAATTATATGATGTATCCCTATCTCCCCCCCGGGGTGCTGGATCCCAAATCACCTTTTACTCTCACAGGACCATGTTAAGCAGTACTAGATGAAAGTCACCTGCACTGTAAAAATGCTCAAACTCTCATTCTCTGAAAATCAGATCCCCTTCCAGATCAGAAAAAGATAAGACCTGTCTCTACACTTTCAGAATGCTAACCTATGAAATACAAAATACTTGTAAGACTATCAATCAGACAGTATTAAAATATTCTGTTTGAAACCACTCTTAGTAAATATAATTCATCAGTTACAGTAACGATAATATTTTTAAATACTGACCAAAGTAGAATAAATTAATTAGGCAGGAGTTGGATTATAGAAAAACTAAAAGTTGAACTATTATTCCAAAGTCACACAAGCAGATAGATGATCAAAACTAATTTGAGTCATGACATTTAATAAAGGCAGCTTGGGCCTGTATCAGGTTCATTGTGCTTGGTGCTGTGGAAACTCAGAAGCAGGTGTTACTCCTGCCCTGGTATTAGAGTTAATAAAGAAGTTTAGTCATTATTTGGTCAGGTTTATGAAAAAAAAAAAAAAATATTTGTGCATAGCAGTCTTACTAACTTAGGAAATGTAGGAAGTTTTTTAAAAGACACTTTTATCTCTGCAAACTATGGTGGATATAATGATAATAAGGTGATGTGACTGCATATTAATTTATTTACTGATTTACTGATAAAAGGTTGAAACTCCTAATGCTTTCAGTATCTTCTACATGTTTTATACAAAACCACTATTAGAAACATTCCCCAAATATCTGATGATCCAAAACAAAGACCAGCTATGGATACACACTCTGTGTGTTAGCATTGATACAAATGTGTAAAGGTCAGAGTATAAAGCCAAGAGATGCACAGGCTGTCCTGCAAGCTCACAATATTCCCCCAAACTTCAGAGTTTGGCTTTGGTCCCTAAAAAATGGCCTGTCAATTAATTTTCTTTAACTTTTGCAAAAGGCATGGAATTCCCACCTGCCAGCCAGTGGGATGAAGATTTTCATAGGGAATTTCCAGGAAAACAAACATACTTTTCAAGCACAGCAATTGTCTGCAGTGGAATCCTTTTAGTCTGTACACACCTTGTGTTCATTATCAATTGCTAGCTCTTTCGAGTTACCTTCCAGTATATTGGCAAACCTCTCTGAAAACTCCAAGGTTGTCATTGATACTCCATGAGTCTCTGAAGTTCTAAATACAAACCACTGAGAACACCAAACATTGTGCTTAAGGCCCCTTTTTACTTGTTTCCATATTTATAGCTCAAATCTCATTGGTAAAACTGGGGCTGTTTCACTGAAAGCAGAGTCAGTGTCTCTCTTTGCTAAACAGAGGCAACACCAGGAAGGCACTGACAGGTGTGACCAACAACCTGGAAGGAGGTGACAATGAGGTGGATGTCTGCTTCTTCTCCCAGGTAATGAGGCAGGACAAAAGAAACAGCCTCAAGTTGCAACGCGGCAGGTTTAGATCGGATACTGGGAAACACTTCTTCGCTGAAAGGGTGGTCAGGCACTGGAATGGACTGTCCAGAGAAGTGGTGGAGTCACCATCACTGGAGCGGCCAAAAAAACACCTGCATGTGGCGCTTGGGGACACCCTTCAGTGGTAAACGCAGCAGTGGTGGGTTACTGCTTGGTCATGGTGATCTCGGATCCGACCTTAGCGATCCTATCGTTTTGCTTTCATTTTAGCCTTTGCAACATGGGGAAAGTCGGCCTATGTTCGCGGGGGTCTTCCAGAGCCGAACAGGAAATTCCTTTAGGGAGAAAACACGCATAACACACCGGCAACCCCGAGCGACGGCCACTTCCTAACTGCAGAGCGAGCTCAGGGGCTGACACAAAGTTAAGCACCGGGGAGCCGGCATCTCGTCCGACCACGTTTCACTCCCGACAGGCCTAAACGAACTCTATTATTCATCCCGTCCCAGGGAAAACCACCAGGAGAGCGCTTAAACTGCTAACGGGGGAGGGGGGCAGTGGGTGCCGCGGCTGGGCCGCAGCAGCCCCAGGCTCAGGCTCCGCCCGGGCACCGCGCTGGGCAGGGCCGGGCCAGGCCGGGAGGGGAAAGGAATGGCAGAGAAGGGAATGGCAGGGAAAGGAAGGGAAGGGCAGGGTAGGGCGGTCGGCTGGCGGCCCCGCCCGCTGGCGGCGGGAAGCGGAAGGGGATCCGGGCGGGCGCGGCGGCGGAAGCCGATCCGCCTTTCCGGAGCGCGGCGTGCTCGGAGCCATGAGCGTCCCGGCCTTCATCGACATCACCGAGGAGGACCAGGTCAGCGCCCGCACCGAGACAAAGGCCGGACCGGGTCGGGGAGGCCGCGCCGGGCCGGGGGCGGCGGCGGGAGCTGCCCCGCCGGGGCCGCGGGCGCTCCGGGGGCTCCTCCGGTCCCTTCCCTACCGAGATCAAAGGGGCGATTAGAGACACCGAACTTAATTGCTGTGCTTGCTGCTCCCTCCTCAGTGCTCGTCACCTCGCTTCCATCCCTCCCACCCCAGCTTTTTGTTTAGGAGAAGCCAGTTGGCGTATGGGCGTTGTTTGTGCGCCTGAGTTTTGCTGGATCCTCGGCGCTACAGGCGTGGGAACGTTTTGGCTTTGGGCTGCTGCTTTGTTGTGACCTTGGAGTTTCGGGTTTGTTGGTCCCAGTGTTTTTGAGGTGGTGTATATACACACAGATGGGAGTCTGCAAGAAATGCACACACATTTCCACTTTTGCACACACCTTCGTCCACTTTGCACTTGCCGTAATGTCTGGTACAGCTCCATCAGGTCGATGGGTTGAAACATCCTCCGTGCAGCAGAGGGTCCCAGAACATTAAAATTTAGCTGTATATGATGGTTCTGTAATGGTTTGGCTTTGAACTTGATGTGAATGACACTTGGTGTCATCACAGCAGCATCCTGTCAGAGGTGCCTTGTGCCAGAAGTTTAGTGGTTGTTTTTTAAGGGTTATGGTTTTGCTGCTGAAACTGTGGGTTGTGAAGTCAGTGCAAAGGCCTGTTGCTGAGGAAAAGGTGTTTTCTTAGTGCAGGTTTAAATCCTGACAGTGTAAGGCAGGTTGTAGCATTATAAGGCCAGGCTGGAGGGGACTCTGAGCAACGTGGTCTGGTGGAAGATTCCTTGTCCATGGCAGGTAGGTTGGAATGAGATGATTATTAAGGTCCTTTCCAACCAAACCATTCTATGACAAATTGGAAACTGTCTTTAAAGTTGTGTGAAGACTGTAAGTTCTGCCCTCTCTAAAATTTATACCCTTTTTCTGGTTTATGTCTCCCATTTCTGGAGAAGAAGCAACTTTTACTGTTTGCCTGAAGTTTTCAAAGAGAGTAAAAGATAATAAAAATTCGTAAGGAAGCATCTTTGTCACAAAAACTTACTAGGCCTGCTGTGCAAGGAACCAGTTGTAAGTGGCACCTTCACACTGTAAGTGAAGTGAACAGCAGTTATGTGACTTAGTCACTGACACACCAGGAGTAGCAGGTGCTGCAGTCTGGCACTGAGTGGATGTGGGTTGTACCTTAAAGTGGAGGAGAGGGAGTGTTGAAGGGTACAGGGTGGCAGGGAGCAGTGAGAGGAAGTGTGAGCGATTGCTCGGGACAAGAGGAACAGTTGCAGAACAAAAATCTGTATGAAATTTAATTACTTTGACCTTGTGTTCACAAAACAACTGTATTTGTTTTAAGGCTGCAGAACTGCGAGCTTACTTGAAATCCAAAGGAGCAGAAATCTCGGAAGAAAACGCTGAAGGTGGACTCCATGTGGACTTGGCACAGATCATTGAAGTGTGTGATGTGTGCCTGAAAGAGGATGACAAAGGTTTGCACCTTTGGGTCTTGTTGTTTTTGCTGAACATTGCCACCAATGCTTTCACACAGTAGCAGCTGTCAGAGTTTAGAAGTGTGTGGCATGTGTTAATAACACAAGCCACACATCTCCATGAAACTGAAACTGCTTATTTACATCACTGGTGTGGAAAATTTGCATGTACTCTGCCCCTCCCTTCTCCAAACATCCAGAGACCTTTGAAGAAGTCAGAAATCGAGCTTGACTATGCCTTGTATGCCCGAGGGCATTGCAAGGTGTATGTAAAATGGGGGTTTCTCTCTGGGAAAAAAAAGTATTATAAAAATAAGACTCACTGTCAATTAATGGCTGTGATGCTGCAGATCAAGAGAAATTAAAGTAACAACAAAAATTAGGACTGGATATCTGTAAGTAGAAGTTTTAAGTCCTAAACGTTAATTGATTATTATTTTCTGAAGCGCAGGCATTTTCAGTAGTCAGTAACTCTTTGAGTTAAGGCTGTGGATCCTTAGAAACTGCACTAATATTTCTTAATTACACTGATAATACAGTAGCCTTTGGTGATCTTCCTGTGCCTGCTGTGCTCTGTACCAATATACAAATTCCATTTAAACTTTTACATGTAAAAAATCAACTGCTAATATGAGTCATATGTGTTGTTTGAAAGAATGCTTGGTTCATCTAAGAAGGATAACTTGAGGTTATTTTTTATGTTGCTTTTTACTGTAGGCAAATGAGTAGGAAATACTGGAGCAGCTTATTGTCCTGCTTTTTGATGCTCGGATGTTTTGGGAATATACTCATTTTGGGGAATAAATATTTTTCGTACCTAATGAATTTTGTTCTTAACCCTTGTGTGACTGATATTTGGGCAGACTGAAAAGAAAACACAAGACCTGCCTGGTTCTGTTTGGGAAGGATGGAACACTATACTTAAAACAGGAGCCAGGGAGGATTTTGAATATGCTTCATTTTTCTCGCAGGCCTTTTCCCTGTGGTCTGGGACTCCCTTCTGCTGGTGGAATGTTTTACTGTAGTTGAGCACTAGGTGTTAGTATTCTCACTGTAGAACTCTGGGCAGTTTTTTTGGATGTGCAGGAGGAAGCCACTGTTTTTAAGACCAAAACCTGAAGCTCCTCTGATTTCTCTTAAACAGAATTCAGAGCAAGTGTGATATCAAATACCACATTCAGTGTTGACTTTAGAGTGGTGATTCTTACCTTACATGGAGATGTGTTGGTCTAAGATCACCTGAGCCAAATCTCTGGTACATCCTGATGACTATCCAGGTTGGTTATCTTGGCATTTTCTCTCTTTTACAGTTCTTGCTGTTGGAAAATCATTCTTCATTGCAGAAGTAACTCTCCAGCAGTAGGTAGCTACCGATGATACAACTGTTACTTGTGGTTTTCAGCAGCTCTGTGTTTTGCTTTATGCAGATGTTGAGAGTGTGATGAACAGTGTAGTCTCTTTGCTTCTTATCCTGGAACCTGACAAACAAGAGGCACTGATTGAAAACCTGTGTGAGAAGTTAGTAAAATTTCGGGAAGGAGAGCGCCCATCTCTTAGGTTGCAGCTGTAAGTATTGTACAGAGGAAAGTGGGACAGTGGTACCTTGCAAAGCACTTGTGCCTCTAAAGAGGAAGGATTATCTTGTATATGTTTAAATCAAAGTGTGGGGTGGCTGTCTCACTGTTGCTGGACACACTCATTTTTACCTTCTTCATCATAAAATAGAAGTACCAATAGATTTATGGTTTTCCCTTGGGTACTAGAAAATTAAAATGAATGTTTTTCAGCTTGCTTGCTGAAAACAATTACAAAACTGGAAGCTGTTACAATTCATCAGGATGTAAGGTGCCACCAGGTGTGCTTGTATATTAATGGACCATTTACCTGCACTGCAGTGATGTTTTCTGAAACCTCTTTAACTCCGTTGTTCCTTGTCTGTGGTGTAGCCTGAGCAATCTCTTCCATGGCATGGACAAGAACACTCCTGTGAGGTACACAGTGTACTGCAGCCTTCTGAAAGTGGCCTCATCCTGTGGTGCCATCCAGTACATTCCAACTGAACTAGATCAGGTAATTAATGGGGCTCTTGGAGCTGTGGGCTCCTGTGTTGCACCTCACTGAATGTTGGTCAGAGCTCATACAGACTGTCTCTGGTACACGCTGCCAGAGCCCAGTGATAGTGCCAGGAGGTTGATTAGGGAAATGCAACACCTCTCCTGTGAGGAAAGACTGAGAGAATTGGGGTTGTTCTGCCTGGAGAAGACAAGGCTAGGTGACCATTACAGGTCCTTTCCAATGCAATCCATTCTATGATTCTAAATAAGAAACACAGAATACAAAATTTGTCTTTTAAAGGCCTGTCTACAGAATCTAAGTGAAGTTGCTGTTTATTTCTCTTTCCTGATGCAGATCGTAGTTAGATGTGTCTGTTTGATTCCTGTGGTAGAAATCAGAGTGACAAACTTTGATCAGGAGTGAGCAGTCAAGTTCTTGTCTCTTGCTCTGGAATCAGTGTGTATGAGAATCACTCATCCTTATTTAGGAAGTAACATGGAGAGCACAGACTTCTGGCCTCTCACAGGAAAACTTCCAGGTTCTGCATGGAGAGCCTGATAGTCAGAGGACCTAAAAGAGAAATCTCTGTGAGAAATATGTTCAATCCTTTTCTGGTAGGGAGAAAACAAAAAATATTAATAGTTCTATTTTAGTCTTTTCCCCAATACTTTTTTTTCCACTTGTGTTCTACCTAGGTCCGAAAATGGATTTCTGACTGGAATCTGGCCACAGAGAAAAAGCATACTCTGCTGAGACTGCTCTATGATGTCCTAGTAGACTGCAAGAAAAGGTATGAAAGACAAGTTATAGATACTAGATAACTGTATATTATAAATTGATGTACTATAGGTGATCTGTGAGGAAAGTGTTTCTCACGGCACTTTTTAAGTTAATCTTTACTGATAATTCAGTCCAAATATGGTTGGGTTTTTTGTTTTTTTGTGTTTTTAAGCAGTCTTATATTAAACCAATATTCCCAAGAAAATTAAAGTTAGTAGGGAATTAGCTGCAAACCACAGACTCACAAAATAACACTATTCCTTTCTATAAATACTAATCTTAGAGCATTGTAGCATAATGCCAGGTTTATTATTTAATTGCACTTTTGACATTTTAGTGCATGGTAGTGCTATCTCTTCCTTAATGATGTGGGGAGGCTTATCAATCACAGCAAACAGAATCAGTCTTTTAATGTAAACATTACCTTTAGGACAGAGCTTTCCACTAGTCATGGAAATTAATGTCCACAAAATACCTGCTTGGCCATTTTGAATTATTATCCTGGATCATCTTTGATCTAACAAACTTGGCAGACCACTGTCTTCTGGCATGTAAAGTAATCCTGTGTGTATCATGCCTGTAAATTAATGCAAGCCTTAACTGAGAGCTGTCATCAGTTTATCTTACAGATGTGATAAGTGTATTGACTGGCCAGAGCTGCACAGATGGGCTGGGATCCAGCAGTGTCAGCATGTAGTTCCACAACAGTTGGAGCCTATGGAAACTGTAGTTTGGGACGGGGATGTGGGATGTGTGTTGCTTCCCCCTGCCCTTCCCATTCACTCTGTTTTCCGAGTTACTTTTCTAAGGGTTTTTTGATGTTCACAGTGGGGCAGCACCAGGACCTCTCCACTGCTGACTCACGGTGGTACCAGAACTGCACTTGCATTTCCTACATCTGCATAACCTTGTGCTGCTGCAGAAGGAAGGGGTTCTGTCCTGTCCCCTCACACTCCAATACCTGTGTTTGTGCTGGTGTATCTCTGTGTGACTGCACAGTGGGTTGGGGACATGACCAGCCCAGGGGTTAGAAAAGGCAAGTGTGAAGCTGTCATAGGTGGAGAAGAGTTCCTTCTGTCAGACGAGTTGGCTTATTCTGGCCTGCTGAAATTAGCCTGGAAATGCTGCATCAGCACAGCAGGATCATCTTTAACTAACCTCACTTTAGGGGTGATTAATCCTCGTGGAGTAGCAACACTGTCAGCTGCATTACTGGTAACATTAAAATGCTCTTGGGTGGATAGTACTGTGTGGCAGATCTCAGATGGTCGAAATAAACTTGGAAATGTTAATCACAGGTGTCAGCCAGGCTTGGTGCTTACTTTGTTTCAGAAATACTACACTGATAATGCTCCTACTCTTTTAAACACTTCTCATTCTGTTGATTTATTGTGAGGTTTCTACTAGTTTAATTCGCATAACCAAGAGCTAACTGTGTTTAGCTGATCTTGCTGTCAAATCAGTGGATTAAACTTCTAGGTTTTGTTTCCTACTACTACCTACTTCCTACTTGCTACCCTGTAACCTTGCTACNGTCAAATCAGTGGATTAAACTTCTGGGTTTTGTTTCCACTGCTACCTTGTAACCTTGCTATTAAATGGGTTTTGCTTACCAATCATAGGTGATATTTTTAAGTTAGGCATTAAAACCTTCCCCAAACCCTGTAAGATATTACTCCCTCGTTCCATGTCCTTGCCATCAGTTGCAGCAAGCTGTGCACTGAACAGAGCAGTGTTTCAGGGCTCTTCTCTCCAGAAGAGAAAACAAGAAGTGACCCTGGCACCTTTGACCTGGTTCATTCTCCTGGATCAGTGGGCAGTGTTTGCAATACTATGGGAAACTCACAGCAGCATTCCAGCTGTAGCACTCAGGAATGTTGCTCTATCTAGCAGTATGGGAAGATAAGTGGGAACCGAAAATAAGAAATAAAAATCATACCTCAGTTATCACATTGATTTTATAATCAAGGGAAAATAACTGTGTTGTTGAAAACCAATTATTTTGTTTGTTTGTTTTACGTTTCAACTTTGCTCTGTATGGCAAAGAGATGGTTTTCCATAGCTGATAAACTTTCTCCCATGGATAAGTTTATAGATGGGTAGCTCCTGAATGCAGATATTATGTGTGGTATCCCTTTTCCTGTGGTGTCAAGTGAAAGCTTGTTGTATCAACTCTTTTCCAGCCAGCCTGGTGCAGCTCCCAGCTGGTCTCTGCCTTTGACCTGGCAGGATTCAGAGCAGCATTAGTCCTGCCCAAGTTAAATTCAAACAGGTCTGGCAAGTCTGGTTATTAAGACCTGTAGCTAAAAGCTCAGCATGTCAGGCACCTGCAAAGTAATAGTTTAATTTAATTTTAGTTCCATTTAATATCATGTAATGTAGTGGGAATCCCAACATCCTACTACATCTCTGAATGTTTTGTTGTGGGTTTTTTCCTTCCTTTTATCTTCCATCACTGTTCAATTCTCACTGTTTTTTTGTCAAGTTTTGCATCTAGTGAAAGACTCCACTCCTTCGCCACTTCAAAAAAAGGGGGGGTTGCAAATTCCTTTTGAAATTAGTTAAGTGATAGTTTTCAATTTTTGCTCCTAAGGGGAGGATCAGGAGAGGAAAATCTCCAGAAAACTGTAACATTGGTCTGAAGTGTATTAGAACAACTCCTGGAAGCTTCTATTAAATAAAAGAGTTATGTGCTGTTAGGTTAAATAGCACATGAATTAAGACTCTTTGTTTAAATGCCTATACAGTGTCTGTATTAGACTGGTCCTTTGTCTCCACTAGAACATCTAGTGTTGATTTCACCAGTGCTAAAATCATAGTCTGTCATAGGCTTACTTACATGCAAATGCTCCTCTCATGTATAAAGGTGTCTAAATGAATTCTTTTTCACTGATACAGAGCTGTCAATTCCTCTATATCCGTACTGGTTGCCACAACAAAACATAAGCTGACCTCTTGCTGGAGTTTTAAAACAAGTTGTTCTTTCAAGCTTACATCCCTGAACATGGTTCTGGAATAGAAAATAGAAAATTCCCCTACCCTGGGCACACACTTGTCTTCATTCACTGGACATTCAGATTTTATGTGATAGTGCTCATTGCTCGTGATGTGTTAACATTTGTACTGCACATCTCTGAGATCTGGTAAATTCTCTAAGAGAACAAACCTCTCCCTGTGGGGTGGTTGTCAGACAGTAGTATGGTGAGATTTGAAGTAAGTACCCATATAAAGATAATGTTATTGTACTACAAAAACCACTCAGACCTGTGCTGCCGTACGGGTTAAACCCCTGTCACAGCACAGAACACATTGGGTGTGTTCTGTTGGTGTGCTCCTTCCCTGTGCAGTTTGTGCCATTCACTTAAGTAATTAAAGTGAATGGACGCTTTATTCTTGCAGTTTGTTTGTTTTAAGGAGAATTGTGTGTGCTTTTTGACCACGTGGGAAAAATTTGCTGTGTCTGCAAGTGAGCTACTTTGAGGGAAGAGCTTCACTTTACACTGCAACTCTAGGGAGTAGTATCCAGCCTTCCCCCACTGGGAAAGTACCTCTTAGGAGGGGAGTCACCAGTGTGTCTGTGCATGGAGACTTTTGCAAAGCACATACTCACAGTACTGAGTTGGGTTGTGCTCTCTCACGTGGAGTTTTGGTCGTATCCACATCCACACCCTGTCTCGTTCAAAGGAGGTGGTGATGTGGCATCAGCAAAATCTGTTCTCTGTGAGAACTGGCACAGCCTTCTATTGTAAGAGTTAACAAGAATTCCATGAGAAATAGGAAATAGCTGTGTGTGTGTAAACACACAGCACATAGATTATGTATGTTTTTTGCTGAGTTTTGTAAAAAGCATCAGCAATTGCTGACCTTGTGAGTGGTAAATAAATCAAACTCTGTTAAATGACACTATAACGGTCTCAGAGCTGGTTTGCAGTAACAGTGATGTTGTTTACCAAATAATCTAGGTAGACAAGGCTGTAGGTTTATCCAGTTTCCTGAGAATGAGTTGTTTTTTCCAAAGTTGGTCTGCTGGAGCAGTGCTGGAAGCTGTTTGCTTCCCAGCAGCCTGAACCAGTCTAATTGCTGGCTGGGTAATTGTATCAGTAAAATAAGCAGCTCTCACTCTGAATACCTGAAGAGAGATTCTGTGAAAGAAGAAAGCAGCTCTTATACAGTCATTTTCCTAACCATAAATAATTCCTTAAGATGTGCCATTTTACATTGGAAATAAACTTTGCAGCGCTACTTATTCTACAATGATTAAATCCAGATGTGCATAAGAGGAGCATTCTAGTGAACCATATAAAGCTGTTCCTAGCTCAGAAAGCTTTTTCCATAACCAGCAGGTAATTTATCAATTTAAGAGAATGAAATGAAGGGTGAAGATAAACATTTTGTAGAACAAGAATTGAAAGAATACATCTAGTTAATATGTTCTCTCCACTAGAATTAAAATGAATCATCTACATCTTTTTCAAGTATAATTTAATTTGACCTATAACTTCATAATGGAGTTATTTAAATATTTGAGTGTCTTGTTTGAACTATTTTTTCAGCGGTCCTGAGGTAACTTTTTTTTTTTTTCCTATAGTGACACTGCAGCAAAAGTAATGGTGGAGCTACTGGGAAGTTACACAGAGGACAATGCTTCCCAGGCTAGAGTTGATGCTCACAGGTAATACTGACCTACCAGTTTCCTTAAAAGTAGTTTTTTCTCAACTGACCAACTGTTTTGCCCCAGCCTCTGTTCTGTGGCACTGCTGGCTCAATCAAAGGTTTTGCCTGTGCAGTCTGCAGCAGGTTTGGTTGTTTGTGGGCAGAGTCAGGTTTACTCCAGTGTGCAAGAGCACAGGAGCATTTCTGGTCACTGCTGAGAGAGATCAGCAGGTGAGGACTTTGTTTGCATCAACTGTGCAATCAAAATTTGAACTGGTATCCTTTATTTTAGTTTTTTTTACTTCATGTTTTATCATCTAAACCTGAGTTTTCTTTTCAAATAGAACTTTCTGTTGGAAAGACATTCTTGCTCTCTTCTCTGTGGGCAAGTACGAAGGATGTGAACTGCCCAGAAATAAACTTCCTTGTTGGACAAGCTGTACTAAATTGATTCATAACTGTAATTTTCCCTCTGGCTAAAATGAGCTCATATTTTGATGTTCTATCAAATCATGATTTTTCTTAGGAATTAGTTTCTTAGTAAGTTGTGTATCTGTGCTGGGTGGGTACAACCACTAGTTCTCAAGGGAGTTGTTTATACTTGACCTTGGAGGAAAATCAGGATGATTCCTTTTGAAAATTAGTGTCTGTGCATAAGTGAGAACTTCGCTGGGTACCCCACAGTGACCTGTGGCTGTCCCACCTGCAGGGACACGTGTGCCCAGAGCTGCTGTTGTGCTGTGTCCATGCAGAACGTGGATTCTCCTTGGGTTCTCCTGGTGTTCCATGTGTGGAAGGGCTTTGGGCTGGGCCATCAGGAGTGGAACACCAAGGCCTCTGATGTGCTGCTGACAAAAGCTTTCATCTGGAGTCCTAGAAACGCACAGGGCTGTTTGTAGGCTGGAGCTGCAATTAATAAATCAGAGGCCTTGCACTGTTTGGTGTTGGGGTTTTCTCTGCTTTGTGTCACGTATTCAAGTATAATTAATCTTCCTAAACAACTTAATTCTATGAAATTTTTGGAGTAAAAATACCTCTAGGAATGAAGGCTGGGCTGGAAATCAATGCATAGATGGAAGCAGTAGGATGATATGTGGTGTTACCACCTGGCACATTTCACTGGTGGGCAAATTACTTCATGCTTTCTGTTCCTTGCTTTTTTCCATCTGTAAAATGAAGATTAAAATTGGAATGTGACATGCCTTACATTTAAGAACAGTTGAAAACCCTTGGGTGTTTCCTAGAACGTCAGGAACAACAAATTGCGTTGCGCTTAGTCGTAAAAATGTGTATTGCTGTAAAAGTAACCATTTTCCTTTTCTAATTAGATGTATTGTACGAGCGTTGAAGGATCCAAATACCTTTCTCTTTGATCATCTTCTTGCCTTAAAACCAGTCAAATTTTTGGAAGGGGAACTCATTCACGATGTAAGTAACTTTGTTTTTAGCAAGATGGTAATGATACCTGTAGAGTGCTTTGTTTTATTAGTGCCTTTTGAAATCCATTTGGGTAGTTATCTTTGTCAGTAATCCTGAACTGAAATGCCATGTGCTATTTCTTTTAATGTCTTTAGAATTAAAAAAAATTGCATGTGAATGTTTCCTCTCAAAGTTTCAGAAACTCAGTTACAAGTCCTGCCTTCACACGAGTTCTGTACAAAATCTGCCTTTCAAGTCTGAGAAAAGGAAGTAAGCTCAGCACAGATTGCCCACAGATATTGGAGACAGAATTTTAGCTCTTGACAGTTTATTCTTGTGTTCAGTTGCCAGTAGTTTATATCTGTCCAGCCTGTAGGGAGGGAAACTAAGCTAAATATTTAAACTGTTCTTCTATTTGTTTTCCATCTTCTAGCTTTTGACAATTTTTGTAAGTGCTAAACTAGCATCCTATGTCAAGTTTTATCAGAACAACAAAGACTTCATTGATTCCCTTGGTAAGTTTTCAGATCATTACATTTCTGACTATTTATGTGGCTTAAGGTATAGAAGCCACAGAGTGCTTCACTTTGAGCCCATCTCTTGAAGCCAAGGAAATGGAATAGGAATTTGTAAGAATGGATTAGAGTTTGTAGACTGTAATCTTTGATAGTTCGTAATTGGACCATCTAACTGTGGTTTGTTCTACTAGACCAAGCTGGTTTATGGGTTTGGAGGAGAGCTGTGTTTTTACCCACTGTTTTTTCTCTTAAAGCTTTCAGGAGGGGAGATTTTAGTGCATTGATACTCTGGGCTGGGCCAGAGATCACAACTTTATTGAGTAAACTACCAGCTTGTTGTATAAATCTCCTAATTTTTTTTTTTCATTATGAATAACTTTGTATAACAGCAGATACTTCTGCTGAACAGTGAGCTAAAACATGCAAATTGTGTGTGTGTGTGTGTGTGTCTTGAGTGTGCTGATGCATTAGACGTGGCAAGCCACAGTCTGTCCCAGTTAATTTGTTTCATCACATGAAGCAATGTGATGGAATGTTAATGTCAGCACCCTCTTTATTTACACACTGTGGAAAAAAGGAGTAGTAATTAACACTTTGACACTCCCCCGTTGATGTGTAATTGACTGTTTCAAAGGAGCACTGGTTCATAAGCTATTGCATGCATTAAAATTACGTTTTTTATATTCCAGCTTTTTAGGACAGGGGTCAGTGACAATGCAGAAATTGCTCAATGATGCAGATTTTTTTATTACTGCATTAAGGTTTTGACATATTGGTAATGAATAAATGTTTCCATAAAAATACGATTTATTTTTTTTTTATAACTTTGATTTTGAAATGACACTTGAGCACTGGCTGAATGCATTTGAGGAGAGGCATAGTTTCGATAAAACAGAGTTTACTGCAGCCTTTTAACACATGCATTATTTTGTTTAATGGAGTGTGATACAATTTTGAGAATAATTACCCTCAAAGGCTTAAAACGGTGGTACTTTGGGTATTAAAGTGATGGAAATATCAGCGGGATTTTTGGTGGATAAAATTAGCAGCAAGTTTTTGGTAGCTTGTAAATATGTATATAGGATAAGTGTACTTCTGTCACATATACTTGAACATTAGTTGTGCAGACATCTTATGCTTTTTCTCTCTCAGGGGAAGGCAGGTTTTATACTGTAATTGTTTTTCTGTATTGAAATGGCTTATCTGTTAGTTATTTGTCCACAGAAGTATTTGCTGAAAATGCTGTTGCACTAATATTTGAATAAATTTATGGACAATTAACTACAGACATATGTAGCATTAATTGTATAATACACAGTAGTCATGATTACTTTTGCTTTGCCTCCCTGTTTCTGTTTCCCTCTGCGAATTCATGGTGTGTGAATTCTAAATGTATCTAGAATTCACATAATCTCAGTAAAATCCTTAAGTATCCGTGTAACTGTTTTGAAGGACAGTCTTGTCTTCCATGTATCTTGATTTCCTACCTGTTTTCTGGTGCACTCAGAAATTCTGTGTGTCTGTGAGCAGTGGACAAGCAGAGGCAGCACAGATGGTGCTGCTGGGAGCTGAGCGGTTGAGCCAAGCCTTTGAAAAACAGGGGCAGTTTGGTACACACAGCAATACAGTTATTGGATGAGGCATTCAAAAATGATCTGTTCCCAAATTATTAACCATGCTTTACAGACTTTTTTTTTTTTTTAAGTGACTTGCCAAGATACCAGGCTTTAAAATAAAGGCTATTTAATGATAGGATTTCAGTGGCAGTAGAGCTTCAGCTGTAGCTGGAACCTTTCCTGGTTCAGGACCAGTTAGTTACAACGGGCCCACAAAAGCTCTGCAGCAAAGGCTCCTACAGGTGGCATGAGTTTGTTACAATTTGTTGTTTTATTAATGCTGACAACTTGGGCCAGCAGTAGCATTATCTGTGTCAACTGAATCGCCCTAACATGGCCACAGTTAATCTGGTATTATCAGCAGTCTTTTTCGGAAAGTTAATCAGCATCTCATTTGCATTTGTTAATTAGGGTTAATGTGTGCTAATTGATTTTTTGATGCTTGTAGAGTTCCATTAAACCCAGTTAGGTATAGTTGCTGGTGCTCCTCGTTCGTATGAATTATGGTGATCGCGTTTTTGTTGAATCGGTGCCAAATAGGGAACCTGCATCATAGTTACAGCTAATTAACACAACATGATGCCCTGCACTAATGTGCTTTCCTTGTGAGTGTATGGATGTTGTAAATTCCAAACTTAAATATTTACTGGAGCAATGTGGATGTTTATAAGGTCATTCTGGAGCAAAATGAGTGACGTTCATTTTAAAGAAACTTCCACTGAGTCTTCGTTGGTACCTCACAGAACTCGGGATTAACAAATGCCTTGTTTCATCTCCTTGTCTTTTGGCCGACCTGGACTTTTTTCCAGGAAAATGGTCTCTGATTTAGACGTGCAAGCCCTTGGCTCAGTTCCTTGGGTTGCCATTCATGCAGCATCATGTGAAAGATGTTCCCTGACTGCAGTGTCTGTTCTGCTGTTTTTGGAGAGCCCTTTTCTTTGCTGCACTGGATGCTGGAAGCACACATGGGGCTCATGTTTGCTTTGCTGTGGCACAGACAGTTAATTCAGTACCAACACACGTTCCTCTGGCACCACAATGTTATGTTCCTAAACCATCACTGTGAGAGGGTTTATTTGCCAGAAACTACATGAGAGCAAGTGGTGAGGCTGAAGGAAGGTTTTCACATTAGCAGCCATGTGTTCTCCATTGTTGTTGCATTATTGTTCTTCCAGGTGATGCAACTGAAAAATTCATTTGCATGCTCACCACCTAAAATTCTGTTAAGTTGATGTTTTTACTCTCTATGTTCTTCACTTTTGTAGATAATACGTTTTTACTGAAAATGACTGAGTCTTGATAAATTCACAACTAAAACAGCTATTTTAGCAAAAGACAAGAAAATGTAGGATTTGATATGTTACCTCAAAAACCCTGTTTATAAGGAAAGGTGGAATATTTTTTGATGTGAAATAAATCTTAAATTACTGGAAGCGTTTATAGTAAAAATAACATGAAAACCAAATTATTGATATGACGTGTAATTAATTAAACTATCCTTTTACTCAGGCTTGTTGCACGAACACAACATGGCAAAAATGAGGCTACTTACTTTCATGGGGATGGCTGTAGAGAATAAAGAAATCTCATTTGACACAATGCAACAGGAACTTCAGATTGGAGCTGATGATGTCGAGGCGTTTGTTATCGACGGTAAGAACTGCAGTACCAGCCTTTACACACTGCTCATGCACAACACCTCTTACAGTCTTCTAAGCTAATGTTGAATATTCAGAAAAATAGTCATTTTTCTGTCTTTTTTACAAGATATTGCTGCACAGCTTCATGCTTAAAGACATGCCTAGCTGCCGGGTCTTAAACAGTGTTTTTTCTTCTCAGTGACAAGAACTGCATCTCATGTGATTCTTTATAGAACTAATAAATTGTTTGCAGGTTTAATGTGTCGTCTGGTTTTGTTTGCTGTCATTAAAACAGGATGTGTTTGTAGGGGGAGAGGAGTTCATAAAAACTGTACAGGATATTGCTTTAATAGATTGGCACCAAACAATAGGATTCGTGCATGACCTTCATCTTGTTACATCATTTTGCTTTTCTGCCTCCTAGGCTGTTAAAACCAACAGTAAAACATATTTAGTGAACTGCCCTGTTCTTATGTTTGTATTGATCTAATTTTGAACAGTTTTTATGAAGTTTAATACCTTTGCACTATCATGAAAATGTTTCTCAAAACAGCATTGGTTTTTTGCAGCTGTAAAGACAAAGATGGTGTACTGCAAAATAGATCAGACACAGAGGAAAGTAGTTGTCAGGTAAGACTTAATTCTTCACAGCATTTTGCAGAACTTAGTGTGTTCTAATTATTTCACTTACATTTGTAGAATATTTTAACTAGGAGCAAGGTATTGTTCCTGTCAGTTGCTGGTAGTTAAATAGTTGCTATTTATCATAATTTTATTAAAGCTCACACTGAATGTGATTAGCTTATTTAATGAAAGAGTCCTACTTTCCAGCACATTTCATTTAATGACCTAATAGTGACAAGAATACTAATGACTGTTGTTGCTTTAAATATTTGGGAAGGCTACAGAATTCTCTGAACTGCTAAAGGGAAGCCTTTTCTGTAGAGAAAATAAAAATTTTCCCATTTGCTTGTGAGAGTGAAGTAATGCTGTAAAAGAATTATGGGGTGAGTGTGACATCTAGTAATCATCTTCCAATTTTGTTTTACTTCTCTAGTCACAGCACACATCGGACTTTTGGAAAGCAGCAGTGGCAGCAATTGTATGACACTCTAAACACCTGGAAACAAAATTTGAATCAAGTGAAAAACAGTCTCCTCAGTCTCTCAGACACTTAAGAATTTTTTTGACCTAGTAATATCAGTATAGACAAATTTTATTCAAAACTTTGACAATTTATGAAATGTTTCTAAGAAAGTGTATGCAATTGGTTTGAACAAGCTAAATATTCTAAATTGCAACACAAAGAGAAAAAGGCAATAAAACTACCATGGGAAAATATCTTCTGTTGATTTTCTTACATAATTAGGAGCAACAAACTGGCAGTGTTGGTTCTTTTGTCTGTGTTTAGGTTTACAGTTACGAGGATCTTTCTTTGCAAGAGTTGTGGGGAGGAATGGAGGGAGGTCCAAAAAATGGTAGTGCAAGTAATTGTAAAGTAAGAGCAAATTTCCCTTCCAAGGGAGGAGAAATGTGACCCAGTTAGAAGTGAAGCTTCATGGAGCTAGATCTGCTGCCTTATCTCTGTAATCATAGTTGGTGCTTCAGTGTTGGAAAAGACCTTATTGATACAGAATCAACTATGACAGATATATTTAAATAATTTGGCAGTAAAGGTAAGCAGAAGATCTGTTCTTCTGCCACTCAGAACTGCTGGCAGTAGTTGTAAGTGTAGAAACCATTGTATTCTGAAACAGTTGAAGGTGATTTTGCTTGAAAACTGAGCAGTCTGGCACAGAAAATGAATTTAACTATTTCAGCCCAAACTTATGATCAACAGGAAAAGGGTACAGTTAAGTAATCATTTAATTTTACTTAACATATATATTAAAGCATTAACTTAAGAACTTTTTAACTTTGGGCAAAGCCAATAGTAACTTGAATTTGATTGCAGAAACAGAACTAACATTATTAGTAGGAATTGTATCTATTTTTGAACATAACAAATGTTTATATGCTGTATTAAACATGAAAGTACACATTTATACCATATTTTATGCGAATACCTCTACAAGTGTGGTTTAGGTAAGTGATCTGGTTATGCCTGAAAGACAAGCTTATCTCCTGACACTCATTTTCACTGGCCTTCTTCATATTTTCTTTTTCTTGCTGAATGAAATATCTCCAAATTCGGGAATTTCTCAATATCTATTTGGTTTTGTGTAATGGAGTTATGAAGAGTAGAGTTGTCCTCATCTCTGAGTGCTGTTTCACTTCTTGCTGGAGTTACAGTCATGGGAGAAGACTTCTGCTTCTGCTGTGAGGCAGCAAATCCTTCTTTCACCTGAGAGAATACAAAAGTAGCAGTTGATAATCCAGTGAAATTCAGGTGCAAAGGATTCAGATAATTGGATTTTGTTGAGCACTAAGCAAGCAAGGAAACGTGAACAGGAAGATGAATCAGTTGGAAAAAATACATTTAATTTGAAGTGTTTGCTTCATATTTAATTTAGAAAACTTGATAATGACAAATACACTTTTAAAAACCAAATCTTAACGTAAGATATAGTACAGGAGTATGATCTAAAAAAAGATAGCCTTGTATTAGAATGCAGATTAGCAAAATAAATAGCTTAATTAAAGAGTTTAATGTTGCAATTGACATTTCTATGGCTATGCAAGCATTTGATTAACAAAACCCAAAACCATGAGGTTTATAGTGTTAACTCCCTCTCCGCTTTGCTGTATAGATTAGAAAGCAAAAACCATTAATGCAAGGTCTGTAATAGGTTGGCTTTTTTATGTTAAAGATCTTTTTGTTCTTTTAGTAGTTTTAATTACTGTTTGATAGATACTTCATATCTATGCAAATCAAAGACAGATGGCAACACAGTAAGGAAACAAGTTTTTTGCTCGATGAGCAAAAAAACTTGTGTTTGAACGATGAGTTCTCCACTTGCAACCTGAGACCCTGTGGCTCTTGGGGAGGCCAACACAGCACCAGCCACCTGCTTTAGTTTAGCATGTGAATTTTATGCTAAAACCTTCCTTCCCTGGTGCACAAGCATTTCTGAAAGTTTGAAATGTGAACAATAGAATTCATGCAGATTGTTGACTTGGCCTGTTGCATTTGTAACAGTGTTACTGCCATGCAGCTGAAGTTACTGATACTCTGTCATCTCCATTTCCATGAGGAAGCAAATCCTTAATTTAAACATTAGAATTTTCAACCTGTTAATTCTCCCATGCTTTTTCCTAAGGCCTCAGCAAGAAATAGATCACATTTCACTGCACGCCACTAATCAAAATCTCTATGGAATACCATGTGGGGCTGAACCTGTCCTGATAATCCAAGGTCATTTTGGTCTTCCACATGTGGAAGTGAAATTGTGCAGTGATATACAGCCATGCCATGTTACTTGGATTTTACTGAAGAGAACTGTTTGGACCTCTTTGGCCAAGTAATTGCAGTTAGGTACACACATACAGACACATGCATATAAAATTTTAATATAGTTCTGTGACAGTGGGTTTAGAATAAAACTTTAAAAACATAATCTCAGCTGTCAAACTAAAAGGTCTCAGCATTTTCATAATAAAATACAAATAAAATGTGTCTTAGTGCCACTACTGAGTAATATGGCAACCTATGGGACACGTGTAAAAACCATTATTGCTGAACAGTGATTGCACGTTGAGGGACTTGTGTTTAAACTGAGCTGAGGATGCTTGTTCCTACCTTGGTACTCAGGCATGGACAGACTAATTTTTAAAACAGTTCTTAATATTTTTACTAGAATTTTGAGTGCACCTGTAGCACTTGGTTATAGTTTTTATCCCTTTTCAGAGCACTGTGCTGTACTTGAATGAGATTATCCAAATTGTAGAAGGCTTAAGTCTGCTCTAATTACAATCATACATGTTAGTCAAAACAAGCTGTTCAGCTCATTTTTAATCTCCCAACAGCTTTTCCATAGCAGTCATAAAAATGACAGATATGAGGACAGAAGGTATTAGAATGGCACCAACACAGAAAGGAGGGAGTGGTCTGCAGTATCCCAGGTTGTGATTAAGTATTTGGAAAATAATCTAAATAAGGTGAAAGCAGCAAGGCATTCTTCTTGTCCATCTGCACTTTTACTTAGCTAGTGCATAAGGAGCTTTAGGTTGGAGGTGACCAAGCAAACATAACCACAATCAGATAATGAAATTCAGCTTTGCTTCAGCTGTAGGTTGTGTAGTGTAGTTCACTCAGTTCCTGACTCCCCCTCTGAGAAAAACCAAGAGACACACAGTAAATACCACCACTGTGGCGAAAAATCCACCCCAGTGTCATTCACAAATAGAGTCAGACTGGGAAATATGAGTAATTTAAAACAGTCTCCCAATTTTTAGAGAATGTGAATGCTGATGGCATTGAGCTGTTTGAGTCTTCAGAAGCTGGACAACTTTGTCACTGAAAACACCGTACACCCTGACCTGAGACCTCATCCAGAGACAGCCATAACTACCTGAGAAATACCTCTAGAACCTCTTCTAAAAAGAAAGGTCAACTGCAGCTGTAAGTTATTGCATCACTTTTGAATAGTATGTTTAACATTAGGTCAAATTTTCATACAGCAGTTGGAACTGTTCAAGCTCCAGTCTAACACAGATCTGGAAATGCCCTTGCTAGTGCCATCCTGGATGAAGTTGTCTTACAGGGAAACAACAGGCTTCTATTTAATTATCTGCTTTTACACGTTTGTGCAATGTCACCCTACTAAATAGTAAGAAGTAACTAAATAGGACACCCCAGAACTGCAGTAGAGGATAAACAGATAGGCTCTAATTCACAGATGTGCTGAATTTTTATTCTTTTACATATTTTTTTAAATAACGTGGTCCTATTAAGTAATAAAGGAAACAATGTTTTTATACTTTTGCATACTACTATTTCCCCCTTTTTTTTTACCTCCTACTTTTACTGTAGGTGATGATTTTTATTAGGGTCCACAATGAACTACCCTCTTCCTCCCCTCCCAAACAGACTGGTTAGCATCTGTTTGATTCATAGGCTGTGACTTTTTCCTGCTGCTTTCTATCAACCTTAATTGTGAAAAATGGTGTCTTGTTGCCCCTCTGATATTATTTTGGAGATTGACTCAGCCTTAAAGTATCCAGATGGGTACAGTTGTACAAATATCTGTGGAATTAGCTCACTGAGGTCTGGTCTGCAATATTTTTAATTGACTTACATGTTCTGTGGGAAAAGAGGAATCATAAAATGTCTTTGCTATAGCATTCCATTCTTCACTAGGGTCTCCCTGGGGGTCTCGGTGGATATTAGAGGTATTCAAAGTGTTGGCAGCTCTGTTAGAACTGGTAGAACCTGATTGACAAAAAGGAAATGGTAACAACTGCAATTTAGTCTCCAGGCACTAATTGTGAAGTAACTAAACTGGTTTACCTCTGATCTTAGAAAATCAAATATTTTTGGTTTAAATCACTGGGTCTCTGTTGTAGGCTTTTCCCCTTCATTTGTTTTCTTGGACATACTTCTGCATCTGCTTTTCTCTAAAGATGTGGTATGTATCTATGTTGATTAAAAATGTTTTCTGTCATTTTCACATATTAAGCTAATGACAAAATAGTGATTTATAGAAAACGTATGTATTCTAAATATTCTAAGTGAATACATTTTTTCAAATGTATTTGCAAACTTTAAACTCACCTTCTGATAATCACAGTAAAATACATAATTACTGCCATCCTTACATGACATTCCAGGGTGGCTTGTTATAAAAGAAGACATTCTTAACACAAGGCTTTTTAGACAATCCAAAAAGATGTTAAAAATAAGGAATTTTTTTGTTAGTGCCTGTATCTAATGTTTGAAGAGGTCAGGCTATAGCCATCTACCAAAGGGAGGAAGGGCAGATAAGTAGATTAATCATGGCCAAGTATAACCCTCCAGCCCTGCAGAGGCTTTCTTCACTGTAATAATACTCTGTTGAAAGCAGAATCAAGTTCCTTGCAGGATGAAAACACAAGAATACTTTCACAGTTCCAGTGCAAACAGGAGCTGGTTTGTCACTACACAGATGCCTGTGATCACTGCACCAACAGTAAAAATGTTTGTTTTACTATGAAAATGCATGTTACCTCATGGGTTTGTAATAGTTATTTAAGAATACTGTCATTTTATCTTGGCAGGAAAATGGTTATATGTTTGTTTCCTTCTTTAAGCAGTCTCCAGGAAGAACTATCCCATTCCCAGTTCATTCCTCTGTTTACTGATATGGAGTGGCTGCTCTCTGGGAACCAGAATGAGATTAACAGTAAACTGTGTTGTGGCTGGGCAGTGAAAGGAATTCCCTCAGATTGGTTTACTCAGCTCTTTCACCAATGCTCTTCACCTGTAGATGTCTCATATGGCAAAAGGGTTTGTGCTTCAGTAAGTAAAAAAAAAATAAAATTTAAAAAATACAGGGATCCACATGGATTCTACTCCAGGTTTGCCATTTGGGAAAAGATCTGGAAACAAAGCAATACAAAACCCAGCCACAATAAATGGTGGGAGGTGCAGTGCTCAGAGTGCCCACAGTGACGCAGAGGTGCCCTGACAGGAAGGTTCTCCAGTCTCCAAAAGAGGGGCAGGATTCTGAGAGGTGAGCAGGCTCAAGTAGGGGCCTATGTAAAGTAGGCAGAATGAGGGACATCCTCACCGTGAAGTTTTGCTAGAATCCAAGAAGTATGGTCACTAGGCAACTTGTGGGACTTAGATTAAAATCCCTACCAACTCCTTAGGACAAACTTTGAGTCACTTAGGAGTCACTTCTTGTAATTCCAGTACTTTGCATACAGAAAGGTTTCTGACAAGAAAAGGAGGAGGAACACATGGAAGAACTTCAGATAGTGCTGTCTGTTCTTCCAGAAAAGATACATGCAGAACAGCACATAACTATGCATTCATTTTATTGAAAGAATAATAATAATCATAATCAGAATTCACATTATTACAAGAATTAACGTGCCATGTGAGATCAGGATCCTGCTGCCTTGCTACCACCACTATTGTTTCAGGGACAAAACTGAGCTTAAAAAAATGGTGCATCTGAACACAAATATGCACAGGCAGGACACAAGTACAGAAACAAAATTACCTGCAAAGCTAGATTTGTAGCACCAAAACAATGTAAAGAAACCAAACTGGTGGGTTTTTGTCTCATTGCCACTGGCTGCTAAAGTGAGAGTGGGAGTCCATCCTGCTCTTGGTTTGTTCAAGGGGAAAAGCTAGAAACACTACACCAACAAAACCTCAAGTAGACACGAACACCCTGTGCTGTGGATCCTGCTCTTCCAAAAAACATCTAAGCACCCAAGGCTTTATTTTTTTACAAAATCAGGGGCTTTCTGTTCTCCCAGAGCCCTAAAGATCTGCCTTTTTAAGCTTACAGCAGGCATTAATACAGTTTTTTCCACATTTCAGTAATGATCTGGAAAAGCGTGGAATAAAGTTCATATTTAGTGTTTTGCAGATGCAAAATACTGCTCAACAAATAATAGCCAAGTGCCAACAGTAGGAGATGAAAAAGCTCTTTGAGCACTCCTAAAGCTCGGTGTGTTTTCCAGGGCTTGAAAGAATATAAGGTCTTTTCACACATTCAATACACTGATGGTTTGAAGTGTCCATCTGAATTACAGATGTACAATAAAACAAAAAGTAAACCACCTCTAAACCCCATTCAAAGAACACCTATTGGTTCAAAAACTACCCTAATTTTGATGCAAAATGAGAGCACTGAATAAAGTCCAAAAGCTGCTCAGAGTTTTTTAGATCCATGCAGAGCACTGACAGAATATGCTCTACATTAGGGTTAGAAATCCCTGTCAAAATTCAATTTATCATTGATGTTCTTTTAGAAAGGGAAATATTAGAAAAATTATTTAATCAACTAAACTAACAAAAGCTGATTAGTTGCATTTATACCATGAAGAGTGATATATCAGCTTTCAAATTTTTTTGCCATATAACTAAAATGTCAGGTTTACATTTTTTACACTAAGATACAGAATTTTCACATTTTCATAATTTTCTAAGCATGTTCAATATATGATTCAAAGCATAAATGCTTAATATTTTCTCACCTTGTCCTGCTTCTCCTGTGTCCACATTTTCACTGAGATTTTGACACTGTGTTTTTGAAATAACCTTTGTGTTTTCTGCCAAGCATGGTAGTTTCAAAAGGGAAGGTTCCTTGGAAGCTGAAGTCCATGTAGCTTGACCTTTCATTTGATTTACTCTCAAACCAGAACTGAGGTCTAAAAAATTGAAGTATAGTGGAGTTTTCTCAGCTTTTTTATCTGAGGTCGAAAGATCAAAGGATGACCTTCCACTTATGTTTACTAAATTTCCAGATGTTCTCATGGGTAAAGAGCATGATTCTTTCAGGTGACCCTCAGCAAACTTCCTTCCTGGAACTGTACTGTTCAGCAAGTCTTTCTTTTCTTTCAACAATGTGTTATTTGTTGAATTATTAATCTCCAGGGAATGTCCATTTTTGATGGAGTGTATCTGAGAATCACCGTTAACTTTTTTGCATGGAATTAGTTTATCTGCACCAGCTCTATCTGGTGGGGGTTTTTTATCAGCAATTTCAAGACCATCAGCCTTTACTGGAGATATGGTTTCAGCATTGGAAGTGCTTGTATTTGTAGCATTCCCTGTTTGTTTAGTACTGTCTTGTTCAGGCTGCTTGCTGGGCACATCGCCTGCATTTACTCCTCGTTCAGTTTTTGGGGGGCATAAATTGAAAGTAGCTAAGACAGACACATTGTCACTGTGTTCTTTCACAGCATCATCACCACTGGCATTATCACAATACACAGCTGGTAGATTTTGAGCATCAGTTGCTGGAACTCCACTGCTCCCCAGTGCACCATTTGTGTTCATGTTTCTGGCATCATTTCTGTCTTCAGCATCTGCATGTATCTGTTTAAGAGGGAGTTTATGGAAACCACTCAGATTTAAGTTTTTTTCTGTTTTATGTAATCTATTGCCCACGTAATTGTCACTGGTCAGCAAGCTACATTTTTGGTATTCTGTTTGAGAAGTTTCTTTAGTGTAAGGCATAATGCCAAAACTTAACTCCTTAGCTTGATGGTCACCTGTACTTCTCTCACACAAAGAGTTCTTCTCAGTGCAAAGAACCACTTCAGACTCAGGTTTGAGTGCTTCAGGTGTAAGGACACTTTTGCTGTGTTGTATGGTGTCTGATTTTGCATCTGCCTTTGCACAAGTTGATTCAGCTGTAGTATTGCACAATTCCTGCTTGCTGGAGTTGTTCTCCTGATTCCCATTTTTCTTGTCAGCACCTACAGGCTCAGTACTGTCTAAAAAGGCCTTTCTTTGCGTGTGGCCTGCTGCCAATGGCTCAGTGCTGGCCTGTGGCTTTTGTTCTAAATTTGTGTTGTTTTCATGCAGTAACATTCTCTGTGTTGCTCCTGGCTTTTCTGCCTCTTTGCTCCCAGTGACATGCATTTCCGAGCTCTGTCCTTGGGTGATTAAATCAGTATCTGTGCAGAGGGTATTCCTGGGAGAAGCCTCCCTTTGCTTTTCTTCACAAGCACCAGCAACATTAATTTCATCCTTAGAACTGTTTTCAAGAACTTGTAAATCTGTAGAGTAAGTGTATTCTCTAGTTAGTAAATGATAACCCAGAGGTTATGTAATGCTTTATTTTTACAGTTTATAATTTCCAAAGAGATGGACTCAAGATTATTATTGAGACTGATTTTTCTTATCTTATATTACACATACAAGCCTATCACAAAGTTACTGAAGATAAGTATTGCACTATGGTAGCTTGCAAAATATTTATAAACTGATAAAATGGAAAATGTACTAACATTCTGTAGATTTTAGATATGGCTTATAGTTGAAATAGTGCTCAACTGATACCTGACAGCCTTATTATGGAAGGGTCTTCATAATGAAATTATAACATTATTTCATAATAATGTGAGTCTATATAAAGCGTAAGCCACTCATTACTACTGCAACTGTATTTGTCTTTATTTTTGAAAGTGGCATTTTTAACTAAATGGAAAACAAAGCCAAAGTAGCTGTTTTAAGGGACACAGCAGAAGCAACATGCTGTGACTTGATAGTAGTGGGCCATTTCAATATCAGAAAGGTGTTTTCCAAAAGGTGCATGGAAGGCTGTGAGCACTGATCCTTTAAAGCAGTGACTTTGCAGTTAATAAGCTTTAAAACTTCTGCTTATCTTTGCTACATTTTAGAGACTGAGCATTAGAGACTTAAGTACATTTCCTTTAGGTGGCTTCACAAAATTACTTACTGGAGTTCCAAAGTGCTTTGTATGGACAGGTATTGTGATTATCCACGTGAGCAAACCATCCCTGCCCTATGCAGCACAACCACTCTCAGCATTTTTCATTGTTTTATGGGAAATGGAAGGTCATTGGTTTTGCTCTCAAATACTTTCTACACATTACAGTTCTTTCTAAGCCCTGTTCACTTCTGAGCAAAGCACACAGAGCATTGCAACAGCTGGAGGGGTTACAGCACACAGACCTTTCTCAGTGTCCAGGGCATTGGAAGGACTGTGCTTTGTGAATTTATCATAGATGAGCACTACCCACACCAAGAGTTTTGCTGTTGTTAGTACAAAATCACTGAATTCAGGATTCGATCATTCTCGTCATACACTGTACCTGCAAACATTTATCCTTCCTTCAACAATACTACTTATCTCTACTGCCCACGTAAGGTTATTACTTTGTTCTGTCTGTAATTCCTCAGTGTTTGAAGAGTGGTCTCTTGTGTTTTTTACTTCAGTTTCTTCTTCATGTCCACAATTAGCATATTTTCTTATTACAGATTGTATAAACTCATTTTCTTTCTGAATAGTCTGTTTTTCACTGTCTTTTGATTGTTCTTGACCACTCTAGTATAAGAAGGAACAAATGATTATACATATTTTAATAATTTACTACACTCACTGGATAGATCTAAAGTTCAGGACTTAGATTTAAAATTAATTTCACAATTCTGCTGGAAAACAAAGACCACTCACCAGAAGTATAAAAAGTTAACGTTAATAAGAGGGAAATAAAAAAGCAGACTAATACCCTAGAAGAGTAGGAAAGGAATTAGATCCTGCTATTACAGTCCACAAAGTTACAAAGACTGACAGAATTTCTCAGTGGAAGGAATATGTGTTGTAGATGTGCTGACTGGGTCACTCCCTCTCTCTGGTGGCCAAATCAGTGACCTGCTCAGTAACTCCATGCAGGATTGCTGTTTACACCCAACACATGTGCATACACACACAGATTAACACCATTTTTTCTAACAAACCACCTACAACTTTTACCTTCATTTCACAAGCAAATAAGGCTCATGAATGTGTAATCCCTGTGATTCAGTTCCTCGTTCCCTCCCAAAAGGCTTTTTAACCCAAATTTGAGTCAAATTCAACAGGAGTAGAAGCCTGAAGGATGTGTCTACATCACTGTCTAAATCACTGATCTGCTACTGCACCTATATTTGTCTGTATTTTTGAAAGCTACAGTCAATAAAGCTCTGTGAAAACTCAGAGCTGGATAGTGAAGAAACAACTTCATAAAACCCCACCAAAATAAAAGGAAAAGGAGATGCACCTTTTATCATCACCAACTATTTGGCAGCTGAAGACAGGAGCACGTGCTGGCTCCTGCCCTAAAGACAGGATGTAAAATAGGCACATGTGGGAGGGAGCTTGGTCATAAAAGATACAAGAAAAAGCTGAAGACACTTGGGTGACTGGAGGTGTTGCAGAAGGAAGGCTGGGACGTGGGAGGGGGTTACAAGTTCTGTGCTTGGGCGCTGCTGTGTGGGGAGGACAGAGGGTATTGCAAAATGGAGGGAGGCACGTGGCCAGCACTGGTAAAAATGGGACTACTGCAGTGGTGGCAGAGTAGGGGATGTAGAACACAAGTCTGCAAGAAACAGCTTTATACAGGTCACAGAAACATCCTGATGCTCCCAGCTTTGCTGATTTGGGGGAAGGAGTCATCATGGGGAATACAGGAGGGTCCTAACATAGTTCTCCTCTACCAAATACTCCACCTTCAAATTGAAGTTTCAGTTGAAATTTCTTCCTCTTTTCCTCATCTTTTATTATCAGCTTCCCTGTCGTTCTGATTTGGAAATTGTACATACTACATCTTTTTATTTACCAAGTTTTTAATTAGTTTTTCTTCTTTACTCTGTATAGCCTTGGCACCATATTTTCAAGCTTTCTGAACACACATACTAGAAATTTCCTTTTCATTTCAGGAAAGCTGTAACTCTTTTATAATCTTTTGCTTCTAGGAGCTGTTTCCTTAGACAGAAACACCAAACACCACAGTATAACTCTTTTGGACAGTTATAAAACAGCTACTGCAGTGGAACTTACCACGTTTGTTGGTATGGGCTGAACTGCTGAATGCACCTGAAAACACAGGATAAACAAAGGCAGAAAGGTTCCATGATTCCTTTCCAGATTTTCAGAGGGGTTGAATAAACCTAGTTTTCAATAACTTTAGATGGTTGTTCAGCCCTTCAAAAATAGGTCCAAGATGCATAAACTAAAATACCTAAATATTAAACTATTAAACCTGGATTTTAATTTTTTGCCTGTGATTTAGTAAAATCTAAATAAGCAACATACATATACCTAAGAAGATCTTTCCCTCAACAGACTATTGCATACTAGGAAATTCAAAACCTGCTCAAAACCAGATGCCTCTGTACATACACACACAAAAGAACTACAGCAACCCATTACTAGGTGTAGCCCTATTCTCTATTGGTGCACAGCTGTATTACAAATCATATTAAACTAAATGTGAAGCATGGTAAGGTTAAACTTAAACTGCAATGCAAGTCTGTAATGAGGTCTGACACTGTATCTTTCTTTTAAAAAGGCCCTTTGCTTAATTACTATTCCAGAGGTGATCAGCATGAAGAAGTTTCTGTACATGCTACATTTCATGGCCCACAAATAATTGCAGGGATTTCAGATTGCACTAGGTGTAAAAATAAATATATGCGTATTTCCTTACGACACTTGGAACCACAGTCAAGATCTAAATCACAGCCAACACCTTTGCCTTTTATGTTTCCCTACACACTGACTCATTACTGATACAAGGTGAAATTCCACAAATCAGTGTAATCAATATGATCTGCTGCAGCTCCTGTAGTGTCTCGGCAGTGTCCACCGGAGATTTGAGTAAGGCCAGCCTGCCTAGCTTTGGAAATCTAATGATTGTACAATGCAAAGTGGTGTGGCAATTTGCCATAGGATAGTGTAAGATGTATATTTAGAAGACATCTCAGAATTTTTTGCATTTACGAGCATAGCTTTCAGCTTTTCTGCTTCCGAACCCACGGTGTTATCTTAGTAAGCACAAGAACTGCTTATCATGAATGACTGATTGCACTGATTCTGCATCCTAAACATAACTGATATTTTATTTTCATTCAAGGAATCAATGATTTTTAAAAGTTACATTATGCCTCAGAGTTCATACAGCTTTGGCACAATGAGTGAGTCAAACTTCCCTTGCATTATTAAGCACAAAGCAGCAGATATGCTTGCATGGATGTTTGAGTGTGAGCTATAAACATACATTGTGAAGAAATTGATTTTAAGTTCTTCCAAATTCTACAATATTTTTGCAATTTGCCATTTTACTAGTTCTAAAAAAAGTTATCTGTCTTTACAGTCCCAGTGTCTTTCTATTTTCCTCAATACTGAAAGTAAAATCATATACATGAAAAAATGAGTTTTCTCTTCCTTGAAGGGTAAATCATTATTTGGATGTAAAAGTTGATGAAAAAAAGGATATAACCAATAATCAACAGAACAACAGAATACACTCATTGCACAGAGAAACTTTCTTATGGCTTCTGACTCTTCCCATTCTTTTTTATTTTACAAAAGACTGGAATACAAAGTTGCAATCCAGTTTAATCATGGGATAACACAGAGCTGCAGGACTCTTCCTTTTGTCCCAAAAGACCATCTTCATGTGCTTAACCGTTTGCTGACTTCTCATATGTGCTCTGAACCTAGAGCTGAACATGGACTTGGTTCACCCAGCAATGCAAGCTCAGTTCCAGCTGAACCTGCACCACACAAAACAGTTTTCCACCTGCTGTATTCATCACCTATTGAGTTTGCTGTGCTCAACAGCTGAGTTTTAAAGGCTCTTAAGTGATGTAAAGGTTGGAGTTTTTTGAACTACAACTAGAACTTCCATAACCTGTATATTGATAAAATGAATCTTCTGATCCGTCCCACGTTACAGAAGCTGAAATTGGTTCCTGTGAGGAGAGGTGGACTAACTTCCACACTTCCAGGGAACTAACACACCTGTGAAGTCAATGGGGTCTGCCACAGTATTTGAGAAACATGCATGCAAAATATGTCTGTGAAATAAGATTTAGTCAAGATGGGTTGTTTAAGATAACTGCTGTTATGTATAGATCTATTAATGAAGTAATATCTCAGGTTTCTATGATATAAGCGCCCCTCTGGATGAAAGGAGAACATTCTCTGGGTAGAGTAAGTTTTAATGGTATTTTGGATCCTTGCCAAATAAATTTATATGTTTAGCATTGTCAAAGGAAGATCAGTGGACTTGACAGACAAGATCAGAAAAACTGTCATATCTCTTATTCTCTAATATTTTAGAAGCCATGTAAAGTACTGCAGTTGGCAGAGACACTCACCTGCAAGTTTTCCACTTGCTCAGAATGCTGATTTCCTTGAGGAGGGTGATAATCTTCACGATGCCCATGAAGTCCTTTAAGGGAATTCAGCTCATTTTTAAGAGTATCTATTTCTCTTCTCATGTTTTCCTCCTGTAATGATTGAGAGTACACAGAGAACACAAACACTTTACTGCATGTTCAAATACATAAACCAGCATTTTACAAGAGGATCAACAGCTTGGAAAGTTAAAGTAAATCCTTAAAAAAAAATATAGATGCTAAGGAATTTCTTTGTAGGAAGTCATGGAGTTCTTTAATTCAAACCAAATTTTTAACCACATTTCCATTACAGATTATACCTTTTATCAGTTGGTTTTAGGTGGTGTTTTTCACCATTTATTGCAAGTAGCAATGCTCAAAATAAGTGAGATTTGTATTTGTAGCTTTCTTCCATTTTTGGCTCAAAGATAAACATGATGGTCAACATTCATTCTCTGTTTACACTGTCAAGAAACTACAACAGCAAATAATTTGCTTGGCACACTACTTCTGTAAATAGCTTCAAGTATCCAGTGCTTCTTCAGTGAATATGTAACAATTAAATATTTGTATTTGGAACAAGCAAGGGTGGTCCAAATCAAAAGTCGTTAAAAACAAAAACAAACAAACAAAAAAAGAATAGTTGCAAACATTCCTGAGAAATAAGCAGGGCAGATTCCATGTCTATACAGGAAACTATGGTATAAAACTCTCTAGGGAATCAGGGAGATCAAAGTCTCTCAGGGAACTGAGCATCAGAACAGTTCAGCTATTTTGTAGCCTCATGGTTGCTGTCATCTCCATAGTGGCTGCACTCAAATGAGTTAGCCTTAGACAACAGGGTTACAAGGACAACTTTGCATTATTTCCCCACAGCTTCACGGGAAATCCATCTACCAAAATCAAAACCTTTCTGGCAGAAGGTGCCAAATACATAGAAATAAAAAAGACAGACTATTAAAACAAATGCTGCTTAGAGTCTGGTTTCCACACACTAAGCAGATCTTGTCTTATTGAAGAGGTATTAATCTTTCCTACTTGTAAACAGGCATTTATTATTGCAGACAATTTTTACAGCTACAGTGTTTTGCTAATTGTTTTGGATTAAATAATTACAGAAGTACTCTTTAAAACTAATGAAGTTGTAGAAAGAATGTCAAATACTGAAGACAAATTATTGTTTAGGTGTAGACAGAGGTGAATTCACTAAGAGGACATACAAGACATACACCTTTCCTTATCCCCTTTCACCCTCAGTTCTCACTGAAGAATTCCTGTCAAATCAGAACTGCAGGAAGAGCACTGACCTTTTAGAGCACAGAAGTCAACCTAAATCTACCTTTAAAAAAAATATTCATCTCTAGAAGAGTCTGTGTTACTGGAAGAGAAATTGGTTGGTTTTATTGTATTATATCTGCAATATTTTCTTGGCTTTTAGGAATTACCTGAAATGCTTGATGACTATTTCAAAAACCTTTTAATACTCTAACATTTAATTTAATAAACCTACATCTTTTTTCCAAGTTCTTAGTGCTTTCTCATGCTCATTCTGAAGATTAAGGAACTTTTCTTCATTTTCCTTTGCCTTCTCCCTTTGCAGCTCATTATCTCTTTCAAGGGCCTGCAATAAAATTAATTATCCAAAAAATAATCAATACCACATTAATGAATTTTGATGTGTTTTATGTTGCTTGGACCTTTGCTTCTAACATGCTGGAAGTGCCATACAGATCAGTGATAATGTGCTATCTCAACAATAATTTTCATAAATTAACAGAAAGGTGCTTATAGTTTAGCTAACAGGAAACAGGGGGAGGTTATGAAAAAAGAAATGGCTATAAAAGGATATAAAAACACTTGCCATTATTCAGTTTCACTGCATAAGTTTTAATGTTCTGAAAAAGTAATATAAAGTCCAGAGATGAGAAATATGAAATGTAGCATATCTAGACCTGCTGTACTTATAGAAAAAAAGTACTGTATACTGAAAGAAATTATTTTTCTGATCAGTTTTTCTGTCCTAAATTGTTTATTAACCTCTCTTATAAACTGTATAGTCTTTACATTCTAAAACATATCTTCTGGAACATAAAGTATACCTCCGATTATCCTTTAATTTATTTTTATTATCAGTGGCATAGGAGTGCCCTGAAATAACAGTAATACTAAGTTTTATACAATCATAACTGTACTTGCAACATTTTTGGGTTAACTCTTTCAGCTTTACTGTGATAAATTACAGCAGGCTTGTGTAAACCAACAGTATCTTCACATATGTATCAGGTACTCTTGGAATTTTTATCCTACCACATTTTTATAGCAAACAATATGGAAGATAAAAGACTCACTGCATCCATGACCTACCATATACCTGATAATGTAAACACAACTTTAATGCATGCAGCTATATGGCCAGCTACATATTTATGACTCTGCTGAGCTTCTTTGAAAGTCCACTTGAAAAATGTTAAGTTACAGAGGCAATACCCCAAACCAATTCATTTTTACTAAATCTTTTAACTAAAAATGGGTCTACTTGATTCACTTAGCATCAACCTTGAAATGCCTTGAAATAGCTACACTATTAATAAAAATATGTTTTACAGATATTAACACTAGGAAAATTCAAACTCCCTTGCAGTTTTGTACACCTGGGAGGAGTTCTGTGTAAAAATAAAATGGACATTCTTTGAATATTATACAATTAAAAAGATGAGACAATTCAACAATACATAGTCTGAGTAATCACACTGATGTAGCATCTTTCATCCTGTTGTATAAATAAGGAGTCCAAGACCTCTTCTCTTTGACAAACCTGCTCTTAACTCCAAGGATGCTTTTCCTTGCATCTCAAATGCAACCTCCTCAGAGATGGAATATCATAGTTATTCACAACGCAGCTCCCAGGGCAAAATACCTGAGCTGATCATATGTTAAAGCCACTTGTACAGGGAGGGGGATACCTGAATTCCTGGCATTCTCAAATATTCTGTCATCTGGTAAAGAATTGTAACTTGTTTTTCTGAGGCCATAATGACACTGGTATCCTAGCACTAGGTATGCATAGACAAAATGAGAAAGGATCCTTCTGGAATATGTGTTCTGTCATCCCAAGCCTAAAAATAAACAGTCTTCTTTTTTTTGTGAGTATAAGAATATTTCCATGGGACTGTACAATCACTCCTTTCATTTTTCTGTTATTCTGAAGAAACTTTTTTGCTGGATGAGCAAGGCCCACAAATTTGACAGGGACATAGAACAGAGCACAAGAATAGCACATAACCTTTAGATCCCATTTATCCTATTGAGGCTCTAGAATCAATACAGATGAATTCAGTAGTTCCCAAATTGGCATGAAAGTGCATAGACCTTCAAGTTATATATTCAGCTCCCTATTTTGTAATTTCCATTTGATGCTTTAAAAAAATGACAATGCAAAATAAGATGTTAAAATTATCTCATTCCCTGGAATATCCTGGCAATTGTATCAAACTTTCAGCCAAACAAGTAGCTATAAAAAAGCAACAATATTTTATGACCACTGTTTTAGCTGAAAAACAGACACTTCTGATAAATCAAAACAATCCCATGAGTTCATCTGGAAGGAACAAGAACCTGTGACATTCACTTTTAATATCAGACTGTATTTACATCATGCTATTTAAGGGAATCACTGCATTTTATGCGTGTATTCATCAGGGTTACAAAAAAATACATCTATTAAAACATCTAGCCACTTTTCATGTCTCCAGATGTGATCTCATGAAAACTTATCACTCATATATGCTTTTATAAATGTTATGAATCCTTTAATTCCCATTCTCAAGTGAGAACATCTTGGTTTTGAGAATGCACAGAACCATCTCAAAAAACTCATTTATATCATTTATATCAATCTAAGCATCAAACCAAGAGCCTCTTAAAAGTTATCCATGTCTTGTAACACCAATTTCATCCAAAGTACTTATGCCTGCAAGAAATTACCTTTGAAGGCTGCACCAAAGCTTTGGTGATTAGCAATGGTTTGTGCTGTAGTTGGAACAGCAGGGAACAGTAATACCTCCCCAATCTAAAACAAACAGACCCAAAACAAAGCAGGATCTCTAATCAGAATTAGTATAATCACAATCAGAAATCAATTTTTGGCCTGAACAGGCTGCAGAACAGAGACTTGTAATCAACTCACACCTTAACAAGAAGAAAACAAGCTATGCTTGTAGACATTTATGTGCAGTCTTCAAAGGGAAGATTCACAGATACCATTTACAGTTTTAGCTGGAGCTTTAAGGCACACTATAAACTTCATCTGAGATGGGAAACAATAGCTCAGAAATACTATCAGGTAAAAGCACTTTTAGAATACACCTGCTATTCAGTAATGCTGACACAAAGATTCTAAAGGGCTCCCATATGAAAGTCATCATCAGTAAGGATATATACCAATTAAATTATCTTGAGCTGCTGGTTTAATTTACAAAGTAATCTCAATGGTCTTAAAAAATAAAAAGCACATTACCTTCCTACTCCAGCAGAAACCAGTATTGTATGAACAGCAAGTAATCCAGCAGTTTCACTGGACCCAACATACAAATAAGAGAAGTTACAGAGAATCCTGCTACTTTAGGCAATTCTACAGCCAAGGGATTGTTCAATTAATCTTTTAATTCCTAGGGAAATTTTAGCTAGTTTCTGATGGAGAACATAGCTCACCTTTACCCTTACTTGTTTACTCAAAATGCAGAAGTGCTATATTTGTGGCATAAGGTAAAATACTTACAACTATTAAAAGTCAAAGAAAGGCTTATGGGAAGCCAAACTTATTTCAAATTAGCATAGAAGCATTTACTTAGAAACAAATGTATACATGCACACTGGAATTTTAATTTGAAATTAAGTATCTTAGTCCAAAACCTTGGCCTCACAGGCCAAGGAATGGAACAGTTGTGGTTATGCATGGACAAATACTAGATCATAATTATTAACAGACCAATTAATGGTTGTACCTGAACTCTGCATGGCACATCTGGTGGGAACAGATATGACCTTAATCTTTAGTGCACTGTGGGCCAATCTGCTGCTGAAATGTAGAATCCAAACTGTTCTCAGCTACTTTTACGTGCTGAAAGAGGAGCTAAGGAGTGCTGCAACTCCACACTTTCCACGTGACTACTTACCACCATAAATATGACAGCAGACAGCAAGAAAGGGCCAAGGATATGCTCTTTCTGAGGCCCTCTGCTCTAATAAAACTGAGGGCAAACACTAGCTATGAATTAAGGTCTGAAATTTGAAATGTTTTCCAGAAATTTATACCTATATGCAAATTACAAGGGGGGGGAAAAAAAGCCATAAAATAATTTTATTTCAAAATAGTTGAAAGCAACCCCAAAGAAGTTTTGGTTTTACCCTCCAGAAATGGCTGCTAAGAATGGCAACCATGATTTACTTTAGGGAGAGAAGTAAAAGAGGGAAACCACAGCTTGTGCTTCAAGGTTCATGCTGACAGCTGAGGAGCTGAGGGAGCAATGGAAGAGAGGTCAAAAGTTCTGAAAAGCACACAGATGTCTTTAACAGCCCTGGACTCAAAAATTACATAAAAAGATAGTAGCAGCTTGTCTAATCAAGAAAAATCTGACCTGATATTCTTCTTTCAGTGCATTTAATTCACTTTCCATTCTGGCATTCTTTTGGGTTATTCGCTGAAGGAGCTCCTGCACACATTGGAGAGAGCTGAGAATTTCCTTGTTAATACAAACAGAAGAGGATATACTAAGATTTTTGTTTCTAGAGTTTAAACATTAATTTATGTCTTTTAGATTAATTTTTGTTTCTGTCAGTGTTTACAAAATCATGCATGTAAAAAACATACTCCAACATCAGCATTGGGGAAGAGTTTGTAGGGAGAAATCAGAACAATGCCCAGTTTTTCTGGCCTTTTGCCTTGGAGAAGACAACATTGTTATAAGTTACTATAACTTTGTAGTTTTCAGAGAATTTTCTTATAATTAAAATGAAATCCACCAATACTTTAAATATACTTCAGTGCAAATCTGGATAAAATATATCAAATCCAACCCCACTGTGAGTTTCAATTCAGGACAGAGTAATTTTATGTTACCATATCACAGTTGCGAAAAATATGGAAAATCCCAAAGAAATTACTCCCTTAATGGATGACCCATATGTGACATTGTTCTGTATCTCCTGAATTAAACCCTAATAGATGTGAACTATCACATATAAGCATCATATGGTGCAAGTATATCAGATTTTGCTGTCAGTGTGAACTTTTGTGGTACCTTCATCAAGAAGGTATATTGTTACTTCATGAAGAGTGAATTCTAAGAAAAGAGCCACCCATAATGAGTTGATTAAAGTGCCATACACTTACAAACCCATGGATGCTGCTGTTAAGTTTGTTGCAGTTAGCTGAAAACTGAGAGGGGGAGTAATTTTATATTAAACACTACAGAACACATTCCCAAAGTTTCAAAGACAGAGTGAATGATCCAGACAAGGCAATCTCCACTCCCTAAAGAACAGTTACAGCAGTTGCTAAAAGAAGAGTTGCACAGGAAAAAACACTGAGTTTCAGGCAGAAGGCAGTCTTGACTGTGCTCAGTGGCTTCAAAATACATTGAGAGCAACATATTATTAAAACAAACACTTTCACATACTTGCCAAGTGCTTTCAAATTATTCTATTTTTGGTTCTATTGGATACACAGAAACAGCTGTCTACTAAAAAAACCAAATCATTATTTTCAGTGTACTCTCATTGTTTTTCATGCATGTGTACTCCTATGTAGAAATAAATATTTTTGCACTGAGCCTTACTTAATTTTTACTTTAATTTTATATCTAGAAAACTGAACTGCAGAGCTGTGGAGTGTCATCTCTCAGGTCAGTAGCAGAGTTGGCCACGAGTTTTAAATCTAGTACAGTGGTCACTCAACTGGACCAGATTGCTTCTCTGTATAATTTCCACAGCATTTCCATCCTCAGTCCAGGAACCACTGAGGCCAACATTTCAGCTGATCCAGATGGTGAATTATTAGTGCTGTGTAATACAGAAATCCGTGTCTTCTAACCCAAGCTCTTGGAGAAAACACAAAGTGTGTCTCTACCCTAGAGCCCTCCCCAGACCTGTACCAAACCCCTCCATATGTTAAAACTAACCTACCAAACCAACCCCAGCAATTCACACCGAACAAAACAGAGACACAAAGCAGAGTCCTTCTCTTAGATAACACATATCAAATACGCCTGTGAATTATGCTACACGCATCTCCACAGAAATGCTTTTAGTGCATTCAGGGCTCTGAGAGTAATGAGGCCTGAATTTGTCTCTCATTTTTTATCCCGTGTTTATTGGCAAGTATTTTTTTTTTACAAAACCAGGTTTTTCCAGACTGGAAGGGTGCTGCTGGATGAGCCTCCAATGGGTGCTCTGTGGGTATTTAAGCAAGCTAGTGTTCTGTCCTACCCTGAGAACAAGAATGAGACAATTCCCTGACATGTTCCCCGCAGAGTGAAAATTCTACAACTGCTTAAGAGAAGAAAAAGAAACAACCACCCTTTTTAGGCTTAATATTCTGCAAAGCAGTGTATTATGTTGTTATTACAGGGAACAAAGTGTTTTTGCTATGTTTGATACTTGACTCCATATATACCTTGGTTTGAATACCAGGATTTGCTCTGGAACATACCTGAGTTAGCAACAGAGAGTCTTAACTCTGTTAAGGCAAGTGTAGATGTCATTTTGCAGTCTAAATGTTTATGTTTTGTATGAGTGGAACATCATTTCCTTTGTATACAATTGACAAATAATTCCAATTTTACCTGGTTTCAACACCAGTCTCAACCATTATTATGGTAAATAATAAACTGTTGACCAGAACAACAGAAAGCAGAACAACAAGCATTTTATGCCAGCCTTTCTGCTTATCTGTACTGAACTGACATGGAGACAACTGTTTCATGGGAATACCAAATGTCTTCCATCTGAACTCAAAAAAAAAAAAATTAAGGCTTGAAATGAAATAGTGTCAAACCATAGACTTTGTTCTGTAATACTCTTTCTAAAAACTGAGCAGTAAAATCCCACTCAGCTATTATTAAAATATTCCTGAAGAGTAAAAAAGTGAATTTAACTAATTTTTGTAGCTTAGTGTAATAATTTAAGAAACTTAAATATGAAATATAGCAGAGTTCTTAAGTTATTTAAAGTAGCAAAGCTGTATTAACTCACCAGCTTTTCTTCTTTAATGTGTATGTTTTCTTCTTGAATCTTTTTACTAACTGCAGTCACCTTAAAAAAAAAAAGAGCATGAAGAACAGTAAAAGGCATTTAAAATTAGCATCAATTTTCTTTAGTAATATTGTATTAATGTGAAATAGTGAATCATCATGAGGCTATTTAGAGAAATTGAATTATATTGAAATGTCTTCTTACCCATTTTTTTTTACTATGAAATGATACTACATTCATAGAATATTTACTTCCCTAGTAAAGGCTGTTCTGGAAATAGTTTCATTGTATTGTATATGGAGTTAGTAGAAAGGATTCACTGATCTGTGAATCAGTGAGTTATCAGAGATAACTTCCAGAAAATAATCACCAAAAATTTAATTTGTTTAAATTCCAAAATACCATTCTGATTTTTTGCTGCAGTTCTTGAAACTGTTTTTCCTTCACCGCAAGATTGATGTTTTCTTCTCCCACCCTGTACTGAGATGTGACCTTGGACCTTATCAAGTCTGCAGTTACTTTCTTCAGTTCCTTAACACAGGAAACACGTATAAATAGTTCATCCAGTATAGGCATTGCAATTCAAAACACAGACAAATCTTTTAAACTATCCTGAGTCGGGCCCTACTTTTAAATAATGTGTGGAAACAACAGAATAGATTAGAGGTACCAAAATTTGTAAGACTCACTTGCTAGACTTTTAACTTGTCACACGTGACTAAAAGTTAATTTTCAGAGGTAAAGTGTTGTTGAGCTAATTTTAGTCTGTTTGAAGTATTTACTTAATCATTTCGTTATTTTCTCTTCCAAGAAGTATATTAGAGGTGGACACTGAGTTGGTATTGGTAAAACCTCCTACACTGAGATATATAATAGGAATAAAGTACTACTATAACTACTGTGTATGTTCCTGGGAATGAGGAGGGGAAAAGGAAGAACAGTGATTATCTGGCAAAAACAGGAACTGGCTATAAATTTGGAGGATCTTTGCTTTTCCTGAAACATTAATTACTTGCTCTCAGGAGAATGCTAAATTAATTTTATATTAGAAGCTTCTATAGCATGATGCCTTTGATTTTATAGTCTTTATGCTCTTTCAAATATCCTTTTTTTTTTTTTTTTGGTATCTGTTTCGTAACCAGTTTATTCCAAGCTAGTGCAGCAAATAAACAGCAAATGCTTTGATCTCATTAAATTACAACTTATAGTTCCTGGAGCCATAAATACTGTGCCCTGTTCTCCCCCACCCCTCCCATTCTGGTACAAGGTAGTCTGTTTAATATCTCTCTCTCCTTGAGTGCTCTGACGTTTACTCAGACAAACAGCAGAGGTTATGAATGCTGCTCACAGATAGTATCAAGAATTCTTCATGATGCCATAGTGGTGAACCAAGCATTCAGAATGGCAATAGTTTTATCTAACAACTAAAGTTTGGTCTGTTTAACTTTTCTTCACAAAACTGGAATTCCAGTTATCACAGACAGAATTATCACACACCACTGGTTTTGACTGTTCTGGACAAAATCATAGAACAGCACAAAAGAAGAAGGAAAGATTATGTTGTAGCTGAAATTCATGACGTTTTATGGAAAATACAAGTATAGGTACTACTTTTAAATAAATCATTTTTTTCCTTTTTTTTTTTTTTTGCTAGAGGCTTTATTTTTCATGTCTCTTAGCCATAAATAAATCTAAAATGATCTAGTAAGTATTAAGTGTAATTGCAGAATCAATTACAAAACCCAAAGACAGCAATGCTTTAAAATTAAGATGTTCTGTAATCTAGTAAGGTTTTTTCCCCTTTTTAAAAATAAAAGCATGCATTAATTGTAATGTTTTTACCAGAAGGCTCTGCAATGAAATGTGCAAGGAGAGTTCCTGCAGTTCAGTGGCAGAAGGTTCAAGCAGTTTTAACTTTGTACCAGTGAAAATGTGCCCTGTGCCAATCTGCACAGAGAACTGGATTAATGGGATAGAGAACACACAGAAGCAGGTGCCAAAGCCTTCCATGGATATGACACTATGGATTTTCCAAAACTCAGGCTTTATAGTATGGAGAAAAAAAATCTTACTACTCCTTTTGTCATGGGGAAAGAATAAGTCACACTAAGTAAATCATGCCCTTGGGGTAGAAAAGAGGACTGGATTTTCTTCTTTGTAAATAGCAGGTGGATGTGTACAATCCATCTGGAACCAAACACAGATCCACTAAAATTTTTTGCAGGAAAAGCCAAAACCAATGAACAACCAAAACCCAACACAAACTCCCCAAAACAAATGAGGCCCCCAAAAACAATGGCAACGTTTTCCATAGTGAGTGAAATCACAAGCTATGTAGCTGTAAAAATAATATTAAATAATTTTATACATACATACATATACTTTGTTAGAATTTCACCCTCAGAGTTTTTGCTTTATTCTAGTAGATTTCTCTTATTATTAAAGTTACTAGCAGTGTTCAAAAACATATAAATTAAATTGTCTATGGAACATATTTTATCAGTTTCTGAGGTGTGCTGAGAAAGAATGACAAGGCTTTAAGCTCATTCCTTTGATGTGTTCCCAGAAGCCAACACTGAGGGACATGGCTTCAAAAACACTTCATGCCAGTGTAAGTCAAGGGTGTCACAAAAACCCAGGCTGCTCTTTTAACCTGTTTTCCTACTGCATGTTGACGTAAGCTAAAACTTCCACCTTTTTTTTTGGTTGTTGTTGTAAAATGTAGTTTTGATCAATACAAAATTTTAATTCTATGCTACCTCAAGGCTCATAAATACAAGTTCCAGATTGAAAAGGCCTGGAAAAGCAGCCAGGGCAGGCAGGTGTAACCACTTCCCAAGACTATGCTGAACTTTGTGCAAACTTTAACAGCCTCCAAAATTATAACTACATCTTTTTGCTCTCTTCCTAGATTGGTGCTACTCTTTCATCATCTTTTGGGTCTTGAGCAGCATTAGTTGTTTTTTTTTAAGCAGCAGAATGAAAGAAACCTTTTTCTTGGCCAGGTTTCAATGCAAGCATTTTCACAGTGGTTGAAAACAATCCTACCACATTGAATATCAAAATGTTCTAATCCAAAAGCAACTGTCACCCAAAAGGAAATTTTGCCACAGACCATCACATTAAAATTTAGGAACTGGAATTGAAGCTGGTAATGCAAGAGGAAACTACAACCTCTCCAAATAACATTTCTTTCCTGACATCCCAGAAGACTAAACCTGTGCATAGTAGACTGCTACTTAACCCAAGTTTACTGTTGTACATATTTAACACCACCCATAACATACATGCAATTTCATTATATTGGAGATTAGGGGGGATTTATCCATAAACGTTGAATTGCATTCACTAACTTCATATTCCCATTAAGAACAGATCTGTGAGATCATCCTGGTCTGAGTCAAAGTAATGGCTGTGATAAGAGCTGACAACCAAATTAAGATTTTAGTACTATGGACACTCTTTCCTGCTCCAGCACTGAGACTACAGAGGAAAGAAGTTTGAACTCATAAGTTGTCAGAGCTGTCAGAGGTCAGTCAAGTCTCCAAAGTAGATAAAACCAGCTTTAGAAGTTGTCTCAACTTGTGCTGTGGATATCATGACTTCTTTCAGCTATGTAGCAAGTGAAAATAGCCTGCTAATCCCTTTTCCAAACTCTTTAAATATTCCAGTTCAGGTTGTTCAGAATAGGATGATCAAATACTAAAAAAACAATAAGAAATTCAGAAATAACAGAAATAAAGGCATTTCCTGATGAACTGAAGCAGCCAGATTAAGTTTCAGTTGGCCCCTTGTTCTGCTTATCTAACAGTATTTTATTGAAAATTCACCACCCATGACCTTAAGAATCAAGAGTACAGTTGAAAAAAAGAGTGGATCAAGCAATATGTTTAATTGCTGGAGTACATAAATCACTATCAGTTTCTCACACCTATATTACTCAGAGATTTCACTATGTAAATTTTCTTAAAACATTTCTGTCTTCTTATCTCTCAAATTACTCACCCTCAGAGAATGCTAAGTAATTAATTAGTCTTGCTTTCTTATCAAAAGCAACAAATTCAATTTACTGTGATGCTTAAATATTTCTAAAATGCCTACATTTTTTTATATACAATACATTACAATGAAGGTATGCTGCATTTTAGATGGATATCCCTCTTTTTGTCACATACAAATTATTTACCCTTCTTTAAAGGAATTGCACAGTTGAAGTGTACCCAATACACACAAAGTTGTCCTCAGACCTTTCTAGCTGTGATGATTTTGGCATCCTAACAAATATGGCTTTTCTATAGAGGGAAGTTATCACCACTGACACCTCACAGTAATTTTCTGTTGCTCTTCCACCCATCAAATATTTCATATTAATATATAGAGCTTTTATATATAACCTATTATTTGAATTATGTAGCTAAATAAACGATTTTAAATGCAAAAAGGCCTAACTGTGATTTAGAAATTAATCTGAGAATTTTGCCAGTGTTTTGCTTTACTCTTAATGTGTTTCTCAGTCTGCTTTTATGATGGTAAGAGTTCTGAAAATTTGAGATCCAACAGCCACTTCAAAACTTGATCTTTTTGACACTGAGGTTTGGCATGTTACATCCTAGTATGTAACTAAGCAAATCTAGATTGAGTTCCTGATTAATTTTTACTGTAACCAGAATATCTGCATGTAGTAAATATAAAAATTAAGTAAAGCACTAAAAAAGGTAGGAATGAAACAAATGAAAAAAATCTCAAACTGTTTATATTTCAAGAGAAAGTTAAAATTTAAGTCAGGCTTTTAATGGCATCGAACTCCAAAGAACCTTAAGAACAAGAGTCTGCATGTTCTTAAGGACAAAAAATAAAATGGTACTAGATTCAGAGTAGAGGCTGTTCAAGCACTTCTGTACCTTCAAACCCCATTTTTTAGGGAAAGAAAGGTAAAAAACCATTTTTGAACAATATAGATATAAACATAAAATGTATATAGTCCCTGTTCCTCGTGTACAAATAATTTCTTCCCCCAACCCTTTTTGTTTTCCAAAATAACCACAATCTTTACAAATATTCCATGGTAGTTCAAAGCATTCATCTGGAAACTGGGAATTAACAGTAGGCCAAGAAGCCAAGACAATCATATTCCCTACCTAAAATCACTAGAGAGTCTAAGGGAGAAAAAAAATTTTAAAAAAAGAGGGAAATAGGAAGATAAGGAAATATAAAAAAGATGTGTTGGGGTAAGATACTGAGTTTACAGAACAAATCTGACTTAAGGGGGTCCTTTTGTTCAATTTTTGTCAGCCCTTAAGAAGCAGCTCAAAGGAAAAGAGAACTTTATCCTTCCCACTATCACATATGCTCAGCAGTGTAACTCAAATACATACCTGACAAATAGTACATTCTGAAGAGATGCAGAGAGAAAAGAGCTCAGTGACCAGACAACTTCTTTGTAAATAAAATTACTATAATCCAACGTCTCAGCTGCCTGTCACAAAACTCTCCCACTTCTGTCAGAGATTCACTTACACATTTTATCATCTCTGACTAGACTGGAAACACCTTTCCACATCAGATGGGAGAAGCAATGACAACACAGCACAGGAAGAAGAGAGGTCGTTAATAACAAGCAAGAAACAAGCAGGATGCTGTAGGGGTAAATCAAAATTCCCAAGTTACAGAAACTATTCAGGGCTGTTCCAGCTTTAACTGAAGTATGTGTGGAAGCATGAGACTAATTTAGCCATGTCACAGAATGAAAAACTATTCTGCTGCTTGTCCACTACTTCCATTTATACTGCAGAGGCTTTTGGAAATCCCAAAGAATCCTGTTTCTAGTTTCAGAAATGCATCCTATACTTACTTCCTTTAGGTTACTTATTTCAGTCTCTTGTCTTTTATTCACTGACATCAGTTTCTTATTGTGCTGTATGGCTTCCTGCACTGTAAAAAAAAATTAGAGCATGTTAATAAAGACTTCTATGAATATTTGATTTGTAACTGCAATGTATGTATATATAATTTATTAAATAACTAAACATCTTCATGGAAAGGAGACTAAAACTGAAACTATGATTCAATTACTTTTTCTGTGCAGTGTGATACAACACTGGAGGATTACACCAAGTGGTACCAGTTGTTCTATACCTCAAACAATGAGATAAGACTTTTCTGTATTTGGTTTGCCTTGGTTTTAATTGTAATTTAATTTTTAGTGTAATTTGATGACATTTTATTAGGATCACTTGCCCATGAATTTTGGTTTTTTTAACCAAGGTTTTGTTTGTAATTTTCTGGTGACTTGAATTATTTCAGAGGAACATAGAACATAATGGATCATAGTAGACAGAATACACAAATAACTGAGTTAACAATGTACAGAGGTAGATGCATGTAGGCCATGGAAGACAGCAAAAAGCAGGGGATAATGCAGCAGAAAAGTCTAAGAGTAACCTCTGTCTTTTCTGAAAGGGAAGGGAATGTTCTCTTAGACTTTATACAAGCCAAGATATCACTGGGAAATTGCTTGAAATTCCACAATGAAGAATTGAAGATATTCACTGGCCCCTGTACTTTTTCAGTCACCTCTACTCAATCTTAGTATTTTCATCCTCTGAGGTCCCTCTTCAGCCTTTGCTTTTGTTGGATTCCTCTTCATTCACTCTTAATCTTTTTTCTTCTGACACCACACTGGAATACAAGAGCTCTGGACACCCCATCACACTCAAAAAGTGGACAGTCCATCACATCCTCAAGAGCTCTGGACACTCCATCACACCCTTTTCTGCTAAAGATGGTCCATCATGGGGGAAGATGGACATCAGCCTTACAATACAATAAGCAGTTTTGTAGTTTTGTGTGTGAATATGGGCTTAAAAAATTAAAATACTGAAGAATGTAACAGCCATCTCTTGGGAAGAGTCCCGACAAATACAAGCAAGCAAAAATTGGTAAAACTCTCTCCTATCTTTCAACAAGAGTCGTGTGCTCACTCTCTTGCTTTAAAGTACTAATAGTGGGACACTGGTTAGCCAATAAAGTGCTGGATTTATTACCAATTCTGGTATTTTCCCCTCTACAGCACTATAACACATCGATTTCCACTTCCTTGTGTCCCCACATATTGCTTTAATACGGCAGATAAAGAGCAGCAGTTTATAAATTTAAACCATTTGCACAAAATTGTTCGTGCCCTTCCTGCCTGACTTTCCCACTGAGAGCAGTCTCCTGCTCAGAATTTACAAGTCACTTACAAACCTATTGCACATCTCACACACTGCCCTGCAAATTGAATTCTCTGCAGTAAAGACACACTAGAGTCAAACTGGTGAAGATATTGGCTCCTTGAACAGAAGCTGTAACCCATTTAATCTTTTCTAGAGGTTTATTTTGCAATTATTGATAAATATATAAAAAGATTTTTTTATCATTCAAATTTAGTAAATACTGAGAGTAAGTGTTATTTTTCCATGAAATTGCAAAAAGACTTTTGGATTCGATATAACAGTAAACCCCTGTCCAATGTACATAAAAGCAAAACATGGTAATATTTTATCTTGATAACTTTTTAATATTAAATATTAACCTCATAAAAAATTGAATATAAAAAGTAACTTGAGGTGCTGAAATACCACAAATATACACAGAATATGTCACCAGTTTATTCAAACTAGACCTGAAAATAAAATTTTTGGTTTCAGGCAGACACCAAAAATTTAGTAAGATTCAGTATTTGAAAAGGTTTTTTTGTGTTCTGGGTGGTTTTTTGTTTGTTTGATTGATTGGGTTTTTTGTTGTTGGTTGGTTTTGTTTTCAGTTGTACAACTACTTCTTTTCCTTAATAACACTTATTTTTATTTATGTCCTGTGTATGTGTTTACAAGGATGGAAACACCAGACACACAAAACAATACAGAAGTCTATATTCTAAACATACATTGTGATGTTTGCATGGAAATTTATCACTTTGCTATGAAAAACAAATTAACACATACAAAACTTCATTTCAGTGAGGTATTTTTCTTACCTGGTTATCCAAGTAGTTGACAGATAAAATTTCAATATTTATAAAAAATAAAAGTGTGTGGAATAGTATTTTTGTTTGTTAGTAGTTTCACAAACAATTTTGTTATGTTTCAGCACATGAATGGGGATGTGGTATAGATTTATAAAGCTTGAATAGACATATAGCAAGAATCCATGTAACTGATAACTGCACAGAATTTATTCATAACACCCTATTTATTTATTGAACTGGCTTTATATATCTGTACAAGAAAATAATTTTTATTATTTCATTAATGGTTGTCATCCATTTCCCAACATTAAACCTACATTAAAGAAAGCATTCATTTTCTGCTATTTGCTAATTCCTTTACATTCACTCCCTCATTTGAGCTGGTACAACTGCTTTAAGATGATTATGCTGAATGGCAACAGGAAGCTGGTCCAAACTAAGCTGCTTTTTTGTGGGTTTTGGTTGGGTTTATTCTGGGTTTTTTTTGGAAAGGGATGGATGTGCTGCTGGATTGTTCTGATGACAATATAATTGCCTATGTGGTCACACACACAGCTGTAGTGGTTTATCAGCAAAGAGCAGCACTTGGCCCAGGGCAGCTGCTGGGTTTTTTTTGTCAGGTGTCTCCACCTCAGTGTTGTCAAAACACAGCAACATCAAATTCTGGAGGACATTTAAGACATACATACCACTGTGCTCTAGTTTTCCATGGACTCCCTTTATGATCCCAAACTGAGATGCAATAGTAGCATAACACCTCTCGACTTCGTTCAGTTTCTTATGATGCTCCTCTTTCGCTGTCAAGTGCATCTGTAATTTCTGATCCTGTTAGGAGCATAAATGAAACACACATTTACTGATAGTAAGTAGCTCTCCAAATGCTTTTGAATATAACAACTTAAATGAAAAATCATTCCCAGAATATCTTAGTTGTTATTTCATATCTAGTGATCACTCCCATTTTCAGATAGCAGGAAGATCTTCACCTGGGTGTTAGATTATCAAAAAATGCACTTTTACATACTTTCATATGTTGTCCCTTATGTTTAGAAGAACCTTCATGTAAATGCCTGCAGAACTGTACAAACTGCTTTCAAACCCTGATCTCAAGTTTTCCCCACAACCCACTGTCCCAGCAACTTCACAGATGAGTCCAGGGCACAAACTAATAAGTGGCTGGAAGACAGGTAAGAACTTTGGCGACAGAGTCAGTGGACTCATCATGAAAATAAGGCCTATGGACATTTATTGTCTTCTGTCACACAATAGAAGCAACCCATTATTCAAAGCCACATTTGCAAAGCCATTAGTAAAAGCACTGTCTTCCTTTTATGCTCTGAAACACTCTGCAGCATAACATGCTTTTAATTATCAACAACAACTTTTTAGGCTGTATTGCAATAAACACTCAAACAGGTTTTTTACCAACAATAGCATTGTTCAGAGTACAGGGTACTTTGTAATCAAGGGATTAGAGCACCTGACAGGTGAGGAGAGGCTGAGGGAACTGTGACTGTTCAGCCTGGACACCCGAGAGCCTCAGCAATTCCAGTTCTGGGTCTGTCAAAAATGACACAGCCCAAGAACAGTTTGTGTACTTGACACACCTAAATAAAAGAATTTCAACACGCTTGCTAAAAATCAGAAGTGGATCAAGCACTTCTATAGCAGTGGTGACTTTGATTTAGATTAGTGAAACTAATGCAGATTAATAGCCCATACTTCCTAGGAAAATACATGTAACATTTTAATGAGTAATTATTAATTCCTCAGTATCAATTAGCAGTTCTAGTATTTTGAAATATGATGAATTTGCTTCTCCTTTAAGATAATGTATCTATAAGGAAGTGTCTAATTACTTTTGTAAATATGTAACACTTTATTTTTACTTCTATTGACATGTTGGCCTAAGTAATATTTTACCACAATGAAACCCACATGGTAATTAATTAAAACGCATTTACTGACTTTTACCAATCTCTCATTTTGTGAGGGGTAATTGAAAACACATATTCACAGGAATACATATTCACATTTAGTGGCACATGCCACTGATTTTTTTAAAGTTATTTGTTATCCTTTCTTTCATATATACTAAAATCTTTGTGTTCCTCTTTGCATTGTTTTTTTTGTTAATAGCTTTGTAGGTACTATCTGGTCAGTTTTAAAATCAATTTTGTCTGAAGAGAATGGGTTAAATTAATTCCTCAGAAAGGATAACCATTCATTTAGATATCTAATCTATTTCTAATCTACAGTGAAGCGACACAGCAATTAAAATGACTTGGGCCAAATTCACCCCTGTGTGTAAATTCAGGTTACACAAGGATGCATCAACCCAGTCTGGTTGGGTTATGCAAGGCTCCATTTCCATACAGTAACAAATGCAATACATGTCCAAGCACCAGAGGATAATAAAAGCTGAGAGCAATCAAAAGAAATGACCACCGTAAGGCCAGCAAAACAGGATATACAATACAAATTTCTCATGTTTTATAAGGTATGAAATTAAACACACTACAGCAAATGGAAAGTCATAATGGAGGCACTGGTAAAGAAACACCACCACTTACAGAATCACTGCAAGGAATGTAGGTTGAGAATGCTCATATGCTTTCTCTTTTCCCTAATCAGAAGTTAACTGTTGAAGAACTGTGCTTAACTAATGCCAGGATTTTATAACCAAAAAATTAAAAGGAAAAATTTTCTCTGTTTTTTCCTGATAGTCCCTCAGGTGTATTTATTCTAAGAGACTGAGGAACAGGAGGCATCACTAATTTCAGACTTGTGGCAGGGTCTGGGGGGGGTTGCACTTTTTTAATAGGGATTTTTTCTTACTGTTATCTCAATTTATTTCTTAAGTCAGCAAGACAGTGTAAATGCCCCCTCCTCCTCTCTCAAAAAGTAGAAATGTGCTTTGCTATTTCACAGGGCTCTTTCCAGGGGCAAAGTAAAAAAAAAGGAACTGACCTGTTCTATCTTCAAGAGTTTTATTAAGAGCTCACCACTTGCCTAGATGTGATTTTTGATGGCAAGGTGCTCTCCAGGCTTAGTGCACTGTAAAATAAAAGCCTGAGTATATGATTCCTCTGCTCACACTGAAAAGGTCATAAAACATTTTCCATAGAAGACAATCAAGAAACACCAGGAGACACTGCAGGATAGGGAGGGGATGACCCTGGAGCTGGAGTAAGACCCACAGAATCTTGGTTCCTCTTCCTAACGTCTGATACTGCAAGAACAGGAATTATTGCCCTGCCCTCCACTAGTAATAAAGATAAGCTGGGATGGGGAGTGGGATTGATTGTGGCCATATGGTTTGTTGAGGCACAATGATTTCTTGGTGGAACTAGACCAGAGAAATAGCTCAGGGTCAAGTAGGTGACTGGAGGAACACAAAGAGGGAATTGCTCATATCTCAAAGATATTCTGGAAATTGAGTCACTAGTCAGAGGTACTCAGTGAAGCAGAAGGTGGTAATTGGGAGGTGGAAGTGTCAGAGAAACAAAGGAGATGTAGTGGCATGGAGACCTAAGGCAAGATCATGTGAAAATTATGCAAAGGGTTACCAATTGTAAATCTTTGAAATAGGAATTTTTCTTCCACAATAGTTCCTTTAGTTCCTATCATTTTTCTATTTAAAAATAATTTATGGTATATCTGCCTTCTCACTGTGTTTTTAAACAACACAGTAGATTACAGACAAACTCCTGAAAATTCAGGAAGGAAATAAAAATAACATTCCTATCATAGATAATTATTAAGAACAAACCAACTTTTAAAGTTTTATGTACTTAATACATTCATGTATTCACATAGTTTACATCTTTTGCAGCAATTACTTTATCATTCATTTGGCAAGTACACCTGTATTAAACTAAATGGTGGCAGGGAAACTCTCAGGAAATGCCAGTATTGTTGTTAAAATATCCCTGATGCACATTGACCTATGCCAGGTAGGACTCATGCAGGCAGATCCTGGGCAGAGATGAGGGACTGTCTGCTGGGAGTAATGTGGGTTATTTGGATGCAGCTTCCCTCTTTTCTGAAGAGTAATAGAGTTTATTCAACCTAGACCATTTCATTGCAGCTTCACACACATTTAGTTTGCCAATACAAACACAGCCAGCAAGTGAAACTGGACTAGTTAGCAGTCTTGCACAGAGACACTCACTAATATCGATGCACTGTCCCCCCACTGACTACACAGAGATCTCGCACTCCAAATTTGCTCTTCTGAATTTCACAGATATGATTTCTAAAGCAGTCAACACCAGCCTCAATCTCATTCTTGGGGGTTTGTTACATTTTAACACTACAACATGTACATATATATATTTATATATATGTATATATTTATTTATTTAAGTACTGCAGAAGACAAACAACTCCAAATGCTCACTCTCTCAGACATGCCCAGGATCAACCAACACGAGTTCCTGATGGAAGACAAGAACAGATGCTACAAGCAGAGAGCTCTGGCATTCTACAGTGTATCACCTGCCAGGCAACCAAAACCTGACCACAGCCATTTCTGTCCAGCTGTGTCCTTCCCTCAGCAGCAATTAAAGAATGTAATACAGAGCCCACACTCAAGTGTACTCCATCAAGAGAACTGTCCATGAAGTAACCACCCTGACTGCACGAGCACTACTGTCCCTGTGCAGTGAGGTGCAAAGCCACTACACAGCACGCAACAATCAACACTTTTATTGTGGAAATAACAAAAAGATGGATGAAAAAGAAATCCTTTATTTCTTTGTCTCTATACAGTCTTTCAATATGAAACAAAAGCTTCCACTGTTTCAGAATTACAGCGTGTATCGTAAGATTTATACCAGCACTAAATTTTCACATAAACTTCAGTGGATAGCATGCTAAAATATGGTGTATATGTGAAGTATTAACATTGCATATACTAGACTAGAAGAACAGAATTAAAGGAACAAAACCAGAATGAAATGCTCCATCATTATGGCATGCTCAGTCCCCAGCAGGCACAGAAGCTCTTTCACTGCCTGGCAGAGTTTCTAAGGTGCCAGATATAAACTGAACAGCACATCTGCTTACTCTCAAAACACAAGCCAGGGCATGATCTAATCTGTCTTTAACAAAGCTAAAATTGAAATAGAAATGGACCTCAGAGAAATGAATGGTTTGGAAATTCATCTAATGTTACTTTTAAATACTCTGCCATTTGTGATGACCAAGAGTCCACCTGGGCACCGACTACTTGGATGCAACATTTTCGGTGCAACTACTCGAGGAGTACAGTTGGTAGATTTTCATCCGGTCTAAACCTGTGTTAGCACACTACTGCATAGAGCTGCAGGGAAGAATTCACTTCTGACTACCTTGTGGGTTTTCTGTTTGCATCATTTCATATCAGGGCATCTTCCATAAATAAGTCCAAACTGTACATGTTACATTTAGTGCTACATGCAAAACAGGATTTCTAATATCTTGTCCCCTACTCAATAGTGGTTTTATTTACCATATTATGTATCAAAGGTACAGTACCCCAATGTTTTCAAAATATTCAAAGAATCAATTATTATATGTTTCCAAATGTAAGAAAGGAAGATGTTTGTTTAAGCAACACAGATGCATTTCCAGCTCACAAAAGAGGTGTTGTCATTTAAATATTCTCACTCATACAGGAGACTGAGCTTGTAAGTTATGAAAGAAAGACAGTATGTGAAATGACCTAAATGCAAGACCAATAATTTTGTAAATTTTTAACACATTTTTAGATCAGATGTATTTTAAGAACAAATACAAGTTAAAAGTGAAGTAAGACAAAACACATTTTATGTTGCCTTTGATCTTTAACTTGTAGCCTTATCTCCCAGGTCAGAGGGCACATTATTCAATTTCACCATATTTTGTGTAAAACCACTGTAGCGTTGAAGATGACTTTCAGTACAAATGTCATGGTACTTAAAGCTAAACTGGACTCTAGTTTTTTTGAGCTTCTTAATTAAAATCACAGTTTGTAATGGTCTGACAACATTATCTTTATTCTTTCCAGTTGAGCAGCAGCAGAATTTTCACAGCATTTATTCAATCAAGCCTAGCAACGTTTCTGCAGCTCACTCTTTCACTTCCTAAAACAGACAACAGGGTTCAGAGCAACTATGCTGTCACTCTGTATAAATTTATTCTCTGTGTCAAAGGGAGTGAGCTGGACTGGATGAAATCTAAACTGTTCAGGGGAACTGATGTTAAGAAGTAATTCTAAGGAGTAAAAAAGAGTGAAAGAAAAAACAGCATTTTTTTCTTAAAAACAAAACTAAGAACTGCTTGGAATTACCTATTACTTTTTGAGATTAATATGCTAGATATTATCAGAAATATAATTATACTATTCAAATCACAGTTTATAAAAAAATCTTTAATCTATAAAGAGAACAAATGCACCATTTCTACTTTAATTCAATGAGAAAAAATGCCACATGCTAAACAGTAACTATCTCAACTAAAAACATTGCATTTGTAAGTTCTTCACATTCAAAGGTGATGCACCTCCTTGCATTATTTGTAATAATTATCACACATCATTTAAGTGTTCAAGTTGGTTAGTATTGAATTATGATCTAAGCAGACATTCTATTTACGTACAAAAATTCTTCCTTATTTTCTTACTTTTATTTATTTCTTACCATTTCATTCAGTTTCTTTTGTAAAGTGTATTTTGAAATCTGTAAAACAAGAGAGTTATTCAATGAATTGTACTCACATTTGTTCTGACAACAACTTGCATATTTAGGTATTGTTACACTTAACATTCTATTGCATTTGTTGCCAATCCATCCAACACAGCAATACTAGTTGCAACACTATTATTAGATTCACTTTACATAATTTCACTTCAATATTTAAATTATGTAAAACCACTTCACACTGATTTGTTATCAGAGGAGTTTTGGAAAAAAAATGCATAAAACCTTGTGTTTTCTGATAGGTATAAAAATAACGTGTAAATGGACCAAAGTCTGTAAACCAGACTCTTAGAAAGAAGAAAACAGAGATAGTTATTAAAGTATTCCCTCAACTCCTACAGGAATATATGTCTGTTCCCTGTTGTAAAAAAAAGCCCCAAAACATCTCAATGGTAGCACATAAAGACATATTGTATCAATCTCACATGCTTTAATAATATACAGCTGACATTAGAAGCCATTAACACTATTTTAATACACCATTCACAGAGTATGTTGATTTGAACAACACTTAAAGAGTAAAGGGGAAAAAAAAGTCATATGAAAGAACCCAATGTGTGCAAACCTTATACAGAAAATATTATTTCCAGGAAAAACCTAGAGAACCATCATTTTAAGGTAGATTTCTGACTCTCTGGTTAGAGAGGAATACAGAATCAAATTTAAATTCCTCCCAACAATTTTCCTGGGATCACATGTTCACTGTGAGCTCCCACTTCCTCAAGCCACAGTAGAATTTCCTAGACATGAACTGTAGTGAAACACAAATCTGTGAACATTAAACATTTCATTTAAACTTCTTTTAAATTTCTGTTTTATCCTACAAAAGAAAGGCCAGTGGAATCTTTCATTCCTCCTGCTGTGCACATATTATGTTCAGCAGACCATGGAGAGATTTTCTACATCATCTGTGCTGTGCCAAGGTTTGAAAAAGGCAACAAGATCCTTACAGATACTGCACAGAAGGCCAACCATGGGAATTAATTTCTTTTCCTCCCAAAATACATTCAGTGCTAACTGAATGATTAAATAAACAGTCTGATACCATGTAAATGCATCCCATCACAACACAAGGTTGCAAAATCACAAAACAAGTTGCAAAATCATGGTAATAACCCACTACAACTAATTTGTTTTCAATAGAATTAATTATTATCCCACTCAGTTTTGAGTAGAAAAATAATTAGTTCCTGGTAATACCTGAAATCTGGCAATGAATTACAGTACTAATAATCCATTTTCAATATATCTGCCTTGGCCTTAAACAATGGATTAAGTGGTAAATGCAGACACCTCCCAGTGAAACAAAGGAAAATACCCCAAACCACAGGTAGCACTGCAAGTTGGAGGAGCAGTGGGAATGCTTATTTCTGTTTAGGAGTCCAAAACCAGAGATTGCAGACAGGTGAGAAGTAGGATGACACGAATAGAAAGAACCAGACTGACTGTGGAAGTGAAAAGAATGCACACTTCACACACTGTTTGGACTTTTAAGTTGGCAGTTCTTCTGGAGGAAGAGAACATTAATTGGAAGGCTCCCTTAGAGTAATTTTGACACTGAAGAACTGAGAACAGAAACTCAGTCAGGTGTCATATGCCTACATGTCCTAGAAAGATTAGATGAGAAGGCCTTAAAGACTCTCTTAAAAACAACTGTTTTCTTACTAGCAAAAAAACTAAACATAAAACACACTTGCATACTAAAAAAAAATTTCTTTAACCAAAATAATAGCTTACCTGTAATGCTTTTAACGTTTCTTTCAGTCCATCAATTTCTTTTTCTTTTGTTTCTACAGCAAGTTGGTATTTTCCCTGTCAACAGAACCCTACTTCAGAATTTGGGTGGAATAAATGCATTTACATTAAGAATTTTTTAAAAAGAATGTTACAAAAATGAAGTGTTACTCTGCTAGGACAGAACAAGTCACTGGTGAAAAATTCAGCTAAATAATCTTACAATGTAGAAATATATTGCTACAAAAAGAAAAGTGAAAACACAATAGCATATTCTACCATTGATGACCATACTCAGCAAGTCTTAAAATTTTCTGTTCTTGGAGAGGCAAGCCTGACAAAGGCAGAATTAATAAATTATTTTAATGTAGAACAAAGACACTAAATATTAAAAAAATGTTGCAGGTAAATTAATTTTCTTATCTGCTGTAGAAGGGTCTTCACAGAAACAAATCCCTCAGTTTTTCCAAACCACAAAGACTGAAGTGTAATCTGCTATCAGTAGAATTACTAAGTACAGTTTGCATTTTTATATATATATACATAAAAATACATGTGTGTTCATACACAAACACATGTATAATATGAGCACGTGAACAAAGTCAAAGGACTTCAGCAGAATTTAATCAGATAAGAATCTTAGGCAGCAATCAAATGGAGAGCAGAATCAAATATCAGAGAGTACACCAGGGAACACAAATGCATCCATTCAACCAGCCCTGAATGTTCCAGACGTTTCTAACACAGTGCTGGCTGGGCAATCTCCTGAAACCATCCTCATAACTACATATAATGTATGGAACAAAAATTGGTCTTTCAACTCTGTCTTGAAACACTAAAGCTTAATTTATTCTTTCAGCTACTTTGGTATAAAGTACTGAAAGTACTCTTCAATTCAATAGAAATATTTAGAAATAAAAATTAACCAGCACCCAATTTAATTCTGAAACAGTGGCTGCCATTGAAAACACAAATCAGAGACTAATAAGTGGGTATGTGTGGGCAAACTGAATGTCTTAGCAAGAAGAAACTCCAAATACAGCCAAGAAAATAACCAGAAAATATAAATGCAGCAAACAATAAAGTTTACTTTGGTATAGTTTCCAACCATTTGACCAGTTTGAATATTTCTGTGCAAGGTGCAATGGAATGTGTAGATATTCACCTGCTCTTGACTATTGGGACATTTAAGTGAAACAACAGAATCCTCACACATACATTCACTGACTTCAAGGCCAAACACAGTTTTTCCCAACCCAGACCTTAATAAAGTAGATTTTGTATAGCTTCAGTACAGAAATATCCAAGAACACTCTTCCCCCCACTGATTTTTAGCATAAACCAATTATAAAGCGACATTTCAAAAGTAAAGTTCCATCACTTATAAACAAACAAACAAACAAACAAAAAAAACAGAAGTAAATTTCTTTTGCAAAAGCCATAGCAAGAAAAATAACTGAATTGTAATTTACTTAGTTTATATTTATTTGGTAAGTTATATGGCATTATTGTTTGCTTATGCACTTCTCTGGATGACAAATAACAAACAGTTACAGAGTACCTTTTCTTCTTCCATGGCAAACATTCTTGCCTGCAGCTTGTTATTAGTGGCATGGGGGGAAAACAAACAAACAAACAAAAAAAGTCAATACAACACATGACATTAATTTTATTCATGCAGCTTGACAAGGCAGTATAGTTATATTACCCTGGATGGTGTATTTCCTGATACACAAGCAGAGGTCTATGAATCTCAAATTATTTTTTCAAGACAAAAAATTAATTACTTGCCAATTTCTTTTTTTGTGTGACAGGATTGTGGTACAGCATTGGTGATAAACTCTTCATCACCATGTGCAAGAGTTCCAGTTCCTATGACTGTTCTCTGCAAGACCTTTCAGCACTTATATATCATATTATATATAATGTAATATGGAGACTAAAATGCAAGACTGAAAGATGTTGGGCAGAGTAAGTTCTGTGGCAGATGTTTTACTGTGGTTTATGAATATACCCTTGCAGAGGTCATGCCATCTTAGAAGGGAAAACACACACACAAAAA
>VYXB01007062.1:0-21045 GCA_013397135.1 Pachyramphus minor | reverse complement strand
AAAAAAAAAAAAAAAAAGGAAAAATCCCAGGAGGAGTGGCTTACTGGGAAGACCTGACAAAATACAAGCATTATACTGTGTCCAGAAAAAAAAGAAAAGGATGTGATTTCACTGAACTGTATATTCTAACATTTTATATGCAACAGCAAAATATTTTCATACCAACTGGTAACTTGCTGTGATGCTATCATCATATTTTAAAAATCTCACAGTCAAACCTAGAAGGCCTTATTTTGCTACCTGTTTTTTAAAAGCTGCCATAGTTTCTTTGTTCTGTTGCTGCAATGTGTCCATCTGATGCTGCAGAGTTTCCTGCTCACGAGAAATAACAATAGTGATATTTAAATATTATCTTACAGCAAACCATATATGTAGTATATCCAGGAAAAAACCTAATTCCTGGCTAAGAAAGACATGACTGATTAAAAATCCCTGAAGATTAAAAGGAGGTATTTGTTAACTGATAATCACATCTTCGGTAGCAGCTTCCCTTTAATTCTTAACAGGTACCAATTCTTATCTCTGGAATTCAGACCTGTTGCTAAGACTTTTGTAAGCAACTCCTTACCCATCCCACCAACCTGCAGATGTAATCCACCTCCACTGCCATCTTAACACAGCATCTGGACACTGTTCCAGGTACTTACAATAGAATTTTAATACCCATTAAAAAGTGCAATCCCATTTAAAATAACAATCTGTTATTCTGCTTTTAGTTTAATTTTAGTCGCTACAAGAAAGAGCTGAGGGAGGGCAGAAAAGATTAAGTGTAAGGCAATAGTATAAAATTTTTATCAACCTCCTGCCTGGCTTTACTCTTACCTATAAAAATAAGAAAATGAGTTAAGATGTACTTTTTTTTGTTCATATCATGATCTTATAGACTAATACAACACTCTACAAGTTGGAAATCTCAGACATCTTTAAGCATCATGCTCCTGTTGAAAGATGGGTTCTGCAGTGGGTAACAAGCAATCCAAGGACAATAAGAGCCAGAAGCAGGGACAGCAAAGCGACTGCTCTCAGTGGACTTTTCCTACTCAACACAGGAATAAAATTTTATACCCACAGTATTGCCAAATTAAGATCACACTACTTTAAATAATGGGAATTCAAGTCGATATCATATATTAATTTATGTAGATATAGGTTTGGTTTCATAAAACACTCATCCTTTATCCAATTTTGTCATAGATGTAATGAAAAAAACCCCATTACTGAAATCTATAACATAGCACTTCCTTGTACTGTATATTCAAGTGAAGTATTTTACTCTAAAAAAAAGAGGCAGGGGAGTGTCTACAAATATTCATTTCCTAACAAGCCTCACAGGCAAAACTATCAAAGAAAATTATTATATATAACTCTCCCAAAAATTCAGTTTTGGGATATATTTTCCATATATGGCATGTATGTGTGGTGCAGGGAGACTGAAGAACAAAGTTGTTTTTAAAAAATGAAGACAAAATCAGCTTTGATATAGTGATGTTACAGCAAGTACAATGAGTATGCTCATTAGATATAAAGCAGTATTTTCTCCAGTTATTCTGTTTTCCCTACTCTATCATATTTTTTTCAAGAGCAGCAACAGTATTCATGAAATGTAGACAAATACTTGCTTTAAAATTGTAATATTAAACCAGAAACTTAGCTGAAGTAATGTTTTTATTTTAAACAAGTTTGTTAAATTTAAGGTAAAATAAAAGGAATGACGGAAATGATGACTGAAGGGGAAATCTCTGAAAGAAAAAACATAATGGAATCTTTGATAAGCCAGGGGAAGCTGTCTGTGTACTGAATTACTGCTGAGGTCAATCTGATTTTGGATTCAGGGACCATCAGGTCCCTAATTCAATTGAAATGCCACAGTCAGAATTTTCATCTTTCTTCAATCTCCAGGAAAGTTGCATTAACTTGTTCCTTTGATGTTCCCCAAATCTACACCTTGTTGTTTACATTACCTTTGCCAGGTGCCAACGTGCAGGAAAAAAAGAAAGTTTACCTAACTACCTATTAATTGTAAATTGCTGTTGAAGGTCTCAGAATGGGTAGAAATCACCCCTTTTGAACCCAGATTATTAAGAACTGCAGTGGTAGGTTAAGAAAAGCAAAGAAGGGTTACAAACTGAAAGCACTCTTGCTTTTACAAATATAAAATGTTTCCTGTTTCTGTGTGCACATATATATCTTTCAGGAAAGAAAAGCACATAGTTAGGATTATTAATTTAAGATTGTTAGGATGAACTCCAAGATGAAATAGTCTTCCTTTACTACTAAGATGTTAAAAATCCCAAGATCAAGGATAGAGCTGAAATTATTGTTTTTTCTGTGATCGTAAAATATACAGAGTGAAGCCTTTTATCCTGTGACCCAGTGACAGGGGTCATAGGTTTGATTGTATTAGAGAAGGGAATGGATTTCCTAGGAAAGCATAACCTCAGGAGCCCTAACTCCAAGAAGAATGTTAGACTTCTGTTACTGAAAACTTCATTCTGAGCATTTAAAAGCTGACAAACTGCTTTGGAGTACATCTAACGTACAAGTTCTTGTTTAAAGCAATTTTTTGGGGAAAAATTGTCACTTCCAGAACATTGCAAGGGAAGTTTTTTTGCTGTATTTCCACTTGCCAAAGCCAAGCATAACACAGAGATGCTGCTCACAGCTTCCCCCACACTAATGTGCCAACATGCCTTAAGTTAAGCTAAATGTCTTGTTGCTTCAGTACTTCCCTCCTTCTGCACTGGAGATTTCCAGTCATGCCAAATATTATGATACTTTTTTTGTAAACACAGTTCTAGGCCAGGCACAATCCAAATCAATATAAAAGCTACACATATTCATGGCTAAACAATAAACTGCTGGCTAGCACATTCTACTAATAGAAACAACAATAGCCTTCAAAAGAGGAATGGTACCAAATCACAATTTATGTTAATATATTAAAATTAAATCTCTGCAGGTAAAATGCTAAGAGCATGTAGGAAAGTTACCTTCTGCCATTCAAGTTCCTGTTTCTCTACAACAATTTTATTTATTTGATCTTCATAATTCGTCTCCGTCTCCTGGTTAAAAAACAAATGAACAAATTTATATAAAACAGTACCTGCAAATCAAACACCAACATTAAGATGTGTATTCATATTTCTTCTTCTTTTACAGTCCAGTACACACAACTGTGTGTGTCTGCACATCACACAGATAAAAAGGAAACAGAAGCTCTCTGGATGTGGCAAAATAGCAGAAGAGTTCAGCTGGTTTGCTCAGAAAATTTGCAGAATAAGTAACTCAGATTGAAATACAGAGCAGAAGATTAGGATCTGGGATTACAGCTCTCTTAATTAGCAGGAGTAGGTCCCTCTTCACACATATTCTCTTCTGTATCTTACAACAAAACCAGACTCAAAGGGAATAAACCAGACTTGACTTCACTACTGAAAAATGATTCTGAGGAAGAGATGAACAAGGCAATGTAAGAGAAATTCAGCAAGCTGCAAAAGTGCTTTATGGATCCNTCTGGGATTACAGCTCTCTTAATTTGCAGGAGTTACTGCAGGAGTTACTTGCAGGAGTTTGGATCAATTGTAGTCCATCATACAGATAATCATGACATCTTAGATAGGACATCTTAAATGTTCCACTCAAAGCATTTGAATCTTTATGGGTTTTTTACATCTCCTAGGTCAAGTGAAAAGTTTGTGTCAGCAATTACTTCTGTGCCAAGAAGCCTCCAGACCTACTAAATAAAAGAAGTTAAACAGAATCATGGATAATAAACACATTTTTGATAAGTTGAGCTACCAGAAATTCTGAGACCATAACTGAAGTCTGAAGTTTCCTTCAAAATCCAGAAGAGGTACTAGTAGGAGGAAGGTGTGCTCTCCTGTTTTCCTGTTCTTTCAGAATCACCTTATCAAGAATCAAACTATTACCGTGATAAGAGATGAGACTTATCTGCTCATCATCACATTTGCTCAAAATTTATGAGAACTTTCCTGAAACATTCTGGTATTGAAGTTAAATTTTCCCTACAGGAATCAGCTTCCCTTTTGAACCAAATTTTTATGAGCATTGGCCTTCCTTTATAAATACAATACTCACAGAAAAAGGAAGAACAGGTTCCCCTGTGGAACAGCCATGACTTCTTGCAAGAACAGTATTCAGGCTTTTGATGCACATCATGAGCAATTCACCACTGTCCTTTTATTGCATGTAGTCAAAATAATGAATATCCCTTAAAGACCTAGGGAGCTGCACTAATGGGTCACTCTGAGCTCCAAAAGGCAGATTTCCTGCCTTTTCTCTGCACGCTGATGATCAACTTGAAAAAGGGACCACATTAAGGTAAGACTGGCTTCTCTTTGATGAATTGTTGCACTAATAACATTTGCTGAGGTCTTGTGTTGGACACAGTCCAACAAGGGCCAAACTGACTGTGTGAGGATAAAAGAATATTCCCAACACTTGAACAGTGTATTTTGATATATTACATGCACATTTATGGTCTTTTGAGTTCAACTTCCCCATTAGAGTTTAAAACCTGCAATGTAAATTGATGAATAAATTAGCACTCTTGAAATGACTCACACCTCAAGAAGTGGTTGTAATCTTTAGGAAAACAGTGACATCTCAGAAAAAAAAAAGAAAAAAGGATTTCTCTAGCAAAAAATTAAAAGCAGGCCTCAAAAAGGTTATTGTTTTAAAACTGGGATTTAAGTAAAATTCTACTGAATTGCAGTACAGTAAACAACTAGTACTTACCATGAGAAAAAAAAAATCCCCTCTGGATGAAGTAATACATTTCCTGACACACTGAAAGAACAAATTGGGGCTCTTTCTCCTTCCACAGTGAAGCAAATGATACAAATGTTTGGGCTGTCAAGTATGCTGCATCTTTAAGAAATGCTATTCTTTCCTAAATCCAGTACAAATGAAGTTTCCAAGTTTTTGATTCAAGGATATTTAAACACTTCAACAATTGGTGCAAAACAGTTCTAAAGAAGATTTTGCAATCCTTTCCACTTAGTATAATATTTGATTCACAGTCCTGTTGTATTATCAATAGAAAATAAAAAGGTAAAATATATCCCAAGGGCGATTTAAAATAGGTTTTTGACATCTTTTATAGGGTTTAGGGTCAAAACTGACGTCCTTGATTAGCAGGCAGTTTACAGGCACATGTATGGATGGAAACACACTTCTATCCACAGAAGGTTACTCCTCAGCACTTCAAGAGATACTTGCAGGTTCCAAAGATATACCTCAACACTCACTTGAATTTTACACACAAAACATTAAACATAAATTTAAAATTAAAATTTGGCTTACAGAAAACTACAGAAAAGTCCTTTAGCTTTTGCTTCTCTGTTGGGTACCAGTAGAATATAGATGGAGAAGAGACCTAAAGATTTCTTATGTTTTAGGGTAAAAAAAAATTAAACTTAAGAGAATTTGAAAGATTATCAATGCTTCCCACTTCTGCCCTAACAAATAGTACTTCAGAGTAAATTGTTTTCTGATACTAATCTATAAGTACTGAAAGAAAACACATCCCCTTAAGTTCCCTGGAGTGTTAAAACCAAACAAGTTTGACTTAGAGCTTCTTATAAAGGTGTAATCTTAAACCATTTATGTCAGCAAGCAACAAATGCTATTAAAATGATATATTAGAAAAAGTCTCACTCAGAATTGTAAGAAAATGGCATTAAATTCCATTTTAAGCAAGCCCTTTGCTGGGAATACTAAACAGGATAAGAACCAAAGTTCTAAGCAAACAACACTCCTCCAACCTACCCCCAGATTATAAAGGAAAATCTGGAAGCTATCAAAAATGTGAATGTATGTAACTACTGTGGAAAAAAATAAGCAACATAAATACTCAAAGTGAGAATGGCAATTACATGATAAAAATGTTCTCATGTGAAATCGCCAACAGTGATAAGCCTTATCCATCATTTTTACATCTTTCAAAGGACACTTGCAGTTTACCCATTTTGAATTGAAAGCTTTTAAAACTTGTGTGAAGCACCTTTTTTTTTTTTAGAAGTTCTATCAGCTGTTTAATAAGACAAAAACATTTTTTGTTATACTTAGGAGAACAATGTTGTATATAACTCTGATGAGGTATCAAAACCCCACAAAACCTTAGAAGTGTTCATTTTTTATTAGACGCCTTAGGACTACATGGATTTAAGTGTTTTTGTAAAAAAGACTACCATAACAATAAAAGAGGAGTAATTTGATGGTTTATTTACTCGTTATAACCTTTAGAAAGTGTCAAGCCTTCTTTAAAGTGTTTGCTTCAGGCTGTGGTTTTACAAGATGGGCTGTGGATTGGTCAGGCCCCCTCGATTCCTGACCCTGAACAGATTTAGGAACAGACTACAGCTGGCTCATGTCCAAGCAGCCAAAACTGCTGCTAGGTACTTTTATTATCTTTTTCAAACTCACAATCTACCTCCTACAAAATTGCAAATCCAATTCTCATGCAGGTCAATCAAATACCACTCACTGAAACTACAGTTTCCGATGGTTTCATACTATAATTAGAATTCCCTTCATGAGCTGAAGAGAGCAGTATAACTTTCAGTGGACTTCATGGATATCACTTTTAAGTTTGATTTCCAGCACAAATGTTAAAGGGAGAGAAAATATTTATAGCAGAGTTATTGTAACTTTAGTTCCTGATAAAACATTTTTGGATTTTAACAGTTACAACAGTTCACAACAAACTGTAGCAACCATATGTTTGGAACCTGTTCTCAAAACTTTCAGAAGCAGAGACACAGAAATGTATCCCAACCACCTTCTTCCTTTGGAAATCTTTCATTGCTCTGTCCTTGACTCCACTGCACAGGCTGCAATTGTTCTATGTTTAATTTAATCTCATCTATTGAAATATATTCCTAGACATGCATTACATTGATACTTATAGTGCTCTTCTCTCCAACTGCAAGCATTTTCTCCCCCCTTTAATTTCTTTTTTTTTCTCTATCCATTAAGAAAATTAACTCAAACCCTTCACCATTCCTATTATTTGTTAGCAGTTAGAATTGTTCCTTGCAATAAACCACACCAAAATTTTATGTTTTCCTAGCAGCCTCTTTATTTCCAGAAAATGTTTCTGCCTTACTTTCTAAAATATTAATTGTCCTTCTCATGGCCAAAACCTTCAAAATACAGTATTAAAACATTTCTTTCTTTCATGATTCTCTACTTTTCCTATGCAGTAGCCTGAAAATAACTTAAAACCAAGCTCTGTTTAATTTATTAAAAAAAAAGGGTTAATCTTTATTTATGCAATAATTTCACTGTAGATGGTTGCCACAGAGCTGCCTATAGAGCTACAGGTGTCTCTGGTGGCCTTTTTAGCTTTTCTGCTGTTCTACACCTCTGAAGGCAATTCTTCTTCTGCAGAACATGCCTCCAACAAGATTCAGCATTTGCTATATTGTAATGTTTCTGTCATGGGATTTTTTTTTAGGTCTAGATATAGCCCAACAAATATGACCATTAGGACCATAACTGGCATGTCCACCAATATTGTAATGCCACTAATAACTCAAGTTCAGTCCCTCTGCTTTGCTCATTTGGAGAAGTTTATGGTTTTATCAACTTTCTTCACTTAATATCTCAAAAAGCAATTTGTCTTTTTGGCCCAAGTGACATTTCCCGTCCCATTTTGCAGTGCAAAGCAGAAGCACATTTTGGGAATGGGAGAGAGTAGTCAGGAGTGAGCAAAGTTCCTTCATGCTCTCTAAGAAGAACTAAAAACAAGCCTCTGTGCTGAAGGACCTGGATTAGAAGATCCAAAACCACAGCAAAGGCAGAGTAGGAGGAATTGAGATAAATTGCTCAAACCTCTCTGAAAAGAGCACATCCAGCTCTGCAGCACCAGGGTGAGCTGTGGCTTCTGAGAACAGCAACCAGGAAAAAGAAATCCAGGAGAGCCATAGTGTCTGTCTGCACCATGGCAAGAGATGTGAGTCAGGATTTGGCTCTTTTAGCAAATAGGTAAATATCTNAATCTTTATTTATGCAATAATTTCACTGTAGATGGTTGCCACAGAGCTGCCTATAGAGCTACAGGTGTCTCTGGTGGCCTTTTTAGCTTTTCTGCTGTTCTACACCTCTGAAGGCAATTCTTCTTCTGCAGAACATGCCTCCAACAAGATTCAGCATTTGCTATATTGTAATGTTTCTGTCATGGGATTTTTTTTTAGGTCTAGATATAGCCCAACAAATATGACCATTAGGACCATAACTGGCATGTCCACCAATATTGTAATGCCACTAATAACTCAAGTTCAGTCCCTCTGCTTTGCTCATTTGGAGAAGTTTATGGTTTTATCAACTTTCTTCACTTAATATCTCAAAAAGCAATTTGTCTTTTTGGCCCAAGTGACATTTCCCGTCCCATTTTGCAGTGCAAAGCAGAAGCACATTTTGGGAACGGGAGAGAGTAGTCAAGAGTGAGCAAAGCTCCTTCATGTCCTCTAAGAAGAACTAAAGACAGGCCTCTGTGCTGAAGGACGTGGATTAGAAGATCCAAAACTACAGCAAAGGCAAAGTAGGAAGAATCGAGATAAATTGCTCAAACCTCTCTGAAAAGAGCACATCCAGCTCTGCAGCACCAGGGTGAACTGTGGCTTCTGAGAACAGCAACCAGGAAAAAGAAATCCAGGAGAGCCATAGTGTCTGTCTGCACCATGGCAAGAGATGTGAGTCAGGATTTGGCTCTTTTAGCAAATAGGTAAATATCTTTCTTGTGTTTTCTTCCTCAGTGACTGCTCACTGGCATCAGAACGGGTAAGCACCAAAAGGTTTCACGTATCAAAACAGAAGAAGACAGAATAGGAGACAGAAAGGAACAGAAACACAGAAAAGGGGGAAAGAAAGAGGGAAAAAGAGCAATAGAAGCAGGGAAAGAGACCAGAGTGAACACCAAAATGATAGCACCAACCAGTTTTCAAAGAATATTCCTGTCCACAACATGGAACTGATTCCAGAATGAATTCTGAGACCCCACATTTCTGTGCTGTGGTCACAGATAGGAAATTCCTGTGAGCACAGGTAGAAAATCCGTGGCCAATCCGACATCTCAACCCCACTTCTGATTGCTGGTTCTAAAGCCAGCTGCTACATCTACACACTCCTTTGGCTCAAGCAAGGCAAAAGTTTTATGTGGTACCTGACATTAAATAGTAGGATAAGTACCAGTAACAGCAAGTCAAAATGGCTTCAATTTACAAAGGGTTGTGGGGTTTTTTTGGGGGGGAAGGTGAAAGTTTGTCCAGGATTCTAAAGAATCCTATATTAAAATCTGTATTTGAACATAGAAAACATTTTTTATAGGTAAAATCAATGCTCTTTACAACTCCCATGTTCTTTAATACAACAGAGTTTTCTTTTACAGCAAATGTTACCCTTGAGAGAAACACAAGAAAATTTGAGAGAAAAAATGATTCTTAAAAAGTATTTTAGTTAAAAGAGAAGCACTACCCAGTTATACCTATGTCATAACTGCCCAAAGAGAAAAGAGTAAAATTTATTCTTTGTCACTTTGACTAAACAGAAGAGTATCAAAGGCAATAAACTCAAGGCACAAAGGACAGAATCTATAGTATCACCCAGGTTTCATGGGTTAACACCAGAAAGAGCCTCAACAGCTGCTTGTTTTCAGGTATGGAAACAGGTCACTGACATTTATCCTTTGCACCAAATAAAACATTAGTAAAATTTTACAAATCATCACTAAAATTTATCTTTCTTGTGTTCAGCTAATCACCATCTATGGTGCCTCAACTGCTACTTAAAACCACTCATACCCCCAGGGTATTAGAATTCCCTTGATTTCTTATGTCTACATGCTTTTCTGGCTAAGGATGTTTTTTTGGGATCTAGTACAAGGAAGAAAACAACATTATCTGCTTTCTTGTCCTTGTAAACATTTTTCTTAGACCTGATGTCAGTTGTCCTACATGTATTATAGTTCAGAAAGCATTAAAGCCTTCCAATTTGACCTGCTACTCCGCAACTTTATACTGCCAAAATTGATTATATTTAGCCCTTAAGGAAAGGATCATCTCCTATATCCCAACAAGATGCACTCAGCTGATTGTGGAGCAAGGCTGACAGACTTGGAACAAAGTGAATGGGATATCCAGCACAAAAGAATCCCTGGCTTGAGCAGTGTTTGATGAGTGGGAAAGCTAAACTGGGAAAAAAAAAATAGGACATTGAAACTACTGGAGTGTGAATTGCCTGGGGGGAAGAAGAAAGAGAAATATAATTTTTTGTAGGTTTTAATTAATGCATATTCATATTATGTCAATTCTTATTGAGAACAAAGACCCAATGAACAGCCAAAAGAATAAAGTGAAGCCCTATCAAGTATTAGCATTTAAGTAATTTGTTCTTCAGAATAAACATGCACAGCTATCAGCGACTGGGATTTCATCTGCAGGATGAAACAGAAGAACAGTCACTTATTATGAGAAACTCCTCAAACTATTTTTGAGAGTTTAACTACAGCTATACATTTAACCAAAAAAACCTGATGGATGCTTTGAAGTAACTCCATGAATTTACTTAAATACACATATTCAGGAAAAAAAATCTGATATTTCTACTTTAAAATAGTATCTGATGACATCAAGTAAGGACTGCATCAAGTCTCTCAACATGTTTTCGTATTTGAGAGTTTGATTTCCATCTGTCCAGCTTCACACAGATAATTTCATCTCCAAATTTATTTTTATTAATCTGAATTTATACTGCAGCTTAACCAACCATCCAAGGCAGTTTATTAAAGTCAAAATACACAAAAGTTCCTGTCCTGAAGAGTCTCCCAGATGACAAGCAAGACCAACAAGGGGAAGAAAAACAGAAGCAAACAGATGTAAAGCAATCTCATCTAAGGTCAAGCCACAGGTCAACGACAAAATTGAGAGTAAAATGCACTGTACTGGCTCTGCTGCCTCCCTCAGGCTGCCAGTCCACTGACCCTCACTAGGACCTGGAAAAGAAGTGGCAAAAGTAGCCAGAAACCTGCAGAACTCTAACTTTTCCTTCACTGCCTTATGGAGCAGATGACACAGTTGGTGTGTTTCGTTCTTGTCCATGAAATAACGAGCAGGGTGCAAGACAAGCACAGTGATCCCCTGAGTTATCCCTGTATTTTGGTCTGTGCACTACCTTTTTCTCAGGGCTGGTTAACAGAGTAACCTCATGTTGGTTGAATTTGTAATAAATTCATACCTAAAATCAGGAGAGGATTTTGTAGATGGTTTTTCTCAGCAAAAACATCCCTATAAGTTCTACTTTAAAAAATGACAATGAATGGCACCAGGCAGAGCCATATTATTCTATAACCCTTGCTTGTTCAAAATATTAATGCTTTATTTTCCAAACTTCAAACACACTAAGCAACCAGCCCTGAATTGATTGTTAAATCAATTTGATTTAACTCAAAATGTATCCAGGGATATTTGAAGATTTCAAACCAGCTGTCTGTAAAATGCTTGATCTTTTTTTTACCTAAATTTCTACCTAAACAGGTAAATATAAATATATATGTTTATATTTAGGGTAAAGGAGAGCACAGCTACTTTAGAAACTTAGGGCCACGTCTTAACTGTGGAATTGACTCTTGGCATTTGCATCAATTTTGAAACTAAAAATACCTTTAAGGCAAAAAATTACTCACCCTCACAGGGCAACTTTTATAAAATCACAGTCATGTAATCGTGTAGTACAGCAGACAAACAAAAACAGACCAACAAAACCAAAAAAAAATCCCCAAAGATGAAACTCCATAACACCCTATAAACACTGCAGGCTCTGACCAAGTAAATCAATAATGCAAGGTTAAGTTAACAATGTAAATGGAATTCAGCTAACAGATCTTATAAGGAAAAGTATACTCCAATTATTAGAATAAAAGTTAAATCCTTTTATAAAGGATTTAATAAATAAATAAAAGTCCTTACTTTTTAATACAAAAATAGAATGAATTAAACACCATCATTGTAACACAGGTCTGGGGATCAGACCATGGTGGATTTCAACAATACTGCACAAAGAAAGCAGCATCATGCAGCCTTCTTCTACTTTTTATTTTATGTCAGACATTCTTTTGTTTATGTCTTTTAAAGAGAGGATTATAGCATTTAACTTAGATCAAAATAAGCATAAATCAAGCACGTCATCAATACTAATATTTTAAAAGTAATAATACACATATTTTGAACAGGTCAAATTCATCAAACGAAGCAAGATACACTTTGGGTCTTTCAATATACACAACAGTTCAGGAACACTGAGGGGGAAATAGAACCAAATGTTTACACACACACAACTGAAAAATTAACCACAGGAAAACACAGCTGCCCCCATCAGTGCAGCATCGATTTTACCTTGGTACTACAAGATGATTCAACTCATAGTTAAAAAACAAAACACCCCCACCCTGAATACTCAATGCCCTGTTATTGCAGGGATCTACCTTAATAGTCCAGCAATTTTAAAATGGTGAAATAAAGTTATCACAGTAGCATTTTGGCCTCTTATGCAATTCTGAAAAGCACAAATAAGCAGACAAAAATAAGTCAAAATCATTGCTCTTCTCCCAAATGTCAAATCAATTATGTAATAAGAAAGAACTTAGGGACTTGGCAATTACTTGGATTCTTTCCTTTCTGTCAAAATCTGATCTTAAAGAGAAGAAACACAATGAAACAAAAAAATTCAATGGAGATAATTTTGTCAATAGCCTGGTCATCAACTATCTACTTTGCACACTAGCGCAGGAAAACCAAATTCATTCCCCTGCAACCCCGTTGTCTTTGTGGTGTCTACAGAGAAATTTGTAACACAGACACCACCTAAGCCCATGATGCTTTTAAACAAAACCCACTTCTGCAGTATTTTCTCTGATTACACACAGGGAGACAGAAATAAGATGAAGACACTAAAAACAATGCAAACAAATTTACCCTCCTAATCCTCAGTTCTTCTATGGCCTCCAACAAACTCGTTTTGAAGTCCAACAGTCGAATGGAAAGTAATGTCTCCGATGGACTCTGAAGAGTAGAGTCAAGTGCCTGTGCTTTGAAGTCTTCATCCATGCTTCAGACTTGTTTCTGCAAAATTAAGATGTGCATTTCCTCTCTGATTTATCTTTAAAAGAACATTCAAACTGCAAAACTTGCAAATACGGAAGCGAACTCATTTTGAAAAGAATAAAACCACTAACTACAGCCATTTATGCAATTAGCAATATTTCCATTTCAAATTAGTGTGCAGTATTGTAAAAGAAAACAAACAGCTTTATCAGTAATTCACAATATTCTTTTCGGCCTTTATTTTTTTTTTGCCTTGGTTTTAGTTTTAAACAAAGGTTGTGATGAGCAGAAAGAAGTAGCACAGGGTTTTTCCCAGATCTACTGCCCTGCACTGGCATCAAGGTGCTGCCATTAATGCATCAGGCCATGAAAAAGTAACTGCCTACCTACAAGATTTCAAAAATCAGCTTTAAAGGAAACCTTCAGACTGGTCTGAAAATAGGAACTTAAAGTAATATTCATATTCCCTGCTTCTGAATTTTAACAAGAAAACTTTCTGATTCTGCTACTCCTAGATCAAGTATCAAAATGCTCTACCCTAAGCCAGCTGCATCAACTGTTGTCAAGCAAGGAGTTGTGCTAGCACGAGCCCCAGGTGTCTCTGTAAGGACAAAGTGTGTTTGTTAGTGACATCAGAGGTGATTTATTCATAAAAATTTTATTTCACATTTTATTCACAAAACCAGAACGACTGTACCTACTTCATCTGTACCTCCCAGACTATATTGTTTTTTATTCTTGAGCCTGAATTTCCACCAGTCCAGTAGAATACATGACATTATCCCTCCCAGAGACAGCCCGTGTGTGTCTCTGCACTAAGAATTACAGAGGTAGGGTGAGATCACAGGAGTTATGACTGACCTGGCTGCTGCCACAGAACCTCTAGGAAAGAATTCCTGCAGGAAGAACAGAGACCTGGTCTGTATCATGGGGCCATAACAACTACAAATCAGGGCTCACCACTTTTTCTGCTGTTGTCTAAATAAACCCCTCACATAGATCACGTTTAAGCTGCTTGGTCACGGATAACAGATTGACTCCTTGCTCAGCTGCCCCACCACCAAAGTTATTTTGTTAGTGAAACAATGGGTTTGCTGAAAACAGACAAATCAGGCTCATTTTTGTCTGTCATTTTAAAACATATGACCAACACCGAGCTGTTCCATATAAAACATCTAAATTCTTTTGTCAGTGTCAAAATGTGTGTGTTTGAAGGACTTCTGAAGAGGCAGCAAATCAAGTCTGAATAAGAACCATGTATAAACATGCACCACTTCAGGCAGCAAATCTGTTGTGTCAACGTGCCATCATGAATCAGGCACTGTGCAGGCAATCTGCATACATTTTAGACACAGTTTAGGATGAGGCTGTTTGGGGTTTTTTTAAAAGTAAAACATTAGGATAAAACCCCCACTACTTATAGCTAAAGAATTTAAAATTAATGAAGTCAAACTCTCCCAAAAGTACATTAAATTTTTTCTTTGTTTCACGCAAGTTTTCAAAACTGTTTCCTTACTGAGAGATGTTGCACCAATAACTCATGAAGAGCTACCATGAACAGACTTCTGATATCAAGTATTGGGAGATGATCATAGCTACAAATCTAATAATGATGCTCATATTATGCCCAACAGATTAGGCAGAGAGCCATTTGATTTCACTTTCAATCATCCTATATTCTGATCTGAAGGGGACACTTTTGCAAATATAATGACACGTGCTCTAATTCCATTGCTGTCAGGTGACATTACAGGTTTGGAGTTGGGCAATCCTAAAGTGATGGATTTCTACAAGACAGTGCTGGTATCACATGGAGAATCCTGGTAGCCTGGGTTAATAAGCAAAAAAAATAAAAGTGCCTGTGGAAAACTTGGCTCTGAAAAAGGATCCATCCCACAAAGGCAGGTGCACTTGGAGAAGTGAACTTTGGTTATGAAATAATTTCTACTCAGGTCAGCCATTAACTGATACACGCTGGGGCTTGTGATTTTTCCTTCCCATCACAGAAGCAATCTGAGAATTGTTTCCTCAAGGGAATGTTTTCAAACCAAGGCTATACTCTAAGGGACAGAAGAATAAGGGCCTCAGGCATCCATGGGCTTTCTCTCAGCTCAGTGATCTCAGCAGACAAACAAGGCTTCCCCTCCTTAAAGCAGTGAGTGAGGATAAACGCCTTCCAGCTTTCCTGAGGGAAGTTTGTTGAGTCTTCCCCCATCCCTTCATCCTGCCAGTACTGTTTTCTCACAGGCAATTTGTACTCAAGGCAGCTTTTCCAAAACTGCAACAAAAATGCTTCCCAGCCTACTGCTGGAATCTGCAAGGAACAGTGTGTGTCAGACACGCTCCCTCCTGCCCTCCTCAGAATCCAGTGCGAGACACCTCCGTGGTCTCTTCCAGCACTGAGAGATCAAAGAACTCACCTGCCAATGAGTTTGTTTATAAACAAAAATACACAGAATATAATAATAAGGTTACAAAACACTTTAAATTATCTACCATACTGATAAAATGCCTCCTTTCGATATCACACATCAATATAACCCTCTAGAGACACTGTAGAGGTACGTGATCAATAATAAATGCCCTTCACCACAGAAAATTTTAAAAAATTCTTGCATAATCAAAGGTATTTCCAAAGAGATGCATTTTTGCTTTAGCAACTGGTATCTGTCAGAATACCTGTAAAATAATTTTAAAAAAAAATCTAAAGCATACATATGATAACTGTCTAAAAGTGAAAGATTGAAGTTCGTATTTTGAAGCATTTACTACATTTGTTTTCCTATTATTTGCTTTATGTTTAACAAAATAAGGACAAGCATTACTTTTTAAAAAGCACATAAGAAAAACCAATTTTAACACATTTTTAAGTGTTATAAAGGGCTTTATATCTTTGAAAAGCACTTATTAAAAATTACATCTTAAGTACCCTACACTAGAAAGTAAGTTAGCCTATAAGCCTGATAGGGGTCAGGGTAATAACACAGAATGAACAAATTACACTGTCATTCCACTTAAATTATTTAAGTTATTTAATTTGACCTGTAGATAGTCTCTTGTCTTCTCATCATGCCTGACTTTTAAGTGGGAGGTCTTCATTCATGATGATCCTTTAATGGAAGCAAAGCTTTCTCCATTTAACCCATGGTGTTATCAATCATGTACAGGGATAAATGAGGCTGTAAGATTTTGCCAGTATCACAAATGACACTGTGACCCGAGGCCAACATCTTTATTTGCTTCTCCAGTGATTCACTTCAGCAGATATTAACCAATTTTATAATCCATGAAAGGCAAAATTAAAGGACACCATCCATAAAACAGAATAATTCCTATCAGCAACAAAGTGATGTCTGTATTATCTTATAAATTATATGGCCATACAGTGTGGTAATGTAATGAAGTAAAGATGGTAATAATCAAATGCCTAGGGCAAATGCTAATATGCATTTAATCACACAGCATGAAGCCATTTGTCACTACAGTTGAATGCGTGTGTACATAAAATACATGAGTCACGTCCTTATTGTTATAGTATAACAGCACCAATTTCACACTATCATTTTCCCACAATAACAACTGCAGGGTTGGGTATTAACTAAGGCATCCAGATGCCCCAAGTGCAACTGGGAGCAATATCTTAAAAAAAATAACAACTATTTGGAAATATGGTCACCCTACTATTTCACTTCACACATCCCAATATGGCACGTGTGCAGAATTCCAAAACCCTGCTCAGCTAAATTGTTGCAACACCCTGAGTTTCTTTTTAGAAACAGGGTAATTTGTGGCATTTCAGCATAGGCTGGATCAATTTTTAAGTAATTATTGATTTTCATTTGTTTGTTTATCAGTACTTACATACACACAAAAAGGGGGCAACACATCTCCCCTAAAATAACCCAAGGTGTTTGCAAGTGCTGCCTCCAGAAAAATCAAGCCAAAGCAGAAGGATTAAATCTGTGCTTGGTGAAACTCAGGAATGAAAATATTATCGGACAAACTTCACCTGCTTTAGTCCAGGGGGTGGCCATAAAAATATGTCTGTCCCCATAAGATGCAGAATGGGGACTAAGAATGACCTCTATCACCTCTGTGTTTCAGGTGCAGCCCACTAAAACTGACTTCTTACCTGTAAGAAACATTTCTACAACTATTTGGGGAAAAAAAGTACAAAAGTACTGCAGTACAATAGTACAAAACTGCAATAAATTCAATGGGGAACACAGGGCACCTAATACACCCACAGACATAGCTGTGTCCAGTCAAGAGCTGGAATTTAAATCTAACTGTGAAGAGTTACTGTATTTTCAAGATGTCAGTGCTGCTGTGGAACCATCAAGTCAGATTGCAGTTTAACAATTATGCTCCAGATTTTTGTCAGGTTAAACTGAAGAGCATAGGACACTGTTTGCTTTCAAATAAAATTATTTTGAAAAATATTTACACACAGAAATAGTATGACTGAATTTTGTACAAGACACCATAAGTATTATAAATAGATTATCACCCTACACAGGAGAAGGTTACCTTTATGACCATTAAAGACCAAAATCCATGTAGAGGCACTGCCTGGTTCATATAAAGCAAGACAATAAGTCTCACATACATTTTCACCTTCCAAGGAAATGTCCTTTTGATACTGTTCAAACAGAAAAATATTTACACACAGAAAGCCAGGTTTGACTAGAACCCACTGTTATCTTAAAAAAAGTAAAGATGAGATAAATCCTTAGGTTTATTTGCAAGTTTCTGAAGTTATAGCTTACACACAAGTTTAGGAATCAGAAAACAAGGAGCCACTTGTACCAAAGCCAGACTCCAGGATTCTGCCAGGAAGAGCTCACCAGAAAGAACTATGAAAGCAAAAGCAGGTGATCATCATTTTCCAGATTCCACACATCATGTCTGTCTCACACCTTGGCTGCAAAAACCAGGTGGGATTCCTGGTAGGATTCCTGGGTAAGGAAACCTCGTGGCACACACAGTGCCATAAAACATGGGCTGTAAGACAACTTGGTACATTGCCCATGTAAAGGCTGCAGGAAAGAAATCTAGAATAAGCTACATTATTTAAGAACCACTGACTTGCTAAGAACCCAAATGTAAAGGTGGCCTTTAGGTGGCCTAACACCTATTTTACTGAATCTTAAAGTTTTTGGGATCACTTTGACTAAAAAAAAAAAAAAGTATCATTTTTATAGACAGAACTCTCCCTATCACAATTGGCTTCCTTTTTTTCTACTTTAGATTCAGAGATTTTTCTGTAGGTAGGCTTATTTATTTTCAAACTTTTATAGGCTGAAAAATATTGTATGCAGTTATGTTCAATTTTCCCTTAATTAATTTTTCAATTTAGGGATTTATAGACAAATGTTATTTTTCATTTTCTTCTCCATCCTACATCTTCCAGTAAGAATTATACCACCTTTTTTTTAGCAAAAACAGCTATTTGTGTACACCAGACATTACCCAAACCCAACCAACGCACTGGATTTTCCCATCCAGAATCCATCTGCACAGATCCAGAAGTGCCACTCTTTAATCAATTTTCAAAAAATCCCAAATTTTCCAGGTTTCAAAAATGTATTGCCAACCTCATAAGACAATTTCTTTCTAAAAGCTAAGATTACTACACAAATATATTGGTTTTCATTTACAAACAATTATGTTCTTCCTCAAAACAGAGTATCAAGATGTAGACTCTTTTTAAAGACTTAAACCCATAAGACAATAAAAATCTCAAAATTGTATTTTTGTAGTAATGTGATAATAAATCAAAAATCATTTGGAGGAGGGACAAGGCAGGCTTGTGGTTTTTGAATGCAGAAAATTATATGACATTGAAATTTCATATCAAATCAGGTATTACTGTCAAGACAAAGTACTAATTTTAAAGGACCACCTTATACTAATTTTCATTCAAAATAAATACTGATTTTTAGTAAAGTTCCATAGAATCTTCTCTTATTCACACATTACATAAGCACACACAATGTAGGAATAGCTGTCCTAGGTTGGATAAAAGGTCCTTCTACCTCTCTATTCACCCATAACAAACAAAAAGCCAGTTATAATTCTCTTCTACTAAATTAAAGCAAACAGGAGTTCTTCACCTTGCAACTACAGATTTTTTAATTAGCCCAGAGCACAGATTTGGATCATGTGCTGCTTTTTATGCTGTGGGAGTCAAGTACAACATTACCACAGGTGTGCAACTTCTGTTTGGACAAGACACCACTGAGCACTGGTGGAACCAGATTGTTTCTTCCAGGCTTTTCTGGAGAACATTCCCCATCCCTTTACTAATGGATTAATAATACTTTGCTGTGCCTACTCTCTCAATAAGTGGCTCTACCTACCCTCTTTCATGCTCTTTCCCAAAGTGTGAGGTTACACTTTTTTTAGCTTACCTTAGCAACACAGGGCAGAATTCTGAACCCACTGCACTTTGACTAGAAATTCACGGCAGACATTCTGAAACAGGGAATAAAATATAAAGCCTGTTACCAAAGAAAGCAGAGATGTTGTTCTTTGCCACTCTTACAGCTGAATACTTAAAATAACAGACTTACTCCTGACAGTACATATCCTATTTCCATTCAGCACATCTTAGCCAAGGAAGAGATTTGTGAACGTGCAAGTGTTTCTTATTTTCCAAAGACAGAACAGTCACAGTCACATCAAACTGTCTTTATCTACGGAACCAGCAGTTTCTGGCCTAAATTCAATGGCATTTGTTTAACCTCCTGATAAATGTAGAGATTTTAATGGGGAAGCTGTACGCTTGTTCTAAAGTTACCTTTATCAAAGCCTGGGAAAGTATCTTCAGAATCTTTGCTGACAAAACCATCATTAGTCACCAGTAATCTGAAACAACCTGGTTGGTGATGTATCACTTTCCAAAGTTTCAGAGTTTAACAAAACTGTGGGGAAAGTATTGGATAAAGGACTCTCCACTGTTAGAACCCTCAGGTTTTCTTTGTCAAGGTGCAGTTGGGCTTGTTTGGTTGTTCACTTTTAGTAGTTTGCTTAGAAGGTTTTAGTTGGGTTTTTTCCTCTCTTTTCTTTTTCCCCTCCACCTTTCCAACTCTGCTTCAACATGTTAATGAAGGTACTGTTAGGGAGTACAGGTAAGGGAATTATTATAAAATACAGTGATATGGTTAAATCTTCATCTGCCTTTCATACCCAGCTAAATAAATCAGCTAAGCTTGTTATATGGATACTCATCATATGACGACAAAACAAAAAAGAACAAAAAAGAAGGAAAGCTGAACAACACATTCCTGAGAAGACCAAACTGATGACCCAGAAAGCATATGGGAAAGTCCCTCTGAGAGTCTTTTTTATTCAATCAGCAATACTTCATTTTGATGTGATAGTAAGTGTTTCAAGCAATTATTGTGGTGCTCTAATTCAGCTTTTTAGATCACAACCCAGTAAAGATTACTCCCATCAAATACAGAGTTCTAATAAACATAAACTGAAGAGTTATATTTTGTCAGTTCCTTCAGAGTCTGTATTAGCTACCTATTGGATCCTGGATGAAACTTAGGAGATTGGAGCTGCTTGTCCAAGTACTACATTGCTTGGAATCTGAATTTTTCCTACCACTGAACAAGAGGCTACCTTCAGTAATTTGCATTCTTTTTATGAAAATATATAACCTTTCACAAGCTAGCCAGCCCAGACATGTCCCAAAAATGGGTGATTTAAAATTTTCATGTCATATAAGTTGGTTAGTAGGGCTAACACAGAAATACATTATCAGGATCCTTACTTTCTGTAATCAAAAATAGCTACATATTATATTGTGTCTGTCTTTTATGGGACAATACTATAGTAAGACCACAGATAATAACTGAAGGGTATTTTCAACCCCAAGTAAAAATATTATTAAGCAACTAGAAAAAAAAAAAAA
>VYXB01007061.1:0-36785 GCA_013397135.1 Pachyramphus minor | reverse complement strand
GGGGCGTCCCGCCGCCTCTTGGGGCGACCGCTGCGCGATCCCCGCGTGGGGTGGGGGGGGAGGCCGTTTATTTGCCCCTCCTTGGGTTTATTTGACACCCCCTGAAGGAGCAGATCCCGCCCCCGGCGGGAGGGGGTTCGACAGCCAGCCCCGAGATGGGGATGGGAACTGTGTTTGTGGGGTATCCCGGGTACAAACCTTCTCTTGGGGGGCATTTGGTACCTCCGAAATCACCCCCAGCGAGTGGGGCGGGGGTTACAAACCTGCCCTCAGGGGGTCTTTGGTGCCTCCCGAATCATCCCCAGGGAATGAAGGGGGGGTCCAAACCTTCCCCTAAGGAAAGACTTTGGTACTTCTTAAATCGTTCCCAGGGAATGAGGCTGGGGTTCCAGACTTTCCGTTAGGGAATGTCTGCGGTACGTCCCAAGTCATGCCCAGGGGGGATGAGGGTTGGGGTTCCAAACTTTCCCTTTGGGAAGACTTTGGTACTTCCTAAATCATCCCAGGGAATGGGGAGGCAGTGGGGACAGGTCACAAACTCTGCAAGTTCCTTTTGGAAAGACTTTAGTACCTTCTAAGTCATCCCCTGGCTTGGGGATGAGAGTTTGGGGTCCCAGACTTTGCCTCAGGAAAGCCTTTGGTACCTCCTAAATCACTCCCAGGGAATGCCCTCCCTGTGTGGGCTCCCTGGGGGTTCACTGAGGAATGAAGTTGTGTTTCTCTGAAGGAAAAGGTTTGTTTTTCCATGGCAGAAGAGCCATGGAAAGCCAGCCTGGCTCTGTTTTCCTGTACCCTGAGCCTGGCTGGATGCTCACGGTCACCCTCTGTTGTCACTCTTGTCATCTCTGTTCCTGCTCCTCCCCGAAGAGGAAAGGACCAAGAGGAATAAACAGCCAAGGAAAACTTTGTAAATAATGTTTGCAGGGTCACAGAAAGCAAAAACTGGAGGGAAAAGTGGTTCTTGCTGCCTTGGTGTTTTAGGAGAGGCCCTGAGCCCTCAGCACCATCACAGGGGTGTTTTCTCTGTTGTGTTTCACCAAGGATGCAGTTCAGAGCAGCAGGAAACCATCAGACTAAATTCTTCTGCAATTTAAATGCGATTTTAATGCTATTTTAGTGCTGTTTGGGTACCAGTGAAACACCTGCAGGAGCTGTGCAGGCAGGCTGGGGGGAGGTCTGTTGTGCTGATGTGATCAGAGGGTGATCTGGCACACACAGAGGGAAGAATGGGTTGCCTTGGTGTAGATCTGGAGGTTCTGCCCTTTTCACAGTTCCCTGGAGCAATCTGATCCCAGATTTCCTGAGCTGAGTGAGGGGAAGCAGCAAAATGGCTCCTGGGTTGTGGTTGTGCAGAGGGTGAAACTTGTCCTCGAGATAAGCACCTTTGTCCCAGCTGGAATTTTCTTTGCAGCACAAAATCTTCAGGGAGTTTTCTATTCCAGAAGTTCAGTGGGAGTTGGAAGATCTCCCTCAGCAGGCTGGGGTGGGGCTGGTGCTGTTTAACTGGAGCACAACCAAACCCCCTGGGCCAAGCTGGGATTCGCTTTAGCTCCTAAAAGAAGATCAGAGGTCACTCTTCCCAGTGCAATCCTGTTATCTCCAGGCAAGTATTGTCATGTGCAAGGAGGCTTCTATTTCCTTGGAGTCAGTGACTTGGAGTGTCCTTCCTAGAGAGAGGGAACGTTTCTGTTGTGCTGCTCCTCCTAAAACAGCTCAAGTGAATTGTAGGAGGGAAAAAAATAGAAAGAGATGTTTCCAAGCAGTGAGGAACAGCTCCTCTGAGGTGCTGAGTGTGATGTTTCTGAGGAGGCAGCAGTGCTGGGAGCAGGGAATTTCCCCAAATTGTTTAATCCAGCTGCTGGGAGTTGTTACCTGGTAACTAATCCTGCTGCTGTGAATCCCTCTGGTGCTGTGCTTTCCATGGCAGCTCAGGGGCAGGATTTGCTTTCCTTCCCCTGAGATCCAGCCCTTGGGTTTTGAAATGCCTGGAAAAGCCTGGGAATAGCAGCAGGGAAGGACCAAGGCAGCAGAATTGGTTGTGGTCCTGTTGGTCTCAGCCTGCCCAGGGCTCTGCTGCAGGTGCTGCTGGGAGAGGGGACATTCCCATTCCTGCTTTGTCATGCACTGAGCCCTGCCAAGGAAAATCACTGAGCAGCACATATTTTATTCTCCAGAAAACCCTTGTGGCTTCTGGAAAGAGCTCTCAGCATGTTTAAAGAAACGAGATGTAAACACCGAGGCAGGTTTTTAGGTGGTTGTGTTTTGTGCTTGTTCTCACTTCTGTGGTTTGAGGGTGGGAATGGGGAGGTTGGTTTCACTTTCTGCTCCTCTCACCCTTGCCCAGGGTCCCAGCCTTGGTGTCCCTCCCCACTGGCACAGCTGCCCCTGAGCTGCCCCAGTCGAGCTCCTCATGCCAGAGCGTTTGAAAATCGATTTTTGTTGCAGCTGTTGTGCAACACAGTCTTCATCTCAGAGGGAACAAGGCAACATCTGTTTGTTCTGCTCAGTGAACTCCCCCTCATCTCCCCAGTGAGAAAATGGGCAGAATTGCCCTGGTGTTGTTTGTACCCATTTCCTAAGCCCAGAGCACTGGGGTGCTCTTACCTGTTGGTGTTTGTGTGGTGATATCTGAGAGGAGATCGTGGAATCCTGGAATGGGTTGGGTTGGAGGGGAACTTAAAGCTCATCTCACTCCACCCCCTGCCACGGGCAGGGACACCTTCCACTATCCCAGGTTGCTCCAAGCCCTGTCCAACCTGGCCTTGGACACTTCCAGGGATGCCACAGCTTCTCGGGCAACCTGTGCCAGGGCCTCCCCATGAATGCAGTTGTGATTTCTTGTTGCCTTGCAGGTCCTTCTCCCTTGGTCTTTGTAGCCTCGTTCCTTTGCTCTGTAGCCTCATTCATTATCCAAACCCAGAGGTCAGTGCCTCTCTCCTGTGTTCAGGGCATCCCAGGAAACCACATTTTCTCTTCCAGCTCCCAAGGAGAACAGAAGTGCAAGAGAAAATTGTTTCCTGGTGCCTGCAGAGCTCCTGAAGGCTCCTGCTGCTTTAGAGGGATTTTATGATCCTTTCTCAGTAGCTGTTTGTGCTTTGTGTGACTCCACAGTGAGGACTGAGGGGTTTTTCCTTTTCCATCCTTTTGCTGGGGTGTTGAAGTAGTAGTTGAAGCTGGGGGGGTTCTCAGACATCCCAGGGCCTCTGCCCATGGAAGGGGGAGCTGCTTTATCTGGGCTGCAGGTCACCCCCCCATCCCTTTGGCTGTTTACCAAGCCCTTTGTCCCCTGCAGTCAGTGCCTGGCTGGAACTGGAGTTATTCTGCACTGGAGAAGTGTTGGGTGATGGAAACTCTGGTTCTTTCCAGCCCAGATTTGCACTGGACTGACAGTGTGACTTCTGTCTGCCTGCATCTGGTTTGTGTGGCACAGAAAGTGAAAGACTCTGGCATCCAAGCCTTGTGATTTCTCGTGCTTCCAGGCATTTATTTCTCATGTTTCCAGGCATTTTGCAAGAACTCCCTGGTGATCTAAAGGGCTGTGAAGCTGCTGAGGGAAGTTGGATGCTGTGCTGTCCCTTAGCTCTGCTCGGGAGGGTGAAGGGTGGCAGGGAACAGCTGCCTGGGCTGGGCTGGAGCAGCAGCAGCAGCTCCAGTTTTGGAGTTCAGCTCAGGAGAGGGTTCAGGACACAGGGAAATAGCAGTGCAGGTGCTCTGAAGGTTTAGGCCATTTCAAATCCTGTTACTTCCCATGTTCCAGGAGAGCTCAGAGCTCCTGCTGGTTGGGAGTTCATGGTAACAAGCTGAGGTTCCTGTAGGACCAAACCCAATAAACCACTGCAGTGATGCTTCTCTTGATCTCATCAGGATTAAGAGGGGCTGAAGGACAAGTCTGCTTCCAGACCCACTCCAAAAGCTTAATTTTTAATAGCTCTGTGTATAATTTTAGGCTCAGTTCCAAGCAGCAGGTTGCTTGGTGTCTGCTGAAGCACAAGCCTTGTTTATTGTGGGGATATGTTCACAGTCCCAGCTCTGCTGGGAGAAGACACTTCAGCCCTCCCTGCAGTTGGAAGCTGAGCTCTGTGTGTGCCTGACAGCTCCTGGGGGTCGTTAGTTGTGGTCTGGAGGGATTGCACTCACTGTGTTCCTGATGGAAAAGGGACTCCAATTGGACACCTCTGCCATTGTTTCCCTTGGAAGGGGTTTGACTTGGCCTCTGCTCCTTTCACCTGTGTCCTTCTCATCTGTGGTGATGCCAGAGAAGTTTGATCCCAGGAAGATTTTGTCATTTTGAAGGGTTGGGTGACTCCCCTTGGGCTGGGAGGAGATCCTTTCCTTCCCTGTGAGTTCCCCCTTCACGGGGACTCTCAGTGCTCTCATCAAGCCCCCCAAGCACCTGTTGCTTTTCCTGTTCCTCAGCCCTTTGGACAGTGCAGGGCTGGCTTCTGTTTCCCATCCTCATTTAATGAGTAGATTTATTCCTATCTGGTCTGGGGGGCCACACAGGTGAGTGTCCCCCTCAGCAGTGTCTGGAAGTGTTCATTACCCCAGACCTCCCTGTTCTCCCAGAATTCCTGCAGGATCTTTGTGGATCTGTGAGCTTCTTCCCAAGCTCCCTCTTGCTGCTCCAGTGGTCTGTCCTCAGTTCCAGAATTTGTTGTGCACCATAGGGTCAGGACAGTGTGGGGTGAAGGAGGGAGGCACATCCATAACTCCCTGTGGATATTCCTCTGGCTTTGGCCCCCGTTGCAGGTTGAGGTCAGTGCTCAGATGAGTTGCTTTGTGATAAGTGATGTCTCTGCTGAGGCTCCTGAAATCCTGTGATATCTGGGGGTGATTCCTGTGGGTGGAGGGATGTTTGGTGCTGAGAACAGGGAAGTTGGGATGTTTTTATGTGTCTTCTGAGCAGGGAAAAATCCTAAGGACCAGTGTTCCTGTCTGTCAAGCACAAACCACAGATTAAGTGGCAAGAGAACCATTTTCTCCTCCTGCCTACCTTTGGTGAGCAGTGATGAGCACCAGAGGTAAAAGTCCTTGCAGGTAAAAGCTTTGGAATCATAAAATCCCAGACTGATTTGGTTTGGGAGGGACCTTAAATCCCATCCAGTGCCACCCCCTGCTGTGGGCAGGGACATCTTCCACCAGCCCAGGTTGCTCCAAGCCCCTTCCCACCTGGCCTTGGACACCTGTGGCTTCAGCAAAGCCCTGGTTTGGGTTCATCAGGATCGCATCTGAAAGACTCATCCAAGTCCTACGTAGTTCCTTTCCTTGATTAGTTCCAATAAAGCCAAGGGGATTGACTGGCAGAACAAGATTGTGGCACCACCTCACAGTCAGCAAATTAAATGAGCTTTTTTTCTGATTATGTTTTGGAAAAATGTGTTTTAACGCCAGAGGAATTGAGGGTCAGGAGCCACTGGCCTTGGTGTGATGCAGACTGTCATTTCAGAGGCCAAAAATAGCCCTTTCCTGCACTAACCTTCAGAGTGAACAGTTGCTCCAGAGCTGTTTGTTCTCCCACTTGTTTGTCCCAGCTCTTCCAAACAACAGCAGATGGAAATGTCTGTGCAGGCTCCAGCAGTCACAGCTCCAGCCTCTCCCAGCACCAGCTCCCAGAGGCTCTTGGAGCTTTGCTTTCCTGTTCCTGGATGTGTTTCTGTGTCTCTGCAGGGGTGACAAAGTGCCAGTGTGGAAGTGCCAGGAGAGCACAGGGATGCCAGTTAAACCCAGGAGAACCCAGGAGCCTCTCCCCAAAACATCTCCATCCGTGGTTCAGAGGGGGAGGCAGGTTCCTTTCTTAGCAGGAGGAGATTCTGGGGGAATGCCAGAACCACTGAGCTATTTTTGTGCTTCTTTGTACACAATAGCTGGTCCCTGCTGCATTTCCCTCCTGGATTGCCTGGAATCCACAGACTCTGGAGTGGGTGCTGGGGGTGCAGGCAGGGGATGAAGTGATGAGTCACAGGGATGTGTGACTTCACAGGGATCAGATTTGCTGACATGGAAATCAGGCTCCTGTGCCAGGCTGTTGTTGTGCTGGCTCTGAGCACATCCCACTGCTGAGGGATGGACTCCCTGCCCAAACAAAGCAGGAGCTTCGGGAGCATGGGATGAGTTTTCTTTGCTCTTTCAGGCACGGTACAAACATTTCTGCTTTTTGTGATGTTATTTTAGGCATGTCCCAATTTCCATTGCATGCTTTCAACTGGAATATGGCTATTTTGGGATGGGGAAGGGAGTCCTTTATCAACATAAACGAAACCTGAGCTTTGTGGAGTTGTTTGAGACAACAAATCTCATAGTCAGCACGAGATGCCAGCTTGGAGTGGGACATGAGAACCTTGAATTTAATTTTGCTGCAGGTGACCTCCCAGCCTGAGAAGTTGAAGCACTTTCCCCAGCACTTGCAACAAAACTAGTGTATTTTTGGGCTCTCAGTACAAATCAAACCTGGATGGTTGCTTGGTTCTTCCTTCCAGTGTCACTGGTCTCCAAACTTGTCTCGTTTCACCCTCCTGAGCTGTGAACCTCTGAAAGAGAATATCCTGTCTTCCCGGAGCCCTTGGGTGGTTTTTCACCTTGATCTCACCCAGAGGTGGGTTTGGTGGGGCCCAGCAGCTGTGGGAGGTGGGCAGGTGCCTAAAGCAGGGAGAAGGGGAGAGAAGAACAGCAGTTTTCCTGGGTGTAGGAATTAAACCCCCTTCCCAAAAGCACAGATTTTCACAACTGAGGCCGCTGGGTTTGTGTTCATTAAACTAATTATCTTGGCTTTGATCCTGCCAATGTGCTCGGAGGTGAGAATAGCAGAGGCTTGGGTGCAGTTGGTCCCCTTTGTTCCAGCTGTCAGTTTTATTGCCTGGAAAAGCAACCCTGTTTCTCCCTTCAGCATTTATTTTATATTAACATTTTCTGTCACAGCTTTTTGTTAAGATCTGGCAGGAAGTCCAAACAAACCAGCTCCTGGCTCCAAGGAAGGTGCCCAAATAATGGCATTTCTTGCACGAATTTCATCTGTCAGCATTAAACTGTAGATCTGTATTGGGCAGATTTTTGGCAGGGAGGGAGCTGACTCGTTTCTATGACAACTGAGATCATGTCGTGGATATTTGGGTAAAAAACCTGAGCTTCCTCTCTGAGAAAACCCTTGAAATGTGAGCACAGATTTTGTACCACACTCTTGAAGGAGTTGGGTTGTTTAAAGAGAGCTCAGACAACTCATTTCTCTGTGGCTCTTTCTTCAGAGTGATAAAATATTTGTTGACAAGTGTTGCTTAGATCTGCTGATTTCATAAATGTAAAAAGTGAGCAGGTATCTGGTTTTATCCCCATCTGCTCTGGTTCACCAGGAGAAACATCCCTTGCAGAGGTTTGGGGTTTTACTCTTTCTTCTCATCATGACTTGTGTAGAAATCAATGAATTAATATAAAATGCGTGTTGTTATCTTGATTTATTCCTGCATTCCTTTTGCCCTTAATTCAGTAAGAAGCCTTCAATATTGAGATGATCAGGTGAAGAAGGAGCCTTGGGCTTGCCAAACCCCCCTACCCCCCGTTCAATTTAATAACTCCATGTTGGTAACAAAAGCCAGTAAAAGCTGCTGATTGTGTTTTAATAGATTTAATGCTTGCCCTGTAAAATAAGTGGAAAAATAAAGCCAGATCCAAGGAGAGGAGATTTGCTGTGCTCTTCCTGAGGGGTTTTAACTGTTTCTCAGCTCTGCATCCTGCAGGTGGATGTCTGACATCCTGGGAGCTCTCACATGGGTGTCTGAGATCCTGGGAGCTCTCACATGGATGTCTGAGATCCTGGGAGCTCTCACATGGATGTCTGAGATCCTGGGAGCTCTCACATGGATGTCTGAGATCCTGGGAGCTCTGACATGGGTGTCTGACATCCTGGGAGCTCTCACATGGATGTCTGAGATCCTGGGAGCTCTCACATGGACGTTTGACATCCTGGGAGCTCTCACATGGATGTTTGACATCCTGGGAGCTCTCACATGGATGTTTGACATCCTGGGAGCTCTCACATGGATGTTTGACATCCTGGGAGCTCTCACATGGATGTTTGACATCCTGGGAGCTCTCACATGGATGTTTGACATCCTGGGAGCTCTCACATGGATGTCTGACATCCTGGGAGCTCTCACATGGATGTTTGACATCCTGGGAGCTCTGCCCTCCTGCCTGGGAAGAGAAGAGCAGAGGGAATATCAGGCACTAACAGGAAAAATCAGCCAGGGCGAGCTGTGGTAAGAGAATATGGAATAACTCCAGTTGGACACAGCTCTGTGCCCTGCAGGAGCAGCAGTGGGAGGTGCTGGGATTGCTGGGAGGTGTCTGGGCAGTGTGTGGCTCAGTGGGGTGGAGGATTTTAGGCACCAGTGTCGTGCTGTGTTGGTTGGTACCTCAGAGTCACCGTTGGGTCAGGTGTGATCAGGGGTTTGTGAGGTGCAGCCTGGGGCTGAAGAGCTTTGGTTTTGGGCAGAACCTCAACAGCAACCAAAAAAAGGCAGAAAAACAGTCCATGGAGTGGTAAAGGAGGGAGAATGGGAGAGAGGGCAGTCCAGTGGCTGGGGAAGGAGACAAGTTGGGATTTCCTGGGTAACTTTTCGCAAGTCTGAGTCTCTCCAGGCTTTTGTTTCAAGGGCAGGAACAGGAGAAAATGGATGAGACATGAAAAAGCTGCTGTGTCTGTGACAAAATACCGTCAGGCTGGATGAGACCCATCTCCCCTGCCAGCCCTGGCATTGCAGGGCACTGTTTGCAGTCCTGGGCACTCACAAACCCTTTGCAGCAGCACTGACTGTAATGAGCTGTAATGTGCCCCGGGCAGCATCCCTGCCTGGGAGAGCAGTGCCAGCTGATGGGATCTGTCTGCCCACATGGAGGACTGGAAAGAGCAGTGGGAATGGGCAGGAGGGTGTCACCAGGCCAGTGCCACAGCTGGGTGCAGTAGCCCAGCCCAGGATATGTGACACTCAGGCTTGAACAAGTTATTTAGCATCCCTTCAGCTGCTCAAAGTGGTGATTTGTAGGCTGATGGGGGCAATTTGCATAAAAGATATAAAAATAGTGTCAATTCCTGAGTCCTTTCCGTAGCCTATATCTGGCACAGTGTCCTAGATAGTCTTAATGCTCTGATTCAGAGTAGGGAGAAGAGCTGATTCCTGATGCTGCTCAGTTGTTTTCAGTGAAAATGCTGAATTATCTGCCAGCCCTCACTGTGCCTGGTGATTTCTTCCATCAGGGAAAATGTTTTCCTCCTCCTCCCCTCAGGCTCAAACTGAGCAAGGAAGACATGGCAGGAATGGGTCCTGCATTTCATGTTGAACCCTGACAACGTCCCTTTATTGTGACAAACCTCTGGATTGCCTTGGTTGTGCTCTCTGGGAATAACCTGGCAGTGTTTGGTGCTCAACCTCTGCTGCTCCAGTGCTGGGGATGAGCTGGGGACCAGCTGCACTGAGCCAGTGGGGCTTTGCTGCTGCTCCTGGAGAACAAAGCTCTTTGCAGCACAAGGGTTGGTTTGGCCTCCACTGCACTGGGTGGATCAGGGACCTGGGATGTGGTTTATGTGGATTTGCCTGCAATGCCTGTGTCCTGAACTTGGTGCAGGGAATCATAGCAGGGAACAGGCTGTGGCAGGGAACAGGATATGGCAGGGATCAAGACAGGGCAGGGATCATGATCAGGATATGGCAGGGATTGGGACAGGGCAGGGATCGGGATCAGGATATAGCAGGGAACAGGCTGTGGCAGGGATCAGGATATGGCAGGGAACAGGATCAGGATATAGCAGGGAACAGGCTGTGGCAGGGATCAGGATATGGCAGGGAACAGGCTGTGGCAGGGATGAGGACAGGGCAGGGATTGGGATCAGGACAGGGCAGGGATCGGGATCAGGATATGGCAGGGGTTGGGCTGTGGCAGGGATCAGGACTGCCAGTTGCAGCAGCTGTGGGATCAGCTCAGTTTTGCCATCACATTCCTCAGTCCCTTGAGCTTTGCCTTCATCCCTCATGTCCTTGGCCAGGAATGCAGGGCAGGAGGGCACAGGAGGGGATCTCTTTCCCTTCCTTTTGGTCTCTGAGCGCTTTGTAAAACTTCTGATCCTCTGGGCTGCACCCAGGAATGATTTGCCTGCTTTGCACTTGGCCTTTGGGGAGTAAAACCTGAGAATGCTGCTTGGATCTACCTCCTCCTTTCAGTGCTGGGCCTTTCACCTGGTGACCTGTGTGAGGTGATGGGTCCTTGGACTGCAGGAGGAATCTGCCTGAGGCTTTTGGGTTTAGCCTGTGCAGAGGAGACACTGATTTTGGCCAGGCTGGAGCTGTTTAGGTTGCTCCCAGGAGAATTCTGCAGGAAATCCTTTTATTGGAGAGAGCGTGGATTGCAACAGGAACATGGACTGCAGCTAAATACAGTGCAGTGATTTCCCAAAACCTGCCTGTGAGATGCCAAACTCGTTGTCTCCAGGGGGTTTTATCATTTCCAGTCTCTGCCTGCTGCCATTTGCAGCTGCCTCATGGATTTGAGTTCTCAGCTAAATGGCACTAAATCTCTCTGAAGTCTGAGGGCAGAGTGGCTTTCACAGGTCACTTAAAAAACAGCTGGAAAAAAGCCAAGTTGCATTTCACTGCCAGCTCTCCAGACCCACGTGGGGGCTGACAGCACGTTTGGTTGAAAGCAAACCCAAACTCTTCCTTCCCAGCTGATGGGAATGGAAAGAAGCAGCGTGGAGGGAGGTGAGGAAGAGCTGACACCAGGTGCTGCTCTGCTGTCCCTGGGAGTAGCCCCTGACATCACTTCTATTTTTAGCTGCCTCCAGCTGACAGTGCCTCACTGTCCTTGTCTGATATGAGAACCTGGCCTGCAGCCATTGACAGTTCCACCTGGGGCAGTAATTATCTTTTCCTGCTTTAAAGAAGGGAGCTGCTCCACTGAACTACAAATACCACAAACCACAGATTACACCAGAACAGTTCCCTCACATGATTGTTTTGGGGGTGGGGGGTGTCCAGTGGGGCAGCACTGCCTGGGACCCCAAAGAGATGAAGTCTCTTTGTTTATGGAGCTGGGACCCCAAAGGGATGGAGTCCCTTTGGTTACAGAGCTCCCAGGGTTTGTCAGCTCAGCTCCCTCGGTGCTGTTCCTGCAAACATTCTCCCTTTTCCAGGAGTTTCCAGTGCCAAGTGCAGGCTCTGCCTTGCCTGAGTGCTCCCCAGGGAGTGGCCTTTTCCTTCCTTGCTTCAAGGAGCCAGGAGCAGGATGAAGCTGTGCTGCTGAAATGAGAGACAAAATGTTTAAGTTTGGACTTTTCCTCTGTTCAGGAGCTGGGTTGGAGTGAAAACTGCCACTGGGAAGAGGCACAGGATTTCTGGGTGGCCAGAACTGGAATCCTTTTCCCACCACTGTTGCAGAGCCCTCAGTCACCTGTCTCACCTGTATTTATTTCCCCCTAAACACAGGACTTTGCTCAGAGCTGAGTGCTGGAGCAGTCCAAGGGGCAGGGAAGGCACAAAGTGTCTCTTGCCAGTTCTCCTGTGCCAGAGGGGATGTTGGGCCTGGGTGATAAGCTGGGCTCTTCCTCTTCAGCTGCCTGAGGATGGGCTGGGTGTTATTTTTAGTGTCCCTGTGCAGTCAGCACTTGAGAAGTCTGTCTGGAAGCCTTGAGCCCTGTCTGCTTGGAGGCCTTTCTTCCTGGCTAATTTGGGCAGTGTGACATTCTTCGAGATCTGCCAGGGGATTGGGAGGCCTTGTAAAAATTCCTGCTAACAAGGCTGTGTCCCTGAAGCATTTGGAGATACTCATTGATCAACTGAGAGTCATCTTTGGCTGTGCAGAGGGAACAGTCCCTTTTCTGTGGCTGCTGCTGAGACTGAGGGACATCCCAGCCATTGTGGATGGCACCTAAAACACTTGATGATGTTTCTCACGGCTTTAACCCCATGTGATACCCAGAATATTTTCTCCTCCTCTTTCTCTGATGCAGCAGCAGAGTGGTGGTTGGTGGTACAGCCAGTGGGCTGCCCTGAGTTCCTTCAAGGAGTGTGGCTGGTAAAGCTCCTTGTCTGTCTTTCACTGGCAGGAGTCAGAGTCTGAGAACAGGCTGGATGGAGAGACAGCGTCGGACAGCGAGAGCAGATCGGAGTTTGGAGGTTCATCCATGGTGCAGACATCAGATGACACCCCAGAGGTCCTGAACAGAGCTCTGTCCAACCTGTCCTCGAGGTAACACTCCCTGAGCATCATCCCCCTCCTCTGCCAGGGCCCTGCATGCTCCCCATGCTCTCCTGGCCCAGCAGCACTTTCAGGGCTGCTGGGAGTGGAAGGAGCAGCTCTCCAGCTCTTTTCCTCACCCCAAGGCCACGGGAAGCATCAGGGAGAGCAGGGAGCAGGGTCAGGGCTGCTGTGGGTGGGAGAGGAGGGGGCTGTGGGAGGGTCTGGCTTCCTGCTGGGTCCTGGCAGGTGGAGGGGTCTGGGTGGGACAGACCACGGGGGTTGTGTGTGGCTTTCACAGCACTCAGCAAAGATTTGAGCTGTGGAGGTTTTTAACCAGCAGTGTGACTGACTTGTGCAGGAATGCACAGGAAATGCTGAGGAGGACAGGAGTTAACAACAGACTGGATGTTCTCTGCAGACTGTGCGGGGGTGAAGTGTCTTGTTTTTATCACAGGTGGAGAAAGTGTCTCTCCTGGGTGTGCTGTGAGGATGGGACAGGCTCAGGGCACAACACCTCACAGCCCATCTCTCCTCCCTGAAAGGAGTGCAGAGAGGCAGGGTGGTCCCTATTTATTTAAACTTATCCTGCAGCTTGTCCAGGGTGTGGGAATCGTGTAGCAGAGCAGGAGCAGACGCTCTCCTGTCCCATTTCAGTGCCTTGGAGATGCCCAGCACCTCTCTAATGCTTTCTGCAGTTAGTGAGGCTGAACTGAAGCCTTGCAGCTGCTGCAGCCAGGCCTTTGTCAGCAGACTGAGCTCTCTGTGCAGCACTGAGAGGAAACTTGGGGTTTCCAGGGCTCAGTTTCCTTCCTGTGACGCTCAGAGAGCAGAGGTGCTGCTCGGCTGCTCTGCTCTGTTTTGACTTATCTCTGACAACTTCCCTTCTCTCTGGCACAGATGGAAGAACTGGTGGGTGAGAGGCATCCTCACACTGGCAATGATCACCTTCTTCTTCATCATCATCTACTTGGGGCCCATGGTCTTAATGACAATAGTAAGTGCTCCAGAGGAGTGTCCCAACATTCACAGCGATGGTGGGGAGGTTACTGGGACCAGTGCTGGGGTGGGAAGCTCAGAGCCTCGTGTCTTAGAAGCCCCTATTCATCTTGCTGGATTTCTCTCTCTGTGGAGAAAACCTGGCAGGAATGTGCTGGTCAGCATTTGGCTGCAGTTGGAACCAAGACAAGAGGTTGTTGGAAACTTCCTGCAGAGGAAAGGGGAGGGAAGAACAGCGTGGTGAGATTCCTGTGTTGGATTAGGAGGCTCCTACCAGACTGTTAAAGTACCTTTTGCTCTGCACATGCATGTTTTTTGTCCCCCTGAGGAAAGAGCTGTTTAATCACCGTGGATTGCAGCTCTGGGTGTCTTTCTGTGCAGGTGATGTGTGTCCAGATCAAGTGTTTCCACGAGATCATCACAATTGGCTACAACGTGTACCACTCGTATGACCTGCCCTGGTTCAGGACGCTCAGCTGGTGAGTGAGGGTTGCTCCCCTGGCCAGGCCTGTGTGCAGGAGGAACAGCCCAGCCCAGGGCAGGGGACACCCCCAGAGACCCTGGGGTTGCTGTGTGTTCACACTGATGTGTGTTAACAGCTCTTGTAAAGGAAAATCACAGAATCATGGAACAGTTTGGGTTGGAAGGGGCCTTAAAGATCATCTCATTCCACCCCTCTTCTGTGGGCAGGGACACCTCCCACTTGAAGGAAAAGCCCCTCTGAGTCTTGATAGATCAGTACCTTAGGAGGGCCCATATTGATGAAGTTTGTCCTCTTGTTAATGAAGTGCAGAGATGAGAATCCTGTGATCAGTGTGACAGCACTGACAGGAGTCACCACGTGGACATGGATGTGGTTGTGTAGGTGGGATGGGAGTTTTCAGGTGGTTGTGAAACAGGGCTGAACATGGGGGCATAGAACCACAGAATGGCAGAATGGTTTGGGTTGGAAGGGACCTTAAAGCCCGTCCAGTTCCACCTCTGCCACGGGCAGGGACACCTTCCATAGCCCAGGTTGCTCCAAGCCCTGTCCAACCTGGCCTTGGACACTCCCAGGAATGGGGCAGCCACAGCTTCTCTGGGCACCCTGTGCCAGGGCCTCCCCACCCTCACAGGGAGGAATTCCTTCCCAATATCCCATGTAGCCCTGCCCTCTGGCAGTGGGAAGCCATTCCCCCTTGTGCTGGCACTGCCTCAGGGCTGGGAAGAGGGCAGGAGTGGGGCTTTCAGGATGCACAGAGTGGGGGCTTTTGGGAGGCACAGGATGGGAGGCATGGGGTGGGGGATTTTGGGAGCCAGAGGCCAGTTGAGCTGTGCCACCTAAAGGCAGAGTCTTTGTGCATCCAGGCCAAAGCCAGACCCCAGCTCTGATCCATCCCGGAGCGGAGCTGAGAGATGCACCCACTCTTTGAAACTTAGGTGACGTTTCCAAACTGGAGGAAACAAAGCTCAGGCTGTCACCTGAAGAAATCCTGTTGGCACTGTCCCAGGGCAATGATCCTCAGGGATCAGTCCCTTTCTGTGCTTCTGCAGAACCTTTTCAGGGTTCCTCCTAACGAGCATCCACGTCCTCCACAGGTACTTCCTGCTGTGTGTGAACTATTTCTTCTACGGTGAGACGGTGACGGATTATTTCTTCACGCTGGTGCAGAGGGAGGAGCCCCTGCGGATCCTCAGCAAATACCACCGCTTCATCTCCTTCGCCCTCTACCTGACAGGTACAGACACTTCTGCTGTGCACCTGGGGAGGGAAGCCTTGGATCACTCTTACCCTGACAGCTGTGTCCAGTGCAGTGTCCATGGCAAACCACCTCTGCTCTGCAGGGATGCTGTGACTTGGCTCAGGGGGAAATCTCTTACATGAGGCTGGGTAGGAAAAAACTCCATAATCTGTCTGGGACAGCCATGTTCTTCTCTCCAAGGGATACCTGGAAGTACTGGTGTGACTTCCAAAATGGTGCTTTCCCTGCTTAACATTGTTCTTTTATTCAAGTAAAATCCTCAGCAGCTTTATGATGTCATGGTATGAAATTATTTCTGGCTGTGGAAGGTACATTCCCACCTTTGGCTTTTCTTCTGTCTCTCCTCAGGTTTCTGTATGTTTGTCTTGAGCCTGGTGAAGAAACACTATCGCCTCCAGTTCTACATGGTAAGGTTTAATTCAGGGCCTGGTAAATTCAGGGCCTGGTGAGATTAAATTCAGAGCTTCGTAAGGTTGAGTTCAGGGTCTGGAAAGGTTAAATTCAGGGGCTGATAAGGTTAAATTCAGGGTCTGCTGGGTTAAATTCAGGGGCTATTGAGGTTAAATTCAGGGGCTGGAGAGGTTAAATTCAAGGGCTGGAGAGGTTAAATTCAGGGCCTGGTGGGTTAAATTCAGGGCCTGGAAAGGTTAAATTCAGGGGCTGGAAAGTTTAGATTCAGGGCCTGGTGGGTTAACTTCAAGCGCTGGAAAGGTTAAATTCAGGGCCTGGAAAGGTTAAATTCAGGGGTTATTAAGGTTAAATTCATGGTCTGCTGGATTAAATTCAGGGCCTGGAAAGGTTAAATCCAGGGGCTGGTAGGTTAAATCCAGGGCCTGAATGGCTGCCCCCAGTTGGAGGCACAGGTAGGAATAAAGCAGGCTGTCTGAAAATGTGTGGAGGTCTGTGTGTCAGCAGCTGCTCCTGAGCTGGTTGTGCATTGTACTGCTGCCTGGAAGGAAGGTGACTGTGAGCACACTGTGTTTTTAGGAAGCTGTCTGACAGAATTCCCCTTCAAACAAATATTTTCTTCCCTCTGCACTTGTGGATGCTGTGAGGAAGCTTCCTGCAAGCTGAGAGGGCTGCACAGGGCTGGTACTGAGGATAGATTGACTTTGTCTCCCTCTTCCCAGACATCAGTGAGGTGTTTCTCATGTGTGACCATTGACACAGCTGGGTTTGCTCTCCAAAATGTTCAACAAACAGGGATGCAGCTTGGAAATCTGTTAGTCTTCTGCTCTTCTTATGCAGTCAGAAATCTGAGGGGTGTATGGGTAGGGTGGGTTAAAGGGCATTTGCTCCAGCAGAAGTTCCCAGTGAAGGTCACAACTGGGATTGAGCTGGAGAACTTGCCCATAAATTCCTCAGGGTTACTGTCCCCTGCTCTTTGTGACTGTTGGTGTTTGTCCTGGCAGAGGTGCCTGCCAGGAGGGCCCTTTGCATGAGCTGCTCTCTGGGGGAGCTCCCAGCCCCCAGAGCAGGGCAGTGTCCCTGGGCAGGCAGGACTCCACCCTGTCTTCTCTTCCAGTTTGGATGGACCCACGTGACGTTGCTGATTGTTGTCACCCAGTCCCACCTCATCATTCACAACCTGTTTGAAGGAATGATCTGGTGAGTTTGCTCTGACTTCTGACTGCTTTGTTTTTTGCAGCCTGAAATGACTGACTGTGTTTTCATAGGATCCCAAGGTGGTTTGGGTTGGAAGGGGTTTAAAGATCATTCAGGTCCACTCCCCTACCATGGGCAGGGACATCTCCCACTATCCCAGGTTGCTCCAAGCCCTGTCCAACCTGACCTGGAACACTTCCAGGGATGGAGAGTCCATAACCTGTCTGGGCAGCCTGTGCCAGTGGTGTGCCAGCTCCTCATTTCATCCTAATATCTGATCTTTTAATCTTACACAAAGGCAAATGGCTGAGGAGAAGGTGCTCCCTGTGAGGGACCAGCCTGTCCAGAACAAAGCAGAACAGCAAAACATTGAGTGACACCTCAGTGACTTAGGACTTGCTTTGTGCCCCCTAGAGAGATGTTGTAAAGGACCATCTGACAATATCTGTGGGCTGCAGGGACCTTTCAGGTGGTGTCAGGCCTGGGTAGATGCTTTCTCTTGGTAGCCACCCTGGGCAGATGGATGGGAAGGTGGTGCTGGATTTGGGGCCAGGCTGTCAGCAGATGGTAAAGGCTGTGCTGTGCAAGGAAGGAGGTGGAACCTCCCACCTCACTCCAGCTGCTGTGCAGAGGGGAAGACCCTTTGATGGTCTTGCCAAAACAAGCTGGGCCAGGAACTAATTTGGGCCACTTTAATGTTGCATGTTCCTGTGTGTGTCACAGCCAGCCCAGGGGACTCTGGGAGCCCCCTGCTTGCTGCTGAAGTGGGCTGGGGAGGTCAGTGTCCAACAGCATGTTGGGTGGGACTAATGCCACTGTGCTTGAAACAGGCCATTCTGGGTGCACAAGCCACTCTTTAGTCCAGAACACGTGAGTAACCCCCAGATTTCCCTTGGAGCTCCAAGCGGGTGCTCCTTGCGTTGCCCTGGAGGAGAAGCATTGGTGTGCTGGCCCTGCAAAGCCCCTTGTGATGGCAGCTGCTCGTTAAGTCTTGGGGTTGTCTGGTCTTGGCACTTCCAGTGGTTTGATCCCTCTGCCCTGCAGGTTCATTGTGCCCATCTCCTGTGTGATCTGCAATGACATCATGGCCTACATGTTCGGGTTCTTCTTCGGCCGCACGCCGCTCATCAAGGTCTGTGACACTTTGGGGAGCAAAACATGGATCTGGGCTCCTCTGGGGCCTTGGTCCTGTGTTCCCTCAGCTCCTGCTGTGGGTCTGAAGCAAGCCTCCAGATTAGTCTGGGAGGCTATAAAATTAATCCCAGTCTGGGAGGCTGTAAAATTAAATAATAGAGTATTGAGGTTGGAAGGGACTTTTAAGATCATGGAGTCCAACTGTGAATAAATGAGTGGTTTCAGACGGAAATGTTGGTGGCAGCTTCTGACCAAACTCTTATTTGGGGATGGTGGCACCAGCTTGTGTTGTCCTCAGCAGTTCCCAAGTGAGAAAGGGCTGCAGAGGTGTGGAAATAATGACCTCCTCCTCTTTCTCTTGGGCAGCTCTCCCCAAAGAAGACCTGGGAGGGTTTTATTGGAGGATTTTTTTCCACTGTTTTGTTTGGATGGCTGGTAAGTTGGTGCTTGTTTCATTGATCTTTTCCCTTCATGGGGTCAGTGGTTTGTCCAAAAAATGCAGTCAGGCTTTAATCTCTGCCAGCTCTTGTCAGAGACTTCACCTTTTCCTTGCTGACCAGAACTGGTCCATGGCTGTGTGCAGTCACTGGGGGAAGTTTTTAGTCCCTGATAAACCCTGTGACATGTTCACTGCAGAGGGAATTTGGATGGGTGCTGTGCATCATTTCACAGGCTCTGTGGGGAACTCTGCACTCTTGGAGTGTTTAAACTGGTTTTATGACCATCTCTGACTGCCTGTTGCTGTCCCCTCAGCAAGGGGGTGCAGCCTGGCTCAGCTCTGACCACTCCTTGCTGAGCAGATACTCTTACTCTGCCTTTAGCCAATTACTGCTGCTCAGGAGGGTAATCTCCTTAGGGAAGCTGCACTGTGGCTCCCTCCTCTCCTCATCTCCTTGCATGGCCTTTTCTGTGAGATCAGCTCTGCTGCTTCCCTCAGGAAAGTGTTAATGCTGTTTTCTTTGCTGTGTCTCCCTTTCTGTCCCCTTGGAGCTGTCCTATGTGATGTCTGGGTACCGCTGCTTCACCTGCCCCGTGGAGTTCAACAACGACACCAACAGCTTCACAGTGGACTGTGAGCCCTCCGAGCTGTTCCAGCTGCAGGAGTACAACATCCCCCTGGTGCTGCAGTCTGTGGTGGGCTGGGTATGACTCTCCCTGTTCATCACATCTTATTTGTTGGGATAGGAGCCCTCAGAAAGGAGAGCAGGGCTTTATTTTGATGGGGTGCGAAGGAACGTGACAAGGGATGGTGGTGGTGGTCCCAGAGGAGTTGTCCTGGGTTTGGTGGGACATTAACCCCCTTGAAAACCAGCTGAGCTACAGCCTGGGGAGTCAAGGAGGGGCAAGGAATGGACAGTGCTGTTCTTGTGGAAAATCCCTCTCTGCCATGTCTGTCCTGCAGAAGACAGTCCGGGTGTACCCCTTCCAAATCCACAGCATCGCCCTCTCCACCTTCGCCTCCCTCATCGGGCCCTTCGGAGGCTTCTTTGCCAGCGGGTTTAAGAGGGCCTTCAAAATCAAGGTGAGCATGGGGAGGGTCAGTTATATTTTGGGAAGGGAAGGCCAAATGGCTGCTGCCACTCAGAGCAGTCCCAGTGCTCCAGGGAACATTAGGGTGGTGCTCTGGGAAGGGAAGGGCGTTTGTTCAGTCACAGATAGCACAGAGTTTTGTCTGGGCTTTTTTGACTGAATGGGAAGAGACCTTAAAATTTCAGCTGTGATGTTCTGAACCCTGCTGTGGTGCAGAAATTGAAGTAGGGGAGGAAAGACCCAGCCAGGAAATTTTGCAATTCTGAGGCTGGTTTTGCATGTAAACATGGTCTGTGATCAGTTAAGATGCCTTGAAAGGCAAGATGGGGTGACAGGAGATAAACATCAGCCTTCCCTGACCTTTGAATGACAGTTAAGCCTCACTGTCCCTCAGGCAGCAGCAGCTTCATACAGGAGAAACTTCTAAAACCAGGGAGAGATTAAACAAAATGTCTCCTTAATCTGACTTTACCTTCTGGGAAGAATTGGAGCAAGGGGATGAGTGCCATGTGGGGAGGCACAGGAGCAAGTTACAGGCATTTGCTCAATGCCATCCCTCTGCTTTGCTCAGGACTTTGCCAACACCATCCCAGGGCACGGAGGGATCATGGACCGCTTTGACTGTCAGTACCTGATGGCCACCTTTGTCAACGTGTACATCGCCAGCTTCATCAGGTCTGTGCTGCTCTGGGGGCCCTGCAGGGCTGGACAGGGAATAACAGGCAGCTTCCCCCTCAGGTTAACCTCTAAAAATAACAAGGCACAGAGGAAAGGCTTGAAGAAGGGAAGGATCTTTTAATGGGGTCTGCAGAGCTGGAAACACGACCCTTGCTCCCCAGTCCCATTGAAACTCCTCCTTCTGCATCCCTGTGGAGGTTGGACTGGGTTTCCAGAGTCAAACAAGCAGGAAAATCTAATTTTGTAGCATTAACAAGCATTCTGTAGCCAAGCACAGAAGAAAACCTGTAGGTACATCAAAGATGTCTCAAGGAGCCGAGGAACTGTCTGTATGTGGCTGCTTGGATTTGTGAGGGGCAGCATCTGCTGATAAGATGCACAATCCTCTTTAAACACACTGGATTTGGGGGGTTATTTTGTGTTTACAGTTCAGCTTCCCGTGCCTTTTGAAATGATTTCCACATCCCTAATGGAGTTAAGCTGCCCATGTAGGACTGGGGAAGGAATGGACAATGTGGTTATTAATTTAAGCCCATTATTTTGCTGAAATTGCACTTGAGCCCCCAGGTTGCTGAGATTTAGCCATGTGCCTCACTGATAATGATGATTTTGTGTTTCAGGGGTCCCAACCCAAGCAAACTGATCCAGCAGTTCTTGACCCTGAGGCCAGACCAGCAGCTCCACATCTTCAACACGCTCAAAGCACACCTGGTTGACAGGGGAATTTTGGGGAGTCTGGAGGACGCGTAGACACCAGGAGAGTGGGACAGGACTGAGCACAGACAGGCCTCCAAGAGGAAATCCCTGGCTTGCCTGATTTAAGACAATAACAAGGCCTCATTTCACTGTAACTTTTCTTCCTTTCTTGGTAAATGTTTGCATTTGTGGGTTTTTTTAAATAATATATTTATAGAGCTTTGGTTCAAACGAGCGAATCTTGGGTTTGGAGCTGAGGAGGAGTCAAGGTTTGGAAGGACTGTAGGGTGAAGCAGGAGGGTAGGACTGTCCTTGGGGGCTGTTCTGAACCTTTGCAGTGTTTGGGCAGTGCTGAGCTTTTCCTGTGAGTGGGTTTTTGCAGGGAATACAGAGTGTTGTCCATGTGGAGCTGGCAGGGAAAGGAAGTGACTCCATGCCCTCCCGTGGCTGCTGTGCCAGGCTGGTGGCAGCTCTGGGGACCATCCTTCTCTCCAGTGGGACCTGGGAATGCAATGGGAGTTCTCCCAAAAGCTCTGGGAATCTCCTTGCCCAGGCTCTGGTAATTGAAAAAGGATCTCATACTAACCCAGCCCTGTTTCCTCTGCCCAGCCAGGCACCTGCAGCTGCTCTCACCTGCTGGTTTTTGCAGTGCCTCTCACATTCCCTCCTTTTGTGGCTGATATTTTGGCAAATGAGACTTTTATAACCAATTAAACCAGGAACAGACTGGGGACAAGGAGCCAAGGAACTGGGAGTTGAGTGTGGGAATGTGGGAGGTTCAAATTGCTTCAAAACTGCTTGAAGTAAATAAGTTTTAAAGAACATTGAAGCTTCATTGAGTAATTCCTGCCAAGTCAGAACAACCCTTAAATAACTTGGTTCATTTTCCCCCATTAAATAACCTTTAAGAACTGCCCTTTTCCATTTCCTGATGGTTGGAAACCCCTCACTGGGATATTTTAGGTAATTTGGGGAGCAGTTTCCAGCCTGTTTTCTTGCTGGTTGGGCTCCAGCTCTGCTGGGGCTCCACTGGGAGTTTTGTTTTCTTTCAGGGATCATGTCTGTTTGTTACTTGAGTTGTAGATGTTGTGCTGCTGAGTTTACCACGGTCTGTGTTGCATTTCAGTCTGGGTTCATTTCTCTGCAGGCTTCTGTCCTGCTTTGCTCACTGAATCTTGTCAGAAATAGTTTGTACTTAATAGCTGCAAGTTTTATTGAAGTACTTTCCTTTATTTTGTCATACTTTTTTTATTATTTAAAATTGAGAGCCCTAAAGATTGTACAACTTCTTTTTTTTTTTTTTTTTGTGTGCTCAGATAGTGAAAATATCCCCATTTCCACCTTATGCAATGTTCCCAAACACGAGGTGACTCTGATTTTCCTTCTTTCCATAGTTTGTGCATGGGAGAGAGAACCTTTACCTTATTTTAACCTGGGGAAGGAGTGACAGGGAGAGTTAATACAGAAGTACCTTGGTGTTTTCAAGCAGTTGCTGGCACAACCCTTAGGCACAGACCCCCCATATGAGACCTGTACCTGCTGCAACCTGGCTTAGCCTCGACAGAAAATAAACCACCTGCAAATACCCCAAAGTCAGTTTTTCCTCCATATTCTGGTTCTGCCATTGCTTCCATTTCCCCTGAGAGTGCAAGAGAGCTTGTGTGTGTGTGTGTAAATATATTGAACAGATCCAGCCTCTCCCCTACATCCCTGTAGGACCCTGTGCTGGGCTCTGCTGCCTCTCCCCACACAGGACCCACAGGGCAGGAATTTGTACTAGAAATGCAGGGGTTTGATGGGAAGCACAGAGGAAGGGGCTGTTCCCACAAAGTGCTGGCAGTGTGGTGCTGGCAAAGCTGCTGCACTGAGCCAGGTCAGGACTGGCTTTGGGGAATGTCAGTGGTGTCCCTGTGCTGGTTGTGGTGTCTGGTCCCAGCTTCAATTAGGCAGGGATTTATTTTCTGTCCTCTTAGAGAATGTTGGTCTAAGCCCCTCATTTGCAACCTGGGGAGGAGGATTAAGATGCTTCCACCTTGCTTTGCCCAGGGAGAATATTTGGGCTGTGTTTCATTGGGTGATTTCAGCAAGGCAAAGTGAGGGCACCTGCCAGGAGCATCCATGGGAATAGGTGTGGGGGTGCTTTGTGCAGTCCCTGAGACCATTTTGCCCTGTGGGGTTGGAGCAGCTGGTGCTGTTCAGGGTTCCCCTGCCCTTGCCAACACCTGCCAAAACCCCTCGTGGGTGCTGTTGGCTCACAGGCAGAAGTGATGGTGTTGGTAAATATTCCAAAAGTGTGCTCTGTTTGCATTGAGAAGTTTTTCCAGTGGGTCTTTAGTGTCCTGCTCGTCTCCTTTGACCCTTCTGTACCTCTTCAGCTGTGATTAGTGGGGCAGAACCCGACCCAAGGCTTTGCTTCAGGCTTGGGTTTATCTGGGCCTTTCTGGAGGGTGCAAGTGCTGGGTGTGGGCACTGGAGGGCAAAGTGGTTCCGTTTAGAGGCTGCCCAGACTGGGAGAGAAGCAGCAGCAGCAGCAGCAGCTCTGCCTGTGGGTGGCTTCCCTGATCAGCTTTATTCCTGCTTCCTTCCCAGCAGTGCAGGGAAAGGGTGAACTTCCAAGCCCCTGCTGGTCTGAAGGGGAAGGCTGAGTGGAAAGGGTTTAATATCCTGCGTGGAAGTTTTTTAAACTGAGTGGAAGCAGTGGAGCTACGAGGAGGAAGGCAGGGAGATGGGGGTTGTTAAGAATATTTGCAAGTTGTACAGCTGGACCTAGAGAATTCTGGGGTGCTTTGGATCGGAAGGAGCCTGAAAGATGGAGAGAAGCAAACCCCTGCCATGGGCTTGGAACCTTTCACTAGGCCAGATTGCTCCAAGGCCCATCCAGCCTGATCCTGAACACTTGCAGGGATGGAGAGTTCACAGCTTGCTGAGAAAAATTGAACAGTTGATGTTACTGGCCTTGGTTGTCCCCCAAGGGATGTGCACATGGCCCCTCTTTTCCATTGTGTTAGGCCTTGCAGGACCCTGCTGATGCTGCAGCTCTCAAGAATTCCTGTTGGGAGGGAGGCTGATGTAGAGAGGCCAGAGTGACCCCAGGAGATGCTCAAGGGAAGTTTCTCCAGCTCAGGGTTCGAGCTCAGGTTGCACCATAGTTTTGGTTCCCAGTGGGCTCCGGCACTGGAGAAGTTCCTCCTGCTTGTGCCAAACAAATAGGAAGAGCAGAGCAGGGGGAAGGTCCTGTGTCAGCTGGAATGTGTGCTTGGGTTGAGAGGAAGAGACAAGTAGGATCTGGCCAGTGTGGAGCTTCTGAGGGCAGGAACAGGCTGGTGTGGGAGCCACCCCTGCACTGGTGTCAGGGGAACAGGCAGAGAGGGATGTGGCAGTGTTTAATAAAGGGATGGCACGTGGCTGCAAAGCTCTTCTGTGTGGAGTGAGGGGCTGGCTGGGCTGGGGAGGGCACTGAGCACCCCCAGGGCTGTTTGCCAGTGGATGGTTCGGGTGGCACACGGGTTTGATCCCCAGCCTGAGCTGGGATGGGCTGGATCTGGGAGATGAGCACTTGGCACACTGGGGCAGGAATTTGCTTCTCCACGTCTGGTTGTGTCCCAGATGAGTTTGCAGATGGGATGCAGGGCCAGCCCGTGGCCCAGAGCGCTCAGGGAAGCCGCAAGCCTGGTTTGTGCAGTCATGTTGTGTCCTGTGTGATCAGCCTGTGTTAAATAGATCCTTTGGGGTGAGGGGCTCAGCAGTGACACCAATTCCTGGGGTTCCTGGTGCCCCGTGTGGCTCATGGAGCTGGAGATCCCCCAGCATCACCTAAAGCTTGGCACCAGGCTGTGAAATCCCAGTAACCTTTTCCAAGGGATATCTCCTGTTTCCAGTATGTGCAGTGAGCTCCCCCAGGCCTGGCTGTGGGGGGATCCCATCCTCTCCTCCTCCGTGGTGGGAGCAGGGCAGAGCTGTGTGTCAGCACCCAGGCAGCCCCTCCAGCCCCTCCTGGGCACAGGTCAGTCACAAAAGGCATCGTGGGGAAGCTCCTGGAGTTCCTCCCTCCGTGCCCAGCCCTGGGGTGGCACTTTGTGCTCCTGTAATCCCTGTGTGCCCTGTTCTCCAGCCCTGGCGTGTTCCCACCACCAGCTTCTTTCTCTGTGCATTGTTCTTTTGGTTCCTGTTTTAGCTGCACACGTAGAGTTGCCTTCCTTTGACCGAATGTTCGAATGTGATATATTGTATATTTTAAAGTATTTACCCTATTTATATACTGTATGTTACTGTTAAATAAATATAAGTTCCATTATCTGCAGTGGAGTTTTATTCAGTGGGGTGCTCCAAACCTCCTTTCCATGCTCTGTAGTGCAGATCCATCTGTTCCAAACTCATATTCTTTCATTCCTTGCTCCTTCCTCAGGGATTTTCCCAGGAGCAAACCTGCTTTTGGCAGAGACAGAGGTGGGCTGAGCCCATGGGCAGGATTGGACCATCCATGTCCTGCATGAGAGACAGGAACGGCCCCATTCCCAGCGGGATTTGCAGTGACCCTGGGGTCAGATCATCCAGGCCCTGTTTGATCAATGGTGAGGGAAGTGTTGGCACTGCTGCCCCTGTAAATCAGCTCATTTTATCCCAGAGATTTCATTGGGAATGTGAAGAACACTTAGTGTAAATTATTCCTTCATTTCAGCTGTTTTTCCTGACTTGCCTGGGGTTGGGAGGGCAGAATCCTCTGTTTACCCAGAAAAATGCTATTTTTAGCTCTGGTGTTATTTTGACTGTTTCTGACTTATCAGCTAAGCCAAACCAGCCCCTCAGCAGCCCTTTTACAGCTTCCTGTCACACTGTGTGGGCACTTGCAGACAAATTCATCCTCCAGCAGCACCACAACCCTCTCGATGGCAACGGTGCAAAAATGTCTCCAAAGCCCCAAGTCCCACATTCCAGCGCCTCACACCCAGTTAAGCAGGAGCTTGCTGAGACCCTGTGCAATATTCAGCCATGTGTGAAGCAATTCGAGGTCTTAAATGATTCCTTGATGTTAAATCTGTTGGAGAACGGACTCAGAAGCCCTGAGGAAGCCGCGGAGCTTCCTGCAGCAGGGCTGGGGTGTGACCCTGCCATGAGTCAGGCACAGCTGATGGGGCCCAGAGCCCTGTCAGCCCTTCAGCTGCACAACCCACCTTGTTTCTCCCCATCCTGGGCCAATTTAATTAAATCAGACGTGGAAAACTGCACGTTCCCAGTGGAAATCTGGGTACTCGCTGTTCTCCAGACCCAGACAGCCCATGAGCCTTAAACCAAAGCTGCCTCTGTGTGTGTGACCCCTGTCCAGACACGTTTTTCCATGAGATCCTCATGGAAGAGGGATGTAAAAACAAAACCAACAACTTTATGGGCTGAGATCTGCCTTTTTAGGGTTCCCCTGGGGCATGGTAGGTTTAGGTGGGATATGGGGAAGGAATTCTTCCCTGTGAAGATGATGAGGAGCTGGCATGGAATTTCCAGACAAGCTGCTGTGAAGAAATTGTCCAAGGCCAGGTTGGACAGGGCTTGGAGCACCCTGGGCTAGTGGAAAGTGTCCCTGCCCGTGGCAGGGGTGTGGAATGAGATGGTCTTTAAGGTCCCTTCCAACACAAACAATTCCAGGAGTCAGCTCAGGAATTCAGCCTGATTGCTAATTAAAAAATCAATCTTGTGTTGTTCTCTCCCAAACCCAGAGGCAGCCACCCGATGGGGTCAGGCAGGAGGCAGCTGAAGGGGCTCTGGGGGTGCTGGGAAGGGTGTTTTGGGATGTCAGGGAGGGCTGAGCCCTGTGGTGTGACCACAGTGCTGGGCTGAACAGCACGATTTGGGGCTAAAACACAGTTTCCGTTCCGGAGGAGGGGAAAGGACCATGTGACATCCTGCTCACACAGCGGGGTGGGAAAGGGCTGCTCCAGGCTGCTGCAGAAAGAACAGGCTGGAGGGAAAAAAGGGTTCAAAATGTGTGAGCCCCTGGAGCTCCTGTAGCTGGCTGCTGGTACTATTAAAAGGGGGGAAATGGTGTTTAATTCAGGGCTCCTTCAGGACTCTCTGCATGGGGTGTAGCAGAAATGGGGCTGATTGAGGAGTTTGGGTCCCAAGCAGGATATTGGGTTAATCTCGTTCACTCTGGGCTGCTCTGCTGGGTTGTTTCCACACTGTCATGTTCTCTGGGCTCTGGGCAGTGGAATCTGTGAGCTGGGGATCCCTGAGCTGGCTCCAGTCACTGCCCAAAGCAACAAAGTGGTTTCTCGGCTGTGATTAACCCAAATTAGCCCAGCAGATCCAGCACGATGTGACCTGGGCAGCCAGAGCAGGCTCCAGCTCCTTCCTTTCTCAACTTACGCTACAAGACTGAAAAAAAAAAAGCCTTTGCAAGTGGCTGAGAGCATCCTGGGCACGACCCTGGGCTGGAAATCACAACGGGAACCAGTGGCCACGTCCTTTTTCATCCCCCTGCGCTGCCCCTGTCGCTGTTCCTGCTTCTGCTCGGGGCAACTTCCCTCTCTGCGAAGTCTGGGCTTTCCCAGGTTGGGGGAGATGGGGATGGAGCCTCTGTCAGGCCTTGGGGGGACCCTGCCATAGCTTGGAGCCCCCTTATTGCTCACCCTGCTGTGCCTCCTCCCTGCGCCTCAAGAGCTGCAGCTCAGTCCAACCACATCCCAGGCTGCTTTGGGGATGCACAGCCAGTTCCTTGGAGGAAAACCAACCCCAAACAGGATACACCCGCTGCTGTGGGCAGGGATTTTGCCTGATCCAGTGCTCCTGGTGTGTCCACTTCCTACATTTGCCCAGAGAAGCTGTGGCTGCCCCATCCCTGGAAGTGTCCAAGGTGAGGTTGGATGGGGCTTGGAGCAACTTGAGCTAGTGGAATGTGTCCCTGCCCGTGGCAGGGGGTGGCACTGGATGGGCTTTAGGGTCGCTCCCAACCCAAACCATTCCATGGTTCTGTGACCCCCTGGCCCTCACTGCTCTTTCCCCACGGCCTTTCCTCCAAGAGCTGCCTCGTTTCATCCCCACCTGGCTCATGCTGCTGTCACAACGTGGGCGTAAAACCCTAAATCAGCTGTGGGGACTCAGCAGTCAACAAGAAAGATCAAAGGGCACCGTTGTGTGCAGAGGGGGGATGCACCAGGACAGGCACATCATCCCACAGCCGTGGCCACCTGAGCCACAGCCGGCTCTGCTTTGCTGCGGAGCAAAACATTTCCCGAAACTCCGGGCTGGGCCGTGTCCTCCAGCGAGCGGCTCTCGGTGCCCCAACGGCCTCAGCAGGACCCACTTCCCCAAATGCTCCGAGCAGAGCGTGGGGAGCCCCGGGCAGCGTGTCCTGGGCAGGCTGGGACCGAGCTGCTGTGTCCCCACAGCCCCCAAAACGGGGGGCAGAGAGGGGAGCACCCAGGCATCACCCGAGCGTCGTCGGGGCAGCCGAGCAGAGCTGTGCAGGGAAGTGGGGCAGGAAGGTACTTTTATGGGGTTGTTCTCGGCCGCTCTCCGAGGGAGGAGGAAGTTCGTTGGCAAATCAAGCCCTGCCGAGCTGTTGCTTTTCGTGGGGGGATCAACCCCCGGCGCAGGATCCCCACGGGACCATCGGAGCCGCGGCTCAGCCCATCTCCTAAGCGAGCCCACCTTGGAAAAAAAAGAGCCCTTCCTGGTCCAAAATGTCCCTCAAGCTGCCACGGAACTGGGATTTCAACCTGAAAATGGACGCTGCAAAAATAGGTACGGTGGGTGTTTGTTTAGGTCAGGGGGCAGGGACACGTCAGGGGTGTGGGGTGTCTGTGGCCAAGCCCGGCTGCGATTTCAGCCACGGCCTTGGAGGGGGGACCCGGCCCTCAGCTGCTGCTTTCGAGCCAGCGGATGCTTCGCAGGTGATTCGCAAATGATTTGCAAGAAGTGATTTGTGAAGTTTGTCCCCGAGGGACGCTGTGGGAACAGGGCCGGGGCTGCGGCTCCTCGGGGTGGGGGACGGGGGGGACCTGGTGACACGGGGCTGCTGCCCCCCCAAAACCCGGGTCCAGGGGGGTTGGAAGCGCAGGGGCTCGTTCTGCTGGCCAGGCCCTGCAGCAGGGGCAGGGCAGCCCGAGGGGCAGCACCCGCCTGAGGAAACAACCTCGCCCTTGCTCAGGGCTGCCACGACGGCACCGATTTCCTCCCGAGGGGTGAGGAGCCCTCTGACTCCCATGGCCACGGAACAGCTTCACCCTGTGATTTCCTGACCCATCTCCCGCCTCTGCCCGGGCTGTGCAGGGCTCTCACCCACCATCTCCAGCACGGGAACCACTCGGGAACACCTTTGGGAAGGAGTGTGGGATCCCTGTGTGGGCTCTGAGGCCAAAGTAGGGTCTGTTCTGGGGTCAAGCAGCCAGAGAAGGGGTTTGGGGTGAGGGTGGTGAGGTCAAGGAAGGGGTGCAGGAGCCCAGCCCTGTGCACACACTGAGGCCAAGGCTCCCCGTGGTCCTGGCACTGGTGCCAGACTTGGCCCAGGCACACACTGCATTTCTCCCTGCACTGAGGTTTGGCCCAGCTGGTCTCTGCCAGGCTCTGCCTCCTCCCCGCTGAGACAGATTCCAAGGCTGACCTGCCTGGGTTTTCCTGCAAAGTCATTTGGATTTCTGCCCACTTTCCTGGGAGTGGCCAAACCTTTCCCTTCACACAGAGCCCCAGATGAGGGGGCACAGCTCTGACTGGGCTGGGGACACCCAGTGATGGGCAGGAGGAGACCCCGGGTGGCCCAGAAACTCAAGGAGGACAAAGAAATTCCCACACAGTTATCCCAGAAGCATCCTGGGCTCCTGCATTGCCCATTCCCAGGATAATTCATACTTTTTCGTCCAGAGGCTGTGGAGAAATGGGTAAAGTTAATCAGCAGCTCAGAAAAAAAGGCCAGGGGACACCAAGCCTGCTGGGAAGTGAAGGGTGGAGATGGGACAGAAGCTTGAACTTGTGTTGGTACCAGGAATTTCTTTTTTTCCAAGAATATCTGCATGTGAGGAAATTCCTGGTGCTTTTTGCAGCCTCCAGTTGCTGTGAGCTGCTGGATGAGTTTGTCTGTGTGTATCTCCAGGGGTGCTGTGACTTAACTTGGGGAAATGTAAAGTCATATTTGCAAATATTTGCAATAATCAGAAATGAGCTGTCACTGCTCTCACTGGCTCCTCCTGGCTTGGGGGCACTGTCCCCTCCTCATCCCCAGCCCTGACACTGGCACAGGCAGCTTTTGGAAGCCCCAGGACAGGACACCAGCTCCTTCCTTGTGCTGAGGAAACTGCAGAGCTCTTTATGTCAATTGGGATTTCATTGTGGAACCTCCTGTGGCCCTTTTACTGGTTTTTATTGCCAGTCCCCACTGTCCCTCCTGCAGGGCAGGAGCAGGGAGGGCTCTTGGCCCAGGACAGGGTTCGGAGCAGGAGCCAAATGTCGTCTGTGGCACCAGGGTGGCCCCTTCTGCCATTCCTCCTGCAAGTCCCCTCTGACAGGGCTCCTCTTTCTGGGGAGTGGGCAGCAGGACAAGGACACCCTGCTGTGGCCAGTCCCAGGGCTGGAGGAAGAGGGAGGATGTTTTGGAGGAAATATTCAACCTTAGAGGTGGTTGCCACAGGAAACTCTTTGGGGGCACCACGTTTGCTCTTGGTGGCTCCTTCCTGCCCTGTGAGAGTGCAGAGAAGAGCAGGGCTGAGGGTGCAGGGCTTGGTGGGGGAGGAGGGGGTTGGGCTGGGCCAGGCTGGGGAGAGCCTGGGAAAAACCTTTGGGCCCATCTCACCTAAAATCTTGAGCTGGGAATCACACCCGAGCTGGGCATCTCACCTGAATTGGTCATCACACCTGAGCTGGGCACCTCATCAGCCACAAAAGGCAGAGACTTTTACAAGTGGTGAGGAAGGAGCCCCAGCCTTGGTGGTTCTGGTTCTGTGAGTGCAGAGAAGTTTCCACTGGGCAGAAAAGTCTCATTTTGTGCAAAGCCAAGGCCCCAGAGCAGCGCCCTCCCCACGCCCCTGCTCGAGCCCTGAGGTGGGGCTGGGCAGTGACCCCTTTGGAGAGGAGCTAAAAACAACAAAACTGCTCTTCTGGACTTAAATGGGCCCAAAGTTCAGGCAGAGCTGCCTCATGCAGAGGGAAAATACAGCCCCATGTTCACATGGGGACACGTGGATGGGCACAAACACAGCTAAGCTGGGGATAAACCCAGGCCTCCAGCTGCACTTTGAGCCTGGAAGGGCTGATTCTAAGGAACAGGGACCCCAGGGGCCCCTCTGAATACACAGTCCTGATGGACCTGGGAAAGGCTTCAAGGAGGGAGAGAATAAACCTGGTTTCCAGCAAGGATGGACAGTTTAAGGTCCAGGTTGAGAGCAGGAGGGACTCCCAGCAGCAGCACCCACTGGGTGCTTCCTTTCCATCTGCAGGCCCTGATGGGCTTAGAGGGAGGTTGATATCTCCCACAAAGGGTAGAAAACCTTTGCATTTTTCATAAAAATCCCAAAACTTCTCCTTCCAAGCCTTGTGCTACCGGAGTACCAGCACTGCTGGGCTGAGCTCTTTGGGGAAGGCTGGAGATGGATGGAGCAGATCCCTGATTTCCACCCCTGTGAGTGGGTGTAAGTTAAGGACCCTCTGAGCTGAACTGCAACAGGTTCACTTCAGAATAAGCCCCACAGGAGGCAAGCAGGGCCCTGAGGATCATTGCCCCAAAGTCCTTTGTCCCCAGGAGTTGGCAGCAGCCACGGGACACGAAGGGATGTGATTTATGGAGGGGAGCGATGCTGCTCCTGAGCACTTTGCTGGGAATCACTAATATTTAGGAGATCTGAGTAGTGCAGATGTTTTGGCAAGGAGCAGAGAAGGTGCCAGAGCTGCAGGAGCAATTTGGAAACCCCATTTGGGTTTTTCATCAGGGTAATCCCCAGTCCCAGCACTTTTCCAGGGAGCTGGCTGGCAATTCCCTTTGGAAGGTCCCTGCTTCCAACCTCAGCCTCTGCAGGACCACACTGAATGTGCAGCATCCTCGTGGCATTTTGGGATTCACAACCCTTTCTGGGTTTTTTTGGGAAGTGATTTGCAATCCTGTGACAGGTTTGTAGTGGGGGATGAGGCTCAGGGTGCCCTACCCAGGGTGAAGGGAAAACACGGGGGGTTTCTTGCTCTGGGGGATTTTGGAAGGGGAAGTGGGGACGCACTTGAACTGCAGCACCCCCTGAAGCACCTGCCCTGCTCGGCCCTGGGGGCCAAGTGTTGTCAGGCTGGTGCTCCCTGGGGGTGTGTGTGCCCTGTGCCACCTGCTCAGGTGTCCCCAGTCCCCAACATCACAAGGCAGTGACAGATATTTTGAATTTGCTCCTTTGTTCAGGTTCTCCTTTGCACTCAGGCCCAGGCCAGGATTCCTGGGTGCTCACATCTGATGCAGCTCTTGCAGTTCTCTGCTCCACTGGCCAGCATGGGGAGAAGAGGGTGTCTGTGGGCAGAGATTCCCCCACCCCACAGTGTCACACCCCTTCCCTCAGAGCTCTGGCTGTGCCCAAATCCCCTCTGCCAGGAACCACTGCGGGGCTCTGGGGCCCAAATCCTGCACAGTCCTCAGCTGCAGGACCCAGCCAGGTGCCACCAGCCCCATTTTGGCAGGGGAGATGCAAAACCTCAGGAAATCACCAGGGAAGCCGAATTCCCCTGCAGTCAGGAAATTGTTTTTGCCCTGCAGCCATAAATGCTGACTCTGCCCAGCTGGGTTGGCACTGGGGGGCTGCAGTGCCTGGACCAGAGGCAGAAATCCCTTCTGGACATGATCCCTCCCAAGGCATTTGCTGTCACAGAGGCATTTAGGGATGGCACAGGGTCCCTGGCACCAGTGGGGCTCATCTGTGCGATGCAGACAGGAGGCAGGAACACTGCTCTGCCCAGTAGTAAATCCACACCAGCACTTTTTCCCTCCTTGGAGACTTTCCAGTCCCATAGTGTGAGATCTGCCCCGTTGGGAACAGCAGGTTCTCCCAGAGCAACTTCCAGGCAGTTTTTCCCAGCCAGGCCGGGTCACTCAGCTGGGGTGGGTAGATAAAAACACACACTCCCATTTAAAAAAAAACCAAAAAAAGGCTAATGATTTTCTTCTCACTTGCAAGACAATTACTCCCACGCAGGAAAAGGAAGCACACCCTGACAGATACTGCAGCCACTTCCTTTGAGCACTCGAGCCAGTTTGTTCAGCGGAGCCGAGGGGCCGAGAGCCGCTGTCCCTGCTGGCAGCTCGTCCCCCGTGTCCCCGGTGTCCCCACCATCCCCCAGCACCCCCAGCACTCCCCGTTGTCCCATCCCACCCCTCTGTGTCCCTGGCAGCCCGATCCAGGAGTGTGATGAGCGGGGACCCCGCGGGCGCCCGCCCGGGCTCCCCCAGCGCCCTGGAGCGGCCCCTGAAGCTGGGCTGGCTCAAGAAGCAGCGCTCCATCGTCAAGAACTGGCAGCAGAGGTACTTCGTGCTCAAGGGCCAGCAGCTCTACTACTACAAGGATGAGGATGATGCCAAACCACAGGTAGGATGAGGCCACTGGGCTTTGCTGGTTCTCAAATTCCCCCTGTGTTGGGAAATTCAGGCTGAGAGAATCGGGGTTGTTCAGCCTGGGGAAGAGAAGCTTCAGGGTGACCTAATTGTGGCCTCCCAGTGTCTGAAGGGAGCCTGGAAGAAGGAGGGGGGAGGACTATTTACAAGGGTTTGAAGTGACAGGACAAGGGGGAATGGCTTCAAAGTGACAGGGAGTAGATTTAGATTAGATATTAGTAAAAAAGTCTTCCCTGTGAGGGTGGGGAGGCCCTGGCACAGGTTGCCCAGAGAAGCTGTGGCTGCCCCATCCCTGGAAGTGTCCAAGGGCAGGTTGGACAGGGCTTGGAGCAACCTGGGCTAGTGGGAGATGTCTCTGCCCATGACAGGGGGTAGAATGAGATGAGCTTTAGGGTCCCTTCCAACCCAAACCATCCCATGATTCTATGATACTATGAAATGGTTTGGGATGGATCTGGAGTTGGGTATTAAAGGAGTTTTCTACCTCTGGGCAGTAAAAGAGATGAAAGATCCTGATCAGGATCTTCATCTATTCTCTGAAATTCTTCAGGTGCCTGCAAGCCCTGCCAGGGTCTGGATCCCCCTGTGCCCAAGAATTGGGATGCTGGGATAAAAACAAACCAGCCAGCAACTCCAAAGCTGTTATCTTTTCCCAAGACAGGAGAACAAAGCTGAGGAGAAGAGCTCAGTTCCCCACCATTTTCCTGGCAGCAGGTGCACACTGGGTGCCCAAGGGGATGGGAGCTCTGGGAGTGGGAAAGGCACCTGACAGGATGCTTGTAGGAACAAACAACAGGACTTTCAGCATAGCCTGGGTGTGAGGATGGCCCAGGCCAGAGCTCAGGCAGGGCTGAGGGCTGGGCAGGGGCCAGCCAAGGGCAGCCATGGGGCCTCCTGCCACGGGAGAGGCAGCTGGAAGGGAAGGACATTTCTGTCTCTGGCCTTGGGTTTGTAACCCAGCCCAGCTCCATCCTCAGTGGTGCAGGTGCTGCCCTGGCCCACCCTGCATGGCCAGAAACCTGCAGGGCCTTTTCCTCTGAGGGGCAAGGCTGGAAACCTGCTGAGCACTGATTCTGAGCACTTCTGATGTTTTTTGGGGTCCTCAGGAGAGCACAACCAGCACCTGCTCCATGGCACACAACTGGAGTGTGATCAGTCACTCAGGCAGGATTTGAATGTCTGCCCAGAGCCTGCAGCCCCCTCCAGCAGCACCATCCCACCCTCAGCCCCTCCAGGCTCTAAAGGCCCTCTGTCCACCCCATAGAAACCATTTCTCAGGGAATGTCTCACAGCACACCTGCCTGGAAGAAGTCAGGTGGTTTCCTACATTTATATGGATAATTTTTTTGTTTTTTATTGGTTTTATCTACATTGTAACTTGCTCTTTGAGCATCCACCACCTTTTCCTTGTTTGGTGAAATTCCAGGGAAAAGTCCTGCCTCCTCCCCTGTAAATGGGATGTGGGAATAGAGACTGCTGGAAGAAGCTGATGGCTCTTCCTGGGACTTCTGGCAGCTCTGGCCGTGACCCTGAGGCATCACCCTGGGGCAATTGGAGCCCCTTTGATCTCCTCAGTGAGACTGGGAGATCCCTCCAGCATTCTGATGGATCCATCAAAGATTCTGGTGGATACAGCTGCAGTTCAGGCTCTTGGAGTCTGGTTTTGCCAAGTCCCTTCTCCTTTGTTCTCTCTCCTTCCAATAGGGGCTAAAAAAGTATGAGAACAGAGGAAAAAAAAAAAAGAAAGAGCAAAAGAAACAGTTTTTTCATTCTGAGAATCACTTCATTGGAGAAACTGGCATTTAAGAAGTGGCCCTTATTGTTTGAACAGCCATTCTATCTATCTATCTATCTATCTATCTATCTATCTATCTATCTATCTATCTATCTATCTATCTATCCATCTATCTAATATATGAAATATAGTTCCTGCAACCTGTTTGAAAGCAGGACTTCCACCCTCAGTGCTGACACACTCTGCTGTGGCCTTGCAGAGGTGGGACACAGGTATTTTAGCTCCTGCTCCTCTCTGTCCTAGGGCTGCCTGTCCCTCCAGGGAAGCACCATCAAGGAGGTGGCCAGCAACCCAGAGGAAGGAGGGAAATTCATCTTTGAAATCATCCCAGGTGAGGAAGCCTCACTCCTCTTTGTAGCACCCTTTTGGGCCGGACTGTTCACCCAAAATCACTCAGAGAAGTCTTTTTCCCAGTCCTTTTGCTCCCACCTTTTCCCAAGGTCCCCACAGTGCTGTTTCCTGTGACAAATAAACATCTTACTTTCAATATTCAGGGCTGGAGCAGGGCCCTGTGTCAGTGCCCATGTGCCATGGTGAGAAGAAGCCTTGCCAAGCTGCAGAGTGCAGCAGTTTCTGTTCCCTTCTTGCAGACCTTCCTCAAGGGAAACATCAGAGCTCTGCTTCCTTCGCAGCCAAGGAGACAGCAGCAGGGAAATCCGGATCCAGAGGCATTTAGCAAAGAAAGCAGCAAGAATGTGTCTCTTCTCCTCCAGTGCCCTCCACAACTGATGCATAAATGTTATTTGTTGCAGGGGTGGCTGGAGAGCAGCCCCGGGCAGGGCAGGACCCCTGTGTGCTCATGGCCAGCTCCCAGTGTGAGATGGAGGAGTGGGTCAAATCCATCCGGCGCGTGCTGGGCTCGGCGTCAGGAGGTAAAGGGGGGCAGGGCAGCTCTTGGAGGGGTGATCTCCTGCTGCCCTGTGGTCTGCAGCACTTCTGGGTGAGGATTTCAAAGCTGGGCTCACAAATCCTTGACGCTGGAAAAGGGAGCTGTGTCACTTGTGACGCCCTCAAAGCCTGGAGCAGACCCTGGTGCTGGGGCTGCTGCAAACACAGGCAGCACTGAGGAAAGGGCAGCCAAGAGTGAATGAACAGTTCTGGGCTGGTTTCATCTTCTTTTGCCAACTTCCTCGTTGACTTACTGACACTGAAAAAGTTGTTCTTGAAAGCAACTCCCATTCAGGGATAAAGAGTTGAAAAATCCTGCCTTTCACCAGCCAATTTCCTCACTTTGCTTTGCTTTTCTTCCAGCTTTTCTTGCCCTCCCCAGCCTTTCTGCCCCCATTATCTCTCCAGCCTGCCCTGGCCACACACTCAGGCATGATCCCAGATCTTCTCTTCCAGCCCCCAGATCCTCTTCCAGACCCCCAACCATGTAGTTATTCCATTGTAAAATTGCAGTCAGGGAATTATAAAGCATGGATGGATCAGAAAGGATCACACTGTAAATTTGACACCACAAAGGAAACCACAAAAGAAGCAGCAAAGGTCATTCCAGCCCCTTTTCCCATCAGGATGAACTATCCAGACTTTTCCCATAAGGATGAACTCCTATAAGCAAGATCCAGCAATAAAGCAGGGCTGGCAGTCTCTTCACTCTCTTCCCAAAGAGCACTGGCCTGGATGGATGGTGATCCTGAGCCTCCCCTCCCTCCCTCCTTGCTTTGCCCAGACTATTGCTGTAGTTGTTTATAGGGCCCATGTCCTTGAGGTGTGTGAGACAGGGCTGGTGGAGCTCAGCTCCTGCAGTTCAGAGACAGGAGCCCAGTGCCAGTCTGAGCCCTTCCTCTGTGTCCTGCCATGGGCACTGATGATCATGGAGTCCTGG
>VYXB01007058.1:345083-378302 GCA_013397135.1 Pachyramphus minor | reverse complement strand
TTTTCACCCCCCCCCCCCCCAAAAAAAAAAAAAAAAAAGGAGGCTCGAGGGTTTATTTCTCGCTTTCTTCCTTCTATACCAAGGGACCCCCTTTCTCCCCGCTCCTCCGGGGTCTTTTCTTCCCCCCCTTCCAGGGCCTTTTCTCCCCCTCCCAGACCCGAAGCGATGCATGCCGCCCCCCCACCTCGCTCCCCCCACTTACAAAAAAAACCCCCCAAGGCCTCCAGGAGTCGTTTTCCTTCCGTTTCCTTCCCTCCCCCGCACTGGAGCCTTGTGGAGCTTCCCGCCTCCCGCTCCTTTGCTCCCCCAAACCCTCAGGGGTGTCTTTACGCCCAAAGCCCCAAGGATGGCTTTTAACCCCCCTCTCCCAAACCCTCCCAATGCCTTTTACCTCTGCCCCCGCCAAAAAACCAAACCAAAACCCCTCCGGGGGTGTCGTTTACCCCCCAAATCCCAACTGCGAGGCCTCGAGGAACTGGAATTCATCTCCTTCCCTCTCCCTCCGAGAACAAGGCCTCGGGGAGCTCATCCACCACCCTCCTCATCCCCCCCGCAAAAAAAAAGAAAAAAAGAGGCCTCGTGGATTTCCCTTCCCTCCCCACCCCCGAATCGAGGCCTCGGGTGTCTCTTCATTCCCTTCTCCCTCCAGAAATGAGGCATTGAGGGCCTTATCCTGCTTCCTCTCCTTCCAAATGCCCCAGAGGCCTCCAGCCCCTCTTTTCCCGACCCTCCCCCCGTAAAAAGGAGACCTGGAGGAGCTGTTTGTCCTCCCCACCCGTGAGGCCTCGAGTTTTATCCACCCCCTCCCGGAAAACTTCCATGATTCCCTGAACACCCCCTGCCCCATTCCCGATGCCTTCACCTCCCCCATCCCACATGGATCCAGTGCCCTGGGCCACCTTCCCCCTCCTGTGTGCCACCCCTGGCTCTGCTCTGGGCATCCACCTCCCCCCTGAGCCCTTCCCTGGGCTTCCCCCTCTCCCACAAACTCCTTTGTGTCCATTTTTCCTGCCTTCCCTGCACCATCTCAGCTCTGTCCTTCCTCCCTCACCCTGTTCCTTTCTCCTCCTCTCTTATCCCCAGAACTCCAGCCATGCAGTTGCTCCATCCAATTTTGCCCTTCCTGGTCTCCTTTAATCCCATTGTTCCCCCAGTTTCCCTCCTGAGTGGCTCCTGTTTTGCCCTGGCCCACTCTGGTCTTGATGACCCTCCTGATTTTGTGTTTGTTGATTTTTCCATCATCCTCATTTTCTGCAATCACCTGGTTTAGGCTCCTTCCCTCCTTCAGATTCCTGGGATTCCTGTAAACCATTGGCAGTGCCCTCATGTAAATGATTCAAGCAGCTGTTCTTTTATTTCAGTGAACCTCCATATAATTTCCTTATCTCCCAGCGCTTCACTGGGCACAATAAAATGTGGGAGGTAATTCTGGGCCACCTTCAGCTTGAATTAGGAGTTTGAATTAAAGGAGTGGCTGCCAGAGAGAGGGTTGCACTTCCAACTGGGCTCTGATAGAACTCCCTGGAGTGTGGCTTGGGAGGTGCTAATGCCATTCCAGGCACCGAAAACCAAGAGTTTCATGGCCAAGTCTGTAATTTTGAGGTATCAAAACCTTCATTTGTGAGGGCATGGGCTCTAAAAGAACATTTTGGACCCCCCAGAGTTGTTGTGGATGGAGAAATGGTTGGTGTGAGGAGACCAGGAAGGCAATCAGGATAACTACTGTGTTAAATGGCACTTCCCCTGTCTCAGAAGCCAAATTTCTAATGTTTTCAAACCCAAAACGAAGCTTCAGGCCCTGTGGGTGTTGCATCTGATCCAGTGGTGACATTGTCCTGGTTCTTGGCAGCACCCAGAGCACAGGACAGGGCTCTGCAGGTTTTCCAAGTGGGAATTCCCTCACTTGGCTGATGATAAAGGTTCCAGGTGATGATCACCAGGTTGTATTTGTTGCCTCAAGGAGCTTTTAAACCAAATCCCAAACTTCCTTTCCAGGCAGTGTGAAAACACGGAGCAGGACATGGGGAACAAGAATGGATTGCAGAGATCTTCATCCTCAGAATCCACAGACTCAGGTATGGCCTTCCCAGTCAATAATTAATAATTAAGGATTGAAAAGCAGTGTGGTTTTCCATGACTCCCTCTGCAAGCAGCTGCCAGGGTTTGGATAGAGAGCCTTCCCTGCCTGCAGTCCCACCCCTCCTCGTGGATGTTGGTGTGGAAAACAGGGAGAAGGTGTTGGGATCCCCTCTCTGAACAGGATCCCCTGCAGCTCCTGCCCTTTGGGGGGTGATGAAGGAGAGTCCCCACCTCTGTTTTCTCCCTCTAAACCCAAACTGGGCCAACCTGCCCCAGTCAAGTGGGTTTGCCTTGTGGTTTGGGGTTTTTTGTTTTGCCAACAAGAGCTGATTGTTGATCTGAAACACTTCAGTTCTGATACTTGCCTAGAAAGATTCCTTTTTTTGGGGGGGATGAGAAGCTTTATCAGTGAAAATGGAACAAGCTCTTACCTTGTAACTTGTAGACACAGAGAAGCTCTGGTACCTCATTGCTCCAGCTCAGGGAAATCAGCGTTTCCACCTGAATTTATGGCCCACTTTGAAGGCACTTTTAGCCTAGAAAAGAACTTCATGAGCTTCTAAAACCAAAGTTCAGCCCACAAAGCACAGAGCAGGATAGAACAACCAGCCTTGTTAAATCCTCACTCCCTCCAGCTCGTCAGGAATCTGTGTCTGAGTAACTTTGCAGCTCCACAGCATTTTAGTACAGAGAAATGCAATGTTCTGCTTGGCTTGTGCTTATGAAGTGCTTCCTCTTCTTTCCAGTACATTAAAAAGGGTCTTTTTACTCCTTATTTTTTTGGAATAAGCCCAAAATTTCTTCCTGGGAAGAGGTGTAACTAAAAACATGGCTTAGGGAAAAAACCACAAACAAACAACCTAAAGGACTAAACTATTTGTTTATTAAAGTGTGTGGGAGAGAAAAGCCAAGAGTATTCCATGTGACAGTCTAGGCAGGGTTAGGGGGGCTTTTTTTTAATTCCTCCTGGTTTTCCCCAAGCACTTGGTTATCCATGTCCAAATCCAGCCCTGTGGAGTGGCTGTAACCCTTATTTGGAGGTGAGGCTGCAGCTGGGGCTTCCCACACGAGTTCCCTGGGTCTTTCTGTGGAAATCTGTAGCAGTGTCCAGTAATCCATGTTTGCTGGGTACTGATCAGCAGGAATTCCCTGTGTCCTCTGCAGGTTTGGCTCTGGATTCACCGGGCCCTGCGACCTCCGGCGACACCACGGAGGACACGTATGTAACCACGTGTTAGCCCTGCCCTGGGCATGTTCATCACTGACAAACGTGGCTTAATGAGGCTTTTCCTCTGCTGGCTCTTCCCTCCTGAGCTTCTCCATGTGCTCCAGAGCTGGGGGTGCTGGGAAGGGTCCTGCCCGTGTCCCAGGGCACCGAGGTGTTGGCTCTGAGCTGAGGTGTTGTGCCACACACCTCACCAGGAGCCTGAGGCTGCACCAACTCACATCTAAACTGCATTTTCCAACACTTAAATTATGCTTTTCTGTGCCTTAACTGGTCACAGAATCCCAGAATCATTGAAGTTGGAAAAGCCCTCTGAGATCATCGTGTCCAACCTTTGCCCCATCACCATCTTGTCAGCCAGAACTGATGCCAGGCAGCTGCTCTGAGCTTTGAACTTGCCACTCCCAGTTAGATTATTTTTTTTTTCCCCTAATCTATTCCCAGGGATGGGGACAGATGCCCTTGGTGCCTGATTTACCACACTCTTCCTCCTTCAGCCTCACTTCTTGTCTGAACAGTGCTGGGAAGAATTTAAGGGAAGCAGAGGAGAAGGAGTCTGTCAGTGTTTCAAAAATGAGGATGGGATAAGCTGGCTGTAAATAGGGTTTGGGAAAGACAAGTGTCATTAAGAAGCAGGTTCCCCAGAAAAGCTGTGGCTGCCCCTGGATCCCTGGAAGTGTCCAAGGCCAGGTTGGAGCAACCTGGGCTGGTGGAAGGTGTCCCTGCCCAGGGCAGGGGGTGGGAATGGATGCTCCTGTGCTGACTTGTGCTTGGCATAACCCCTAAATACAGGGCTGACTTTTAGTGTGCATCTCTCTTGCTTTTAGGTTCGAGAAGGCAATTCTCAAATCCAGCAGACTGAAGTGAGTATAATTCTGTTTTAAACTCTTAGTGGCTGCTGTAGCTCATGGAGTTGGGGGGGTGAGTTTTAATCATGTCTTTGAAAACAAAATACTGAAATAAATCTCTGCTCTTTCTCACTGCAGCCTTCGAATACCTTTCAGGAGAATACACTCCCTGCCAGTAAGTGAGAGTGGTGCTGATGGTTTGTAAATGCCAAAGGATTTAGCATGTTCCTAGTTGAATACATTCCCTAACTTGTTAATTTTCTGGCTGCAAAACCAGCTGCTAAGGGTGCTTGATGCAAACTGTCAGAATTGCAGCTTGTACATCCTAAATCTCACTTAAGTTGCTGTGAAATCTCTGATGTGGCTCCATCACAGCTGCAGTGGAAGCATTTTGGTACCTGTGCTGAGATGTCAGCAAAGTCTCCTGCACAAATTCATAGTCAGAGACTTTACAGTCTTTATTAACCCCTTCTGTGCTTAAAATGTGCTTGTTGCATGATACTGAACTTGCATTTTTGTGTGGTCATTGTAGCAAAATCTGCTGGGATCCAGCCCTGCCCTGAAGAGAAACCATTCAGATTCTCTGGACAGTGATGCTTTTCAGCCATTGGCACAAGATGAAAATAAGGAGAATGTAAGTGATTAGAGATTAATAAAAATTGGGAAGACTTTGAATGTGCAGCTGCACCACTAACCCTGACTCCTCTCTGGCTGTGGCAAGGCAGGAGGTATTCTCTCTGCTTGCTCTAGAGAATTCCAAGGGCTGCCTCCAGGAAGCTGTTTAGGTAGATCAGCCCATCTCTTCCCACTGCTGCCATGGATTTTCCTCATGGAATCAATGTCCTTTGGCTACTGGGAGTCCTGTGGGTGGGACTCTGACAGGTCTGCAGGAGAGGACACAGCCTGGGCTGCCTTCTCTGCAAAATACATCCTTTTTGAAGTTGACTGACAGGGATACAAAAGCCTTCAGCCTGTAGTGATGTCAGGAGCATAAATTTTGGATTATGTTAAATGAAACACTTGTAACATCTTTCATTTGAAAACATTCACCTTCAGACTATTCCTTTTGGCAGCAGGGAGCTTAAATCCAAAATGTCAGGTAGTTTTAAAATAAGCCCTATAAGGATAAAATGATCCAAGCAACTCACACAGTTTGTCAATCTGGTAAAATGATGATTTTCCTCCTTTTTAATTCAGGAATCGTTCGAGTTTAAGAAGCCAACCAAACCAGCTTCTCGTTGCTTCCGTGATGGAAAGGCTGGAGCAAGGCAGAATTCATCTCCAGCTCAGATTGTAAGTTCCTCTAAACTAATTCTCACCTAATTCTTTGCTGCCCACTCTCTGGGAGGAAGAAAAATTGCATCACTTTTAGAAGGCAGTGCTGTCAGTCACCATGCTCAGTCACACTGCTCAGGTGCCAAATAGAAAGACTTATTTATCTGCCAGATAAGAATGTTTTTCTCACCTCTGGCTCCTGAGCTGGTCAGAAATTTGAAATGTGGGTTGTTCTGGGAAGGATGAGTCAGTGCAGAGGTTCTGCTGCAGTAATTGAAGGCAGTGTGGGCACTGATGTGCAGTTGGAACTGATTTCACTATCGCTGCTGTTGAGATTGATGCATTTGGAACAACAACCCCAGCTGTGCAGAAAGGGCTGGATTTTGTGTCCAGATGTGACACCCAGGGAGAAAATGTTACCTTATTTATATCCTCTGGCTTAGAAAAAGCACAGAACCAGGGCTGGGGGCCAAGTCTTGTCTCCACTCCTGGAGTCTGGCAGCCCTTCATCCTGCCAGTTCCTCCCTGTCCTCTTTGCTCCCCGGGAAGGAGTAACCACGCTGTTCCCTGTAGTGCAGGAAGGTCACAGCATCAGCTCTGGGAAGAGAAGGAATTGTGTTAAAATTCAAACTCTTTTCTCAGAGTCCCATGGATGAGACACCCCCGGGTGGGCAGGAGAACTACAGGCCATCCTTCCTGCAGCAGCATTCCCTGACCTCCTCGGAAAGCGAGGACGACGATGGATTCCTGGAGCTGCTGGATGACCAGGATTTGAAGGTACCTGCAAAGGGACTGGGATGGAGATCCCAAATACAGTTCTGCCTGAGGCTGCTGTGTGTGTCTGTGGTGCAGGTGTGTTCTGGCAGAAGCCAGTGTGCTCAGTCAAACTGCAACACATTTAGGGAATCATGGAATCCCAGAGTGGTTTGGGTTGGAAGGGACCTTAAAGACCATCCAATTCCAATCCCCCTGCAATGTGCAGGGATACCTCCCACTAGGAGATGAATTATCATCATTTTTCTCAACTCACACTGTGATATCTCTATCTTATAAGTGCTCTTTCCTAGTGCAGACAGTGGGATTTGTTTGGGGTGTGAACAAGGAAGTTATTTTTGGTTGGAGAACTGCATTACCAGAGAATTATTGGAACAGTTGGCATTTTTCATTCGAAACTTGCTGGAAAACTCAGAGGTGGTGTTTGCTTTGGAGCCACTTAAATAGAAAACAGTTTCCAGCTGGATCTGAGATGCTTAAAGCTGTGGAGGATCATCACTGACAAATCAATGAACTGATACAACTCCAGCGTGTCTCAGCTCGGGCCTGTTGTTTCATCAAGCATTGGCCTGATAACAGATCATTCCTCCTCAGGCTGCTGAGGCAGCTGAGTGCAGCTGGAGTGCTTGCCCCAGCCCTGCAGGAGCTGTGTTCCCAGCCTGGGGGGGCACCAGGTGTGCTGACCCCCCTTTCCCCCTCAGAACGACGAGGAGGTGCCGTCGGACGTGGCAAGTCTCTGGACGGCGCCGCTGGTCACGAGGAGAGCGGACAGTCGGGTGAGTGTCACCCAGCACAGAGACTGGCCCTTGTGCTGGCACTGCCCCTGCTGGCACAGGTGATCCCACTGCCTCCTGTAGCCCTAAGGACAGCAACAAAACCCCCGGCAGTATTCCCTTATCTCTGAAGCTGTTTGCCTGGAGGACTTTGTGTTGGTGTGGAACATTGATAGGCATTAAATTTCCTTTTACACTTCACCAACTGTGAGAAAATCTTGACTTCCCTTATCAGAACCTTGTTGGCATATCTGGAATTCACCCTGCACAGACTCACCTGGAATGCTGATCCCCTGATAAGGGACTGGGAAGGGAGTTCAGACTCCAGTAAAAAGCTCCTTGATCTGCTGATAGATTGGCTGCTAATTGGTTCATCTTGCTTAGGGTGCTCCAAGCTCCCCCAGTCCCCCCAGTAACAAGTGTTACTGGAAATGCAAAGCCTGAATAATTCAAATTACCATCCTGCAGTTGCTGTGCAGTGGTGGTGTCTTGAACAAGGCAAAATCTGTAACAGTCTGTAATCCTGAGGCTTGTTTATTCTCCAAGCTAAACCTTTGCTGCACAACTCAACTCCTCTCCTTCCTCACAGGCCAAACGCTGCCGCTTGTTTGGCTCTTCATCCGTGTCCAGCATTGCAGGAAGAACCACCCAGAAGAGGATGGAGAGATCTCGGGAAGAGGATTCCCCAGGGAAAAGCAAGAAGAGGAAAAGCCTGCCTGGAACATGCGAGGACCCAACGGTTGGTGACTCAGCACCCAGATTGTGAGAGGGAATTGGGTGGGGGGGATCTGGTATTGGTGCCTGGGTTATGAAGGTCAATGGGAGCTTTTTGGGGGGAAAAGTGAGGTTTGGGGGAGCTGGGGCAGTACTTGCATATCCTGAACCTGAGCTTTGCCCCAGAACAGCAGGGAAGCTGAGGAGTCAGAATTCAGAGCTCTGGAGTAAACTGAGTTCTCTGTTGTGGGAAAGAGGGAATGGGATGTGTCTGCTGCCAGTGCTGATCTCTAACCTGTGTCCTCCAGAGTCTGAAGCTGGTGAGGACCCAACCCTCCACAGCAGAGATCGAGAGCATTTTGGACAGTGACCAGAGAGACCTGATTGGGGACTTCTCCAAGGTAACTCAAGGGCTTCCATGGCCAGGTGTTTGCTGGAGTGTTCCAGTGACCTCTCCTGGTGGGGATGTCTCAAACCAGCCCAGTAAAGCCCCTCCCTTTACAGAGGCTTTTCTGCTGCTGCATAAATCTTCCTTGGTTGGACTTGATACTCTTGGAGGTCTTCTCCAACCTTAACCATGCTATGATCCTCAAACAATGAGGAGAGACTGTTAGTGGGAAGGGACAGATTAGACACAAAGTGATTAATTTGTGGTTAAAGACCTACAGAATCCCTCTGGTGTAGGAGCCAAAAATTAAATTCCGTCCCTGACTTTAAAATTTGTAGTTTTAACTCCTGAAGAGATTCTTGTCAGCAAAGCATCTGTCAGAGAAGGAATTGCTGGGTGCTGTGACTCACATTGGATTTTCTCCATCCTGTCTGTCTTAGAGTTACTTACTTGACACTGTTGATGGGAAACATCAGGATTTAAAGTATATCGACTCAGAAATGGTGAGTGCTCCAAGGAGAGGCACAAAAATTCTTCACTAGGGGACAGGGGACAACACAGAAATGTCTTGAAACAACTGACCTCTGGGGTTTGTGGGTTTTTTTCCTCAGATTGTGTCAGTGCTGACTGGGAAGTTTGAAAGCTTCATCAAGCAGTGTGTGATAATGGACTGTAGATACCCCTACGAGTATGAAGGAGGGCACATCAAGGTATGTTGACCCTGTAAGGGCAACCCAGAGGGGTCTGAAGTTGCCAACTGGGGTCACTTGGCCCCATGTGGGGGCTGTGTGGATATGTTATTCCTCAGGTGCCCCACTGGGATCCTGTCACAGCCACCCACTCCCTGGGTCTTGGACTCTGAGCTCACTCTTGGTTCATGAAGTGCCTTTTCCCCTCAGAGGGCACTGTTCTGACCTCCTTGAGCACAGCAGGGACCTGTGTGCCCATCAGGGAGATGGTGCCAGAGGAAGGATGTAAAACACTCCATGTGCAACATCCTGGAATCCAGGGAGGCTAAAATAGGAATATTAAACTTCATTTAAAGCACAGACTTCAAAGAACAAAGGGCTGTGCAAAACATGACCAGGAACAGATCACCCAGAGAGAATGTGGCCTTAGAGCCCCTTCCAGGGCCTAAAGGGGCTCCAGGAGAGGGACTGGGGACAAGGGCTGGAGGGACAGGACACAGGGAATGGCTTCCCAGTGCCAGAGGGCAGGGTCANTGGGATTCTGTAACTGATCCTGAACACTGCTGCTTGATCAAAGGCCATCCCAAATCCATGGGATGGGGAGGGAAATCCAAGGAGCCACAGCCTACAGGTGCTGAATTGTCCACCTGAACCAGGCCCTGGTCTCCCAGAGCCAGTCCTGGACTCTGTGGTGTCCTGGTGGGGTTGGGAGCTGTGTTTGGAGAGGGTTCCAGAGCTCCTGCAGCAAACCAAGGTGAGGAAACCACTCGAGGAAGTGGGGTAAGTTTGTTCTGCTGCCCCTGCCCTTACAGGGTGCCATAAACCTGCACATGGAGGAGGATGTGGAGAACTACCTGCTGAAGCAGCCGATCGAGCCGTCGGAGAACAAGCGGGTCATCGTGGTGTTCTACTGCGAGTTCTCCTCGGAGCGGGGCCCTCGCATGTGAGTGCCCAGCCCTGCAGCAGGGCCAGAGCTGTGGGGTGGCACCACCAGCACGTGGGCACTGTCACCTGGCACTGTCACCTGGCATTGTCACCTGGCGGGTCTGTCCCAGCCCGTGCTGTGAGGGGCTGTGCTGGGCTCGGCTGGAGCCGAGTTCAGAGGGGAAAAGCAGCTTGCTGGGGCTGTGTGGGCCCTCAGCCCCTGCCTGACAGGCAGCAGCAGACCCCTGTGAGCCCAGGGATGGGGAGTCTGGGGTGAGAGCTGGTTTTGGGTGTTCTTTGTGGGTTTAACAGGACCTTCCTGCCGCAGGTGCCGGTTCGTGCGGGAGCAGGACAGGCTGAGCAATGAGTACCCCAGCCTGCACTACCCAGAGCTCTACGTGCTCAAGGGGGGCTACAAGGACTTCTTCTCGAGATGCAGGGTAAGGAACTTCCTCCCCAGCTGTGGATTCCCCATCCCTGGAGGTGTTCAGGGCTTGGAGATCAGCCTGATCTAGTGGAAGGTGTCCCTGCCCATGCCAGGGGTAGAACAAGGTCTTGAAGGTCCTTCCCAACCCAAACCATCCCGTGAGTGTTCTGTGATCTCTTGCACACCCAGAGGAAAAATTGTAGATTACTATTACTTTATTCATACTTAGACTTGCTGTTGGGGCAGAGTGGTTTGGCTGCAGTGGCTTTTCTGCTCTCTCTCAGTGCTCTGTTCCCAGAGCAGCTCAGGTTTGGCTCTCTCAGCCTGTTCCTTCCCTCAGAGCTGTTTTCCTGCCATAGCTGAAAGGTTTTTCCACATGTCTCAGACCCAAACCATCCCGTGGTTTCTGCCCTTTTAGAACAAACTGTCACTGAGGGAAGGGATATAAAGCTGCTCAGCCTGCACAGAGCAGGGGAGAAGACAAGGCATGGCAGTAATTGCTGGACAACAAATGGAAACCTTAGGTCTTCTACAGTCTTAAAATAGCAAGATTGGAAACCTGAGCTTGGAGTTTTCAGCCTCTGATTCAGACAAGGACACTAAAGAACACCCCACAGCTCTTCCCAGCACTGTGAGGGTGGGATTTCTCCCATCACTTGGCTTTTGCTCCTGCAGCATTTCCATGGTTGGACTCTCTCTGGTGCTCCTGGGGTCTGTTCTGCTGCTCTGGCACAAACAGGCTGTGGCCTGACTGTCACCTCAGTCCCTCACACTTCAGAGAATCCCTTAGGTTGCCCTCCTGGTGTGTTTTCAGGGAGATGGGAGATGTCTGGCCTGTCCATGGCCAGCTGGATGGGGTTGTCAGCTCCCTCCTACTGGGATGTTAGGCCCTGTGGGACAGGCTGGTGTTGGTGGCACCGAGTGCTGCCCAGGTTTCTGGCTCTCCCTGTGATCCACTGGCTCCCCTGGGGTGACAGACAGGTGGGATTTGGGTTGTCCCTGTGGGTTTTGGGTTGTCCCTGTCCTGGGGAGGGGTGGCCAAGGCCTCAAGGTGGCAGCACGGAACAGCCGATGGGGCTCCGCGATCCCGAGGCACAGGGATCCTTCCAGTCCCTGCCTTCCAAGGAGAGCACCACAGGAACTCAGCTGGTGTGGTGGGGCCTGCCAGAAAACTGGGGCTGAGAGCCCTGTACCCAGGGTTTGGTACCTGTGATCTCAATATCCCTGGGCTCTGAGTGTGGAGCTCCCACGTGGGGCGGGGGGTCTGTCCCTGTTTGTGCCAGGGGAGGTTGTTCCAGTGGCTGCTGCCAGGCTCTGTCAGTGGGATCCTCACCCCTGTGACACTCAAGTGACAGCAGCTCCTGTCTCCCCAGAGCTTCTGTGAGCCCCAGAGCTACCGCCCGATGCACCACAAGGACTTCAAGGAGGACCTGAAGAGGTTCCGCACCAAGAGCCGCACCTGGGCTGGGGAGAAGAGCAAGAGGGAGATGTACAGTCGCCTCAAGAAGCTCTGAGGGCTGCAGGGACCCAGCACGGACTGTCCAGCGTGGGGGCCTCTGTCCTGCCCCTCTCCTCCTCTGTTTGCTCCCTGGGAACTCCTGGAACTCGGGGCTTCGGGCCCGGATCCGGCTGGGAGCTGCCTTTGGTTATTTTTGTTACATTGCTTCGTGAAAAATGGCTTCTTGTGTTCTGTGCCCCCCCAGAGCACCCAGGGAGGGGTGGGGACAGACCCGTGGGGGCAGCAGTGTTGAGGGTGTTCTCATGCCTGTTATTTTTTTTTTTTAAATGCTCAGTTTTATTTAAATACAGTCAAATGAAGCCAATACTGCTGCAGTTGGATCATCTGGGTTCTACTTAAACCTGGTTTCTGCCCCAGGGCATCCTGCTGGTGGAGGGGTGGGGGTTAATTATTGTACTCAGCTGCAGCTTTGGTTCTGTGTAGTGTTTGTGGTGAAGGAAAATGGGAAATGTCCCGTTACAGCTCCGGGTTCCCACCTCTAAGCCTTTGACAGCCCATCTAAGGGGAATTGCTTGTTCATAAATATCATGTTCACCTTGTTTACTTCAGATGGTTTTATTTCATAGTCTCTTTTTGTAGTTTTAGAGGAGTTGGTGTTTGAAAGGAGGGAGAATTTCTGGGGGCTGGGGGATCAGCCATGGGGTGACCCCAGGAGCACCAGGGAGCAAAGCTGTTGATTTTCTGTCACCAAGGGTGTGAGTTGTTATCCTGAAACATTCCCAGAACAGAGTGTGGGGAATCCTGGGAGGCTGCTCTGACACCTGGGGGTGACTGTGGCCACTTCTCCCTCTGCCAGGAAAGGCAGGAAGTTAATTAATCCCTGAAGGAAGAGGAACTTCCTCAGCAGTGTTGGGCCTGAGGAAGTTCTGCTGTGCCAGCCCCGAAACTGTTCAGCTGCTGATTTTGGGGTCACATCAGCTCTTCAGTCCTGCAGCAGCCCAGGGATTTTGGGGTGTGGTAATGCTCATCTTCCTCATGCACCAACTTCCTGGTGCTCCCTGGGAGCATCACGTGCCTGGGAAGCTCCCAGCTCTCCTCTTGTGTCCTGTTTGTATCCATGTCAAAAAAGGATTGAAATGGAGGTGCCTTATGTGGAGTTCTAACTTGGTTTTATTGAAAGTCTGTTCCTTAAAACATGTTGTTAAGCCTCTTGAGAAGCAAAAGGATAGACTTGGAGTTTTTTCTAGTTTAAAAAAATAAATTGGAATTTGCTGTTTTCCCTCAAAGCTGAATCCCTTGAAGGGGGAGATGAGGAAATGCTAAATCAGAAATGGTGGCTACAAATTTCTCCCCTTGGGAAATTTGGGAGGGCTGAACTGCTGAGTGGGGGTTGTGGGGTGGGAGGAGGCCGTGGGCAGTGACCTGAGTGACCCAAACTGCTCTTTGGTCAAACCTGGGGTAAATCAGTTCAGCTGGGCAGGATCTCTTGGTACAACTCCGTGATCCAACAGTTGCTCCATGTGAGAGTTTAACTCCTCAGGAAAAGCAGATGGAGACTTGCTGGGGTCATGATGCTCTTTGCTGAGGTCACCCAGCTGGAGCTGAACCCCTGCAGCAATCCCTGCGGTGCAGCTGCACTTCCCCTGGTCCTGCTCCTCACCCCCAACCTCCTGCTGCTCAGGAAGCTGATCTGGGGTGGGTGCAGTACCGGGGTATGAGCAGAGACTGGGAAGGACTGGAGCCCTGGAGGGAAGGAAATGAGCCTGCTGCTGTCAGACCCTGCCTCTCTCTGTGTGTCCCGAGGCCTGGGCTGGGAGAAGGCTGGAAAAGGGGTGTTCTAGGCAGGACCTGCACTGTGTCAGCCCAGAATTTAATAGTTTGTTGTGGGCAAAGGGAGTAAGGTCCTAAAAACCCAAACAGTTTGAATCCAGCTGTTCCTGCAGCAGAGGTGCTGGTGAAGCTGCTCCGTGTCACTGCAGTGCCAGAACAAGCCCAGGGGTGGTTGCTGCTTTTCATGTCCTGTGTCTTTGCTTGTTGCTTGCAGGATAAACCCTTCCAGAGCAGTTTTGGCTACCCCAGCCCTGGAAGTGTCCAAGGCCAGGTTGGATGGGGCTTGGAGCAACCTGGGCTGGTGGAAGGTGTCCCTGCCCATGGCAGGGGGTGGCACTGGGTGGGCTTTAATGTCCCTTCCTGCCCAAACCCTTCTGGGATTCTGTGAACTCCAGGGCTGCAGCCACCTGAGTGTCAAATCTGGGCATTCCCAGTGTGCCATGTTCATTGTGGAGTCTCAGTTCACTTTTGGATCAGGGTCCTGGCCTGTGCTGGAGGCTTCTCCAGGGCTGGGAAGAGCTTCAGCAGAGCGTGGGGGTGACAAGCAGGTGGCCAACAATGGGGTCAGCATTAAAAGCTTCCCTGAAAACAGCAATGTGACTCCAAATCCACAGGAGGCTCAAGCTGAGAACTGGGTGGGGTTTTTTTCCCTCCCCTCCATCTGTCATCCTTCAAACTCGTTTTGAAAGCAGCTTAAACCTTCATCAGCTTCGACCACCAGCTCCTGAACGGCGCAAAGGTCACTGTTTCCTTGCATGTTGTGTTACCTTTGGTGGCCTAAAGGGACTCCTGTGCTCTGTCTTTTGTGGCATTTGGGGCTAATAAAGGCCAACTGCAAAGGGCCAAGTGCCCTGCTGTGGCAGCAGCTCCTGGATCCCTTGGATTCCCTTGGGAACTGCCAGTGGGTGTCAGACATCCCTCCAGTGCTGCCTTGCTGTGGTGTTTGGTGCTGCCATAACCAGCCAGTTCCCTGCTTTTAACTCCTTTTGCAGCTTTTCAAACAAATCTGCCTTTGCCTTTCTGCCTCCTCTGTTTTCTGTGGGTGATAGCTCTTCCCAGGTTTCCTGGAGCCTGTTCCTGCATTCCTGTTCCTGCATCCCAGCTCCTGCCACTGCTGCCAGCTCTGCTCCCTCCCCACTGCAGAACCCAGACTTGGCAATTCTCTGGGTTATTTGTCACGTGAAGCTGCCCCACCTGAGGCTCTGCTGGGCCAGGAGGGATTATCCCAGCTGGAGGCAGGAGCACAGAGTGTGAGAACTCCAGGAGGGCAAAGCAGGATTCTCTGCAGGGCCTGAGTGCTGCTGGCTTGGGCTGAGCCAGAGAGGTTCAAATCAGCTGAAATTCCCTAAAATTCCCTAATAAAGCAAGCTCCTGCAGGTTTGCAAGTGGCAATGCTGGCTGAGTCAGGCAGGGGTTGGGAGAGCCCCTCTCCCCAAAGCTGGGGGGATTTGATAGGGGGAAGTGACAGAAGGAGTTGCCTCCCACGAAATCTTGGCTGTGCCTCTGTGGGTTGATGATTCCAGAGCAGATTCATGTGGCTTTGCTGGGCAGAAGTTGCTTTGCTGAGAAAACCATTGGCTTCTTGTCCTGGCAGAGGGTTTTGGTGACAAGTGTGACTAAGCTGGGCCCTGCAGAGTTGCTGGATGGGCAGCAGTGCCCTGTGACTCCTGCAAGTGTTGGTAGCAGGCTTTGGCCAGGCTGCAGTTGGGTTTCACTGGACTGGGGCTGGGCAGTGGCTGCTCCCTCAGGGCTGTGTCACAGCCCAGTGCCCCCTAATCCCCTCCTGCTGGGGGTGATCCTGCTGTGCCACAGCCCTTTGCTCCATGGGGGCTCCGTGGGACATCCTGCCCCGGCCCAGTCCTTTGTCCAAAGCCCTGTGATCCCTGCTCCACTCTTGGCTCAGTCACACCCTGTCCCCAGACAGGAGCTGGGGAGGGTGAGGGGACAGGCCCAGCTCCCAGCTCTGTGTCTCTCCCTGCTGTGCCTCCACTTCCCCGGAATGGGAAAAGGGGATGGCTGTGCTGGGAGCAGGGACTGCCAGCTGGGGTGGAAGGGCCTTGTTAGAGTCACCAAATCCTGGCAAAGCTGGGAGTGGAGCTGCCCTCCCCCTGCCCAGCCAAGCTCCAGGGGCGCTGCAGGAGCTCCTGGGCGGTGCCAGCCCCGGTGGCAGCAGCTCTGTCCCTGTGCCAGTGGGGAAGGGGGGTGGGAGCAGGGCTGGCACAGCACCAGGGCCCCAGCCTGGGGCACCTCCCTGCTCCTGGGGGCCCCCACCGCAGCCGAGGGGGCTGGGAAGCTGCTGCCTTTTAAGGCTGCTCTGGGCTGATGGATCTGCTGCCAACCTGCTCAGCACTGGGGTCCTGGGGGGTGGCACAGAGCATCTGCTCAGCATTAAGGGTTCCCCCAGCAGTGCCCCCTTCTCTTCCCTCACCCCTGGCTCCACTTGGCTTGAATCCACAGCCCAGCTCTGCCCCGGGGACACCAGTGGCACTGCTCCCACTGGGAAAGGGCCATGGGGACACCAGTGGCACTGCTCCCACCAGGAAAGGACCATGGGGACACCAGTGGCACNGAGCATCTGCTCAGCATTAAGGGTTCCCCCAGCAGTGCCCCCTTCTCTTCCCTCACCCCTGGCTCCACTTGGCTTGAATCCACAGCCCAGCTCTGCCAGGGGGACACCAGTGGCACTGCTCCCACTGGGAAAGGGCCATGGGGGGCTGTGAGGGGGCCCTGGCTGCTCTCCTGGTGTTTCCCTCTGCCCATTCCTCACTCCACCTGGGACACCACTGGATTTTGCTGTATCCCAGGTGATGATCAGACTACTTCTGGGAACCACTGGTACCATCAGAGCTGTCACTGGTGCCATTAGAACTGTCACTGGCATCAAGCCTGTGCTGCCAGTGCTGATCCCAGGGCTGCCCTCGGCTCCTGCCCTTGGAATGTGAGGCAGGAGAGCAGAGCAGGCAGGGTCTGCACCGCCAGGGTCTTCCTCACCCAAAATGCTCTCCCTGGAGTTGGCATCAGGAGGGGAGGGAGGGCAGGTGGGCACGGGAGGGTGACAGCCCCAGAGGTGCCTCTGTGTCCCATCCAGGCTTCACCTCCTGCCACAGGGCCATGTGCATGTTCTTGGAGACCCTCAGGCACCTTTGGAGAAGGGATGTGACTGAGATGCCCCCGGGGTCTGCCTTGGGGGCTTTATGTGCTTTTGGGGTCAGAGCCCAGTCAGGGTGTGCTGCCCCGGGCGTGTTTGCTGCAGACAGGCCGTGCCTGTTGCTGTTGGATGAACTCTCCAGGGATGTTTGTTGGGGCTTAGGGCTCGAACAAGGAGCCATAAAAAGGGAGGATAACATCAGAAGAGGAAAGTGGAAGGAGGCCAAGAGGAACGTGGCCAAGTGCCCTTTCCTTCTTTCTCTTTCACTCTGTGTGGAGATCCCCGAGAGTGTGGGATGTGTCACATCCCTGTGCCAGGCTGGGCATGGCCCGACCACCATGGGGGCACACGAGAGGAACGTCCCCAGAGGGGGCTTGGGGGTCCTGGGAAGGGCAGGGAGCAGGGGGGAGGCTGAGCTGGGGGAAAGAGCTCCTGTATGGATGGAGCTGCAGCTCCCACTCCACCCCGGGGTACCAACACGTGGGGTGGCTTCTGTCACCGCGTTTGGCGACACGGGAAGGTAGGTTGGTGTAGGAAGAGCCCCGTGGCTGCATCCCGGGTGTCTCACGGAAGGAATTAAGCAGGGTGGGGCAGGGGAGGAGCGGCCTCTGCCAACACCTGGCAGTGCCATGGGGAGGGACAGCCCCAGTTCTGTGCTGCTCGTCCCTGCACCCCCTCAGCGGGATCCCCGCCCCGGGAATTCCGTGCCACAGCTCAGCACAGCCTCACGGGCGGGTCCCGGTGCTGGTGGAGGGTTGGCAAGCGGGGCTGGCCCCCGGGGTGCCCTGGCAGCTGCCCCACAAGGGACCCCCACGGGCGGGTGGAGGCTCCCCAGGAGCTGCTCCCCTCCCTGGGCACAGGATGCCCGTGCCAGGGGATGTGTCGCGGCCCATCCCGAGGGCCCCGTGCCCTGGGGGAGCACAGCGGGGGTGCCCTGGGAACAGCCCCGGGGCCGCGCTGATGGGGGATGATCCAGCAGCACCGCCCCGGTCCGTGACGCTGCCGGGGCTGCAATGAGCAGGTGCCAGCACTGCTGGGCTTTGGCTCTGCTTCCTCCCGCCATCCTCCTCCTCTGTGGGGCTCAGCAGTGCCAGGGGCACAGCGGAGCCCACGCGGGTCCCCAGGTCAGGCCACCAGCCCGTGCAGCCCTTGTCCCGCAGGCTGAGGAGCAGAGCTGTGCTGTGGGAGGCACGGCGAGCCATTCACACCCATTTAACCAGTTTGGTGAGTGTGGGGGCCGTGGGGGAGCCCTGTGCTCATGGGAACTCTCTGGGCACCGCCACAGTCCCGGGAAACGCGGGGTCTGCCCTCACAGAGCAACTACAAGTGAATTTGGGGCTGTGTTTGGGGCTTTCCTGGGTGCAGAGCTGGTGTTTTGCATGTGGAGGGGATGAGTTTGGTCCTGGGCATTCCCCTGTTGCTGCAGGAGGGGAAACGGTGACACAAGTTCTGCACTGGGAACAACAAGTACAATCCCCACCAGCCCCACAAACCTGCAGCTCCCTCAGCTGCTGCTCTTCCCTCCATCAAACAGGGCTGGAATTGGGTAAGAAGTTTGAGCATTGACCTGTTGGAATGAGTACAGAGGCAGCCACCAAGATGAACAGAGGGATGGAACCCTTTCCTACAAGGAAAGGCTGAGGGAATGCCTCACCACCCTCACAGGGAGAAGTCTCCCAATATCTAATCTAAATCTATCCTTCTTCAGCTTAAAGCCATTTCTCCTTGTCCTGCTCCTCCAGGTCCTTATCCAAAATCCCTCTCCAGCTCTCCCAGAGCCCCTTCAGGCCCTGCAAGGGGCTCTCAGCTCTCCCTGGATCCTTCTCTTCTCCAGGGGAACCCCCCCAGCTCTCCCAGCCTGGCTCCAGAGCAGAGGGGCTCTCCTCACTTCCACCTTGTCCTGTCAGAAACCAGCAGGACCTGCTCCTCCCTTGGGCAGGGAAGGGAGATCACCAGTGCAGAGGCATCACTTCCAGCACCTCCTGCATGGCCTGGAGTCTTCTGTGGCTGGCAGAGAGCTCCAAGCCTGGTGTGCTGGGGGGGTACGTGCACACACACACACACTCACTGCAGCTGTGCACAGATGTCTCTTGGACCCTGCTGAGGATGTTTATTCCTATTTCCAGCTGCTCCCAGCTGAACCTTTGTCTGGCTGTGGTGCTGGCAGGACTGTTGGAGTTGTTCACAATCTGGTTTTTGTCGAGAACTGTGATCCAGCAAACCTCTTCCCCAGCGGCTGTGGGGGCACAGGGTGCGGGGGTCTCTCCACTCACTGCTCCCACTCTACAGCCGGAGCCCCTTCACAGGGGATTTCACCCCAAACTCGCATCGGGCAAGGCCTGCTCTGTCATTCCCACCCCACTCTTGTGCCATCAGCCAGCCCTGCCACGGGGTGGGAAGGGAGCAGGGACAGCTCCGGGTCCACCTGCTCCGCGGGCGGAGCCGCGGCACCAGCTCGGAGAGGGGACGGGGAGCGGGGCATTGTCTGGAACGGCGGCAGCTGTTTGCAAAACGAACGTGTGTCCGTGGCCTAGGAGACGTCCCTTGCCCGGAGAGCTGACAGTGGGAATAAAGACGTTTGGAGGAGGGAGACAAAGGCGCGATTGTTGCTCCCGGCAGGGCCGGGGCTCGCCGAGGGAAGCGGCCGCGGAGCACGGAGGCCGTGGCGGAGCCGCCGGGCCCTGAGGGGCTCTCCCGCCGCCAAACAGCAGCTGCAGCTCGGGCACAACAGCTCCCAGTGCCCCTCCCAGCGCTGGGAAGCTCCTGGCAGCCGGGATCCTGGGGCCGGCTGGTGGCACCGGGACTGGAACAGGAACGGGGGGAGCGGCCCCTGCAGCCGCTGGAGAGGAGAGATCGCGGCCATCGGGGCCCAGGGGTCGGCTCTCGGGGGCTGGGATTGGAAGAGGAACAACCAGCAGTGTCTCACAGGGAAAGGCTCCGGGAATTTCCGCGTGGGTTCTGCTGCAGGGACCTGCTGAGCGTGGGCTGTGCCGGCGCCCCGGCCCCTGGGATGGGGAGCAGCCGAAGGCTGTGGTCGGTGTGTTCCTGTCTCCATCACTGTCTGCCCGCCAGCTGTGCCGGCTCAGAGCCCCCGCACTGTGCCTGGGAGCCGGGATGGGGACCCCGGCGTGCTCAGGGCTGTCCTTTGTGTGCTCCAGCAAGGATCCTGAGGGACAGGGTGGGCTGGGGGACGGGGTGGGCTGCACGGAGCCTCCAGGCACACACAGACCCCTCACCCTGCAGAGTTCTCCAGTGCTCTGTCTCTGGTGGGCTGAGACCTCCTGCCATCTCTGGGTACCTCTGGCACCACACGCCCCAGGTATCCCTGTGCAGTCTGGGAGCATCCTGGTGTTTGGGCGAGCCACAGAACCTCCGGGTTTCGGTCTCATTCTCCCGGTGTGTCACTCGCCCCCTCACACACCCACCGCTGTGTTGAGAGGGTGTTGCTTCTGCCCGACAGAGCATCATCTCCCAGGAGCTCTGCCTGTGCTCCAGCGGGAGCGGAGCTGCCCGGCCTCGGAGCTGCCCTGGGCAGGGCTGGGCACAGCAGGGAATCTGCAGCAACCTGGACTTTTCCTCCCCTTGAAGCAGGAGCTGGAGCCGGAGCCAGGCGCTCTTGTGCTGCCTCTTTTCTTCCCCAGATGGATGCACGAGTCCTATTTGTCAGGAGCATGTTTGTGCAGAGCGGAGCCGCGAGCCTGGATCTGAGCCTGGGCTCTGGCCCAGGGCTGCTCGGCTGCAGGGGGAATGTTCAGGGGCAGGAAGCACTGGCTGCTACACATTCACACCCTCCTGCGTGTCTGCAGTGGGAAAGCCTGAGAAAAACAAACCCCATTTGGTTAACGGGGCCTTAAAGCAGCTTCTTCTCATCCTCCACTTTTGGCTAAAACCAAGGAGGAGCTTCCCGGCCTTGCTGAGCACTTTGATGGCAAAATTGGGCTTCAGATGCTTTTTCTTCCTGCTGGAAGTGATGAGGAGATCCCTGCCAGGCTCTGTCTCCTCCCTCACCACAGGACGGCCAGAAAAGCCTTTTCTCTCTCCAGAATGATGTTGCTATTGACAAAAGTATGTAGACACCCACCCACTCATAAACAACTCGGTGATTTCCAAACAGAGCTGAGCTTTGCCACCATTCCCTGCAGTCCCTGTGGATCTGGCTGAGCTGTGGGGAGTGTTGTTCCTCTCTCCAGCAGGCCAGGCCCATCCAGAACTGTCTCTGCAGCAGATCCCGGGGCAGCCCAGGGCTGGATTGGAGTTGAGTCACGGTGTTGGGTTGCAGGAGGTGTCCAGGACAGGACGTTTTAATCAGCCCAGGAGAAGAAGCTGTTCCAGTAAAAAAGAACAAAATATTTTATCTCTTCACGGTCCAGCTGCAAGCACAGGGGCTTCCAGTGTGTAACACTTCAGGAGTCCAAGAGACACAGATTTCCCACGTTCCCTCCCCACCACAACCAATGCCCTGGGGCACTTTCCTGTCTCACCAAACTTCCACAGAGAAGGATTTCGATATTCAAACAACAGCAGCCAAGATTTGTACTCATGGTATTGTTACCACTGCGGTATTTGTACACGGTCCTTTGTGGGTTTTATGTGGACAAGCTGGGCAAAAGGTACTTTTGGTGAAACCCTGAGCATTTGCTTCCACAAGGGAATCATGGAACATCCTGAGCTGGAAGGGACCCACAAGGAGCATCAAGTCCAACTCCTGAACGAGGGATGCTCGAGGTGGGGACAAGAGGTGCAGGGATGAAAGCCCTGGTCTTTTTAGAAATGTGGGGTTTGGCAGCATTGTGAATCCCTTCCCTTCTTCCCTTTGGTGTTCCTCTACCCCCCACTTCCCGTGGGACACAGGGCTGTGCCAGCAGTGAGCAGGACCTGCCCTGGGCACCTGCAGGTCTTTGCTGGTGACAGAGACCAATGCAACCTATTAATTTCCAAGAATTATGCCCGTGACAGGGCGCAGAACAAGATGATTTTTAAGAACCCTCCCAACCCAAGCCGTTCTGGGATTATACAATTCCACAAGGAAACAATAGCAGCACCCCATCCTGCACATCACTACACGGATGCATATGCAGAAAATAGCTATTTTATGCTGCCCCTTTGTTTAGCAGCTTTAACTGCTTTAAAATTAATGGGCTGTAAACATTAGAACCAGACACGATGGCTGGAGGCTCAGCCGAACGAGCTGCGCTCCGGGGGCTCTGCTCGACATCAGGATGTCATCTCGGGGCTTTTATTCAGCCTCCCCCTCTGCCCCGGCAGGAAAGACAATATTTTTATTTAACAAACACCAGTGTTTGGAAACGTACTGATTGTTTCCAGCTCGGTGTATTTTCAGCAATAAATAAATAGCGGCGAACAGCCAAGCCCCCCGTCTGCCTGTGCCCTTTTTTGGGTTAGAGAAGTCGGTCACAGATACACCAACCTTCCCTTAACAACAGACTTCCTTTTTTTGACCTATTCTTTCAGTTTTGGCCTGATTTTCCCCTCTGAATAGAGGCTCCCTGTCATCAGCTGCTAGAAGAGAGATTATCTCTCCGCTCTCCGTGCCCAGCATTCTGACTGGGAAGCCCTGAGGGATTACCACAGGATAATTTGGTAATAAATAGCCATATTTGTAATATTTGGTTACAAATCACATCCTAATGCTCTTTAATAACGGGGCGTGTTCACCACGCAGACACAAAACTTCTCTTTCATCACAAACCCTCCAAGATTTCTGCCCACTTATCTTTTAAGCTAATGCTGAGAGGGACCTTGGACACAGTCCTGACACCGATGGTCTTTTATCCTCCTGCCAAGTCATGTTGTTGAGTCTCTTTTCCCAGACTGAACCCCAGCTCAGCAGCAGCACATGGGGTGTTCCTCTACGAGCCTTGTCAGGAAAGCCATCAGCAAAGGAAAAAAATGAGATATTTTGCTTGCAAGGCACCATCCCTGCAATGGAACGAGAGGATTTGGAAGCTGTAGGGACTCAGGTGGCCCTGAGTCCTCTGACCTCCCCAGCTCTGGTGATCCATGGGGTGTTAGTGCTGGCACACGGCCCTACAGCCTAAAGCAGAGTTGCAGAGTTTGTTTCAGTTTCTAAATAAGTCAGGAAGGTTTGTTTAAGGGTTTCTTTGCTTTCTCAGTGCTTAAATCGCCTATTTCATGGTGAAGGTTTAAAGCTGGTGAGAAAGAGCAATGTCCTGCTGCTTCTGTCCCAGCCAAAAGATAGAAGAGTAACCTCTGCTAAAATACCTGAATGGAACAGTGGAGGGAGTGATTCTTGTCTTTAATTAAGGCAGGGCAGGGCAGCAATGGTTACTCTCATGGCTTTGAAGAGGGAAATCAGGGGCACTGCAGCATTTGTCCACCTTCCCTTTGGGACCATGGCCTTGGTGCCCTCCCACAGCAGCTGGAAGAGCCTGTCCAGCAGTTCTCCAGCAAGGCCCTTTTTCTGCTTGTTGTGCTGGATGCCGCCAACTTAATCCCATTTTTCTTTCCTCTCCTGCCTCTGTGTGGCTGATCTGGAGGAGCTTTAAGGTCCCTTCCCACCCATGGCCAGGAGGAGAGGCTGGGGCAGCAGTGCTGGGGCTGCAGGGCTCTGCAGGCACCCACCAAGCTCAGGCTCGTTCCACGAGCTTCCCCCATCCCACTTTTGCAAGAGCTGTGACCCCATTTAAAACCCTTTGAGCCAGTTCCCCTGATTTAAGGAGCCTCTGCTGCAAACCTACACTCACTCATTAATGCTCAGGCTGCTCTCGTTCCACCCCCTCTCTAATAACGCTGCGTCCTCACCAGTGCTTATTTGGGATGACTGTGGGGAGATTTTGAAACCAGATACAGGCTTGGCACAGCACTCATTAAGGCTGTGGCTCATCTTCTCATCCCAGAAGTTGTGTCTTCCCCCAGTGCCCCAAATCTGCCTCCATTTGCTGAGGCAGCAATTTGACATTTAAGTCATTTGGTTCTTCTCAGTGGTTTCACATTTTCCTTCTCAGGTTTCCTGAGGAATTTGTTGCAGACTAATGTTTAATCATGCTCTGGTAGGGTGACAGCTCAAGTTTAGCAGAAATACTGCTAATGTTCCAATCTGGAATAATTTAATTCAAAGGCTGATGCTTTCCCAAAGGAGGGGATTTATTTAGATCCTGATTTTACGGATATGTTTGGGCTGGTGACAACCAGCACTACTCTGTCAGCATGTAAAGCTCTGTGCAGCGTGTTCCTGACAGTTGTGACAAACTGATTATCCCTTTTTTTCCCTTCCAAAGACTCCCAGGCCAAGCAGAGGAGACAACAGGCATTGGAGCCTGTTCTCAGACAGAGGAGAATTAATTCATTGACTTTTAAAACTGCTGTGGGGCCGACTGAGAGAAGTCAAAATACGGGAGGGATGTCCACATGGGACACAACTTCAATCAGAGCTCCCTTCCCAGAGCTCTCTGCAGAGAGGTTTTCATCCAGCTAAAATTAAAAGGTTCTTTGCAGGGTGAAATCAAGTGCCATGAAGGTTTCCAAGTGCTCTCTTAGAAGGATCTGAACACTGTCCTTGCTTCATCCAGTTCCATTTGGGGTTTGTACAAACCACAAGCACAATCTGCAGGTTTTTTAGCTCATACTTTTGCTAAAATCTTTTAGCAGTGAATCAGTGAGCCTTGGAGAACCGCACACAGCAAAGGCTCCTCTCAGGGGGAAGAACTACAGCAGCTTCTTTCATGGACTGTGGACTTTCCCTGATGGACTTTCCCTTTCATGGACATTGCTCTTGAAAGGAATGGCCTGGAGGTCACCCTCAGGGATGTGCTAATGGCACCTTAAATACCTTGTGCCATTTGTCTGGGCGTTATCTGACCCTGCAGCTTCTCCAACTCCCTCTTTTAGTCCCTCTCTCCCTTTACAGCTCCTTCTCCTGCCTAAAATTTCAGGTTTAATCCATCCCTGTACCTTCAGTGGGTCTGGTGCTCACAGGTCTTGAGCAACTCCAGAGCTCGGGCCAGTTGAGGACTAGAGAGTTTTCTACTAAGCAGCAACAGCAAAACGTGTCTCATTGTGATGTGTAACGACCTTTGGGGACTGCTTTTAACTTGGGAAAGAATTCCTGAGTCATTCAGGCTCCCAAACCACAATCATCTCCCCCACTTTCATATGGCATCTTTATGCTCCTTAGGTTGTCTGTCGCCAACATCCTCATCTGTGCTCTTAAACGAGTTAATTGTGACAGAGCTTTCTGATCTTGTGTCTTCACGACTCTCCTGTGATCTTTTCCACCCCTTCTCCCGGAGCTTTTTCCCAAGCCCTGCCTGTATGATTGCCTGTTTATTGACTGATGCTGGCACCAAACACATCTATTTATAGGAGCCTTTATCAGCTGCTTCTTTATCACTTACTTTATGGCATTTTATGCCCATAATTTTCCCAGTTGCCACAAACCCTCTTCAAGTCAAATAATTCAGGAGCAGTTTAGACAAGGGGGGCTTTGATCCCTTCAGAGTTTGTTTTCTTCCCCTGAAAAGCAGTTTTTAATGCAGCTACCACTCCACAGCTGAGTGCTGCTAATAGGGATTCATTCAGCTGACCAAAAACTTGAGAATAGCTGAGCTGGGCTCTTTGGTTGCCTGGATCCTTGACTGGTGGATGCTTCCAGTTGCATTCAATTCACAGAGGTGGGGCCCTAAATTTTCCTTAATCCTCCCTGTCTTCTGCCCTGCTGTTTTCTGTGATAAATCCTCCTGGCTGCAAAAATTAAGATGCCGAAATAATACTCAAAATCAGTTGCCAACAGCCTCCTTTGCTGTGCCCTCAGACCTGCCTGCTCTCCCCAAAGCATCTGTTGCTCTCCCAGAATGCAGGGGGGGTTCTGTCTTTCAGCATTTTTGCTTCTGCCATTGCTCAGGCTTTCTAGTTTTCTCCTTTTCTCTCCCCTCCTTCCTTTTCTGAATTTCAGAGCCTGCCAAGATTTTTTTTTCTTTGGATTATCATTATTTTCCATGCTTTGTATGAACGAGTTGTATTTCTATTCCAAGCAACTGCAGTGAATTCCCTGCCCCCTCCACCCCCTTCCTTAAAGTCGCTCATTTTTGGAAGATGAATAAGAATTCAAATGGGATTCTCACCCGTAATACTGAGAGCTGCTGTCATTTCCCCCAGCTCTTGTGTCTTTTTAAAGCAAGAGCAGAAAGACATGTGGAAAAAATATGGCAGTTTGTGGCCTTTGAGCAGAAACTTTGGATATTGTCGGCATTTTTTTTCCTTCTGGCAGTGATGGAATTTCACAATCAGGTCTCCAGGTCTGTTGTGGAGTCCCAAGGGAAGAAATAGTCTTCCAGAGACTGTGTTTAGGTTGTCTCTTCCAGAAAGCTCGGGTTTAACAACATGGTGATTAAATTAGATGACAGATTGAGTTTCGTCCCTCGGCATTTTCAGGCAACTTTTAATTCTCCCGTCATCCACCCTCTGCTTCCTCTATAATTGGAGCAGCTCTGCAGCCGAGTCATGCAGCGTGTGCTGCACTTTCACTGCTCTCCTTTGGACCAGTTTCCAGCAGTTACACCCTCAGCCCAGCCTTTTTTTCCTACTCCAGCTTTGGATGTGAGATAATTCCTCGGAGATCACCTCTCTGGCTGTGGCCTCAGGGGTGAGCTGATTTACTTTGCTCTGGTTTGGCAGCCAGGGCTTGGGAGCAGAGTCAGGAAACCTTTCCAAGAGCAGCCGGAAAAACCATCTCGCTGAGGTGACGGGTTTGGATGATCTGGAAGGGTCACGTTCCAGGTCCAGAACCCCCAGCAGGGGAGGGGGGATTCTGCCCCTCTGCCCCCTCAGCTGAGCCCCCCCTGCAGAGCTGCTCCAGCCCTGGGAACAACAGCAGGAGGACCTGGAGCTGCTGCAGAGAGTCCAGAGGAGGCCCCGGAGCTGCTGCCAGGGCTGGAGCCCCTCTGCTCTGGAGCCAGGCTGGGAGAGCTGGGGGGGTTCCCCTGGAGAAGAGAAGGATCCAGGGAGACCTGAGAGCCCCTTGCAGGGCCTGAAGGGGCTCCAGGAGAGCTGGAGAGGGACTGGGGACAAGGGAGGGAGGGACAGGACACAGGGAATGGCTTCCCACTGCCAGAGGGCAGGGAGAGATGGGGTATTGGGAAGAAATTCCTGGCTGGGAGGGTGGGGAGGCCCTGGCACAGGGTGCCCAGAGAAGCTGTGGCTGCCCCTGGATCCCTGGAAGTGTCCAAGGCCAGGTTGGACAGGGCTTGGAGCAACCTGGGCTGGTGGAAGGTGTCCCTGCCCATGGCAGGGGGTGGCACTGGATGATCTTAAAGGTCCCTTCCCACCCCAAACCATTCTGGAATTCTGTGACCAAAGGGGCTGAGCTCTGTCCTTGCTGCTAAGGTGACACTGCCTGTAATCCACACACAGTCCTTGCTTCTGGCCTGAAAAGATGCTTTTCATGCAATTTTCCTGTGCAGCTCATATTTAAAGCTACAGCACCTACCTGCAGGACACACCCCCTTCATTTGCATGTCTGAACTGCTGAGTGGGCACAGTGGGACCAGCAGTGGCTGCACAGCTCAGGGTGGGCATCACACGTTCTTCCCATCCCACCTGTCCTTCACAGGGCTCATGCAAACGGTCTGGCTGCCCAAACTGAAAATAAACAGCAGAAAATGCCCTGGGAATTCTTCAGACAGCCAAAGTGCTCTCAGCCATCTCAAGGAACCAAGGGGAGCTTCGTGAGAGACACGTTTCTAAAGTTGCTCTGGAATTTCAGAAATGAAACCGGGGCATTACTGTCCAGAGAGGTGTCCTGACTTCTGCCCTGTCTGTGAGCAAGAGGAACAAGATGTTACAGATTTAACAGAAAGAAGGTGAAGAGCAATGAAAGTGTTGGAGCACAGATGAGTGATGCAGGAAATGTGTGTAAATGGTACAGTCTTTTCAAAGACAATTCCCACAGTGCTGTCTCATCCCACCGCAGGCAGGAATCTGGATGTTCAAGAGAGTTCACCAAATGTAGGGAGAGCAGCTGTGGAAGAGAGAAGAGCATGTGGTGAGACATTGAGAAATCAGCCACCTCAGGAAGAAAGAAAGTCAGAAATGATGTGATGGAACCAGAGAAAATTCTGGATGGCCAGGAGAATGAAGAAGGAAGGAGCTTCCAGCAGGAAGCTTCCATTTCTTTTTTCTGTTGTAACACACAGCCAGAGGAATTAGAAAGCATCACTTTCCAAACCATTAATTTGCACATGGACCATTACCCTCTGTAACTTGTAGCCACAAGGAAGTGCTGCTCCTGGCTCAGTGGGCTCAGTAAGGGAGTGGGCTGTGGGGTCTGAGGATTGCCCAGAACAGTCCTGATGAGTGGGATGGAAAGTATATTAAACTCCTGTGCCAGAGCTCCAACCAGCCCAGCAATGGGAGCAGGAGGAGACCCAGTGTGAGGAGATCAGCCCTGTTTTGGCCTGGCCTTATCTGTGCCTGTCACAGCACATGTGGCACCGCTCCCCCAGAAATGAGATACCACACCAAACACACGGGGGCTTCCTTTGTCCTTCACAATTCCCTCGTTTTGTCCAAGCCATGACAGCATGGAAATGCTCCAGACACCCTGGGCCTTCATCTCATCACCCTCAGTGCTCTCCTCCCAGCTCCAGGTGAGTGAGCAGAACTTTCCCCTCTGCTGCTCTCTGTGCCTTATGTGGTACCTGGAAGGAAGAGAGCAGTGAAATTAAAACAAACCAGACCCTGACCCCGGAGACACTGTCCTTGTTGGTGAGGGATATGACTTGCAGAAAACTTCTTACCAAGCTGCAGGGCCTGATGGATCCAGGCCCTTTGCAGATGGCTCTTCCCCAGAACAGTCGTCTTGTGTCTCATCACGCAGCTTTTGTCAGTCCTGGTTACATGCTCCGTCTGCTTCGGGCTGGGAGCTCCCCAGGGCCCAAAGACCTCTCACCCTCTCCTGTCCCCCGAGTGTCCTGTGCACCAGAAACAGGACAGAAATAGCAAATCACCATCAGAGTGATCAGGAGTAATTTGGGAGCTGTGCATTTTGCAGAGTGAGGGAGAAAAAGTCCGTGGCTGCACCAGGGAAAGCTGCACCGAGTGGGGAACATCAAAATCCCTCCTCTCCCCCACTTGGTACTTTGAGGAGAATAATTTGATTGAAAGGCAAATCCTTTAATCTGCAGATATAAATCAGCAGAGTGGCAGAATTGCTTAGGATGGAACATATCATATAGGGCATGTCCTGCATGTCTTTTCCCTTTAAACAACCCTGGCCCTCCAGCTGTTAACCTATTTATAAAAGGTAACTTAAGGCTACGCGCAAACTCCTCGGGACATTTCATTCTGTCATTACAGCACACACTCAGTTTTTCTGCCTCAGAATAATTGGGCTTGGCTTATGAAGGCCCAGGCTAGAGAAGAGATCAGCTCTAAAAGCTTTCTCCAGAGGAGCAGGATGGAGCCCTCCAGAAGGCCAGGCTGCCCTCTGCTTCCCAGCGCAGGGCTCTGCTCAGGGATAAAGAACCACGCAGATATCAGCCACTGATCATGACAAGCCTCTGCAGGTCCTCCTCTGCCCACAGGTGGGATCCCAAGCTCTGGCTCCTGTGCTGTGTGTGGGAGGTGTCCCACACCACGGGTCACTCACAGTGGGACCCTTGGTGCAGGGGAGCAGCTGGAGCCGTGTTTCTGCCGGTGGTCCTGGGACCACAGAGCCCTTGGCAGTAGAACTCAGTGTCCCAGTGCAGCCCTGCAGCCACCCTCCTCCCTCCTCTTCCTCCTCCTCTGCAGCTCCACGCACCCGGTTACAGCTGAGGGAGAGCTCCCAGATCAGGAGATCACGGGGTGTGCCAGAGGCAAGGCAAATCCCATGACTGGTCAGAGAGACTCGACAGGTCTCTGGGATGGCCGGGATCCCTGGCCAAAATTCCATGCCTTCCATTGTGCTGGAGTCAGCTTTGATGAGCAGAACAGCCCAGTCTGGCTGGCGAGCATCTGCCAGTGACCCACAATGCTTCTGTGTTGCCGGAGCAGTGTCCTGCCTCACTGGTTATCTTCTCCTTGCACCCCTGACCCAGGACAGGGAAGGGATGAGAAATGCAGGCTGTGGCATGGGAGGTTGGTTTTGTAAGAGTATTCAAACTCCAAGATGCTCACAGGCCTTCAATTTAAAAAATAAAGACAGTGACAATTCCTGAGAGTGAGAGTTGTTGGGTGCTGCTGCAAGTGTGGAGACAACTCCCTGCTCCAGGCAAACCCTTTAGTTTTCCTTCTTTGTAGGGACTTCATTGCTTACTAACCACACTCATTTCTGGAAATGGCCCATCCACGGGCTCCGTGAGGGATCAGAGGGGTGGCAGGAAGCCCTCGGCAGCACCAGTGTCCCTGTGCAGGCAGGACAGACCCCGCAGCTCTGCCCCCCAGCACTCCCCGTGCTGGGCATCACCTCTGGCTGTCCCGTCATGTGCTCCGGGGAGGGAATGCCGAGCCCTTGGCACACGGGCAGGAGAGCTGCTCCTCACAGCTTATCTGCAGCACTGCTGCTGTCGCTGCCCTGCGAGCGGCGGAGCCAAACTGCCGCGTCCCTCCTTTGCAGCTCCGTCAAAGCGGGGAGAGGAGGGAGAGCTCGCCGGGCTCGGGCTCTCCCTTCACAGCTCCCTCAGTGCCCACAGGAGCCTCTCTGCCCCGGGCAGTGCTGAGGGCTGCCTGCCTTACCTGCCGGGCTAATGGAGGGACTCGTTAGGGAGATGAGCTGGTCCCCTTCCCTTGCCCCATCCACTTTCACTGTCTGGCTGGATGAAAGGGCAGAGCCATCACCTAAACACCTCCTGCCCCTGCACCAGCCCCACCAGGCAAAACAACCCCCCTTTGCTCCGGCAGGGACAGACACACCTGCAGCATCTCAGAGATTTTGTCTGCCAGAGCTTAAGTGGTTCCTGCTGCCCTCTCTTTCAGGCCAAATGCAGATGGAGACGACTCAGGGAGTCCGGAAAAGCAGCTGGAAAAGCAGGTGGAGAAGTAAGTTGTGTTCTTTTGAGGGATAAACAGAGATAAATGAGATGCTTTGAATTTTTGCATAGGGGAAGTATGTGAGGAGGCAACAAATGGAGTGTGGCCTAAAGTTGCTCCCAGAAAGCAAAGGACAGACTTCAGATTTTAAACTAAAACAGGGAAGTTTCATATTAGCAGTGCCCCAGGAAGCCATGCTAAGCTTGGGTAGAATAATGAAGGAGCCCTGAGATTCTCTGGGCAGGTTAGGCTTGTAAGCACAGTACCAGCTAAGAGGACACATCAATTGGTTGTTCACTTAGGAACCAGCCCATCCTGTCTTTGTATTGGTGATTTCTGAAGAGTTACAGGAATTCATCTGTGTGGAGAATAGAGGTGCAGCTCATATTATATATTGCCTGTCATTCCTTCTGGTCAGGAACAAGTTATTCTACTCCTCAGATACCAACTGAGGTACAAAACTCTCTTCCACCCTACTTCTTCCAAAGGCAATGATAAAAATTCAGCTGACTAAGGCTGAGGCAGGGCAGGATCTCAGAAACTCAGGAAGCCCAGTTCTCCATGTAGGGAGAAGCTACTTAATGTGCAATGAGAATGTCATATGTCACAAAGAGAATTAGAAAATCTTAGAAGGGTTTGGGTTGGAAGGGACATTAAAACTCATCCCACCCCTGCCATGGGCAGGGACACCTTCCACTAACCCAGGTTGCTCCAGCCTGGCCTTGGACACTTCCAGGGATCCAGGGGCAGCCACAGCTTCCCTGCGCAACCTGTACCAGGGCCTCCCCACCCTCCCAGCCAAAGATTTCTTCTGTACATCTCACCTAAATTTTCCGTCTTCCAGTTTGAGCCCTTTGCTCCTTGTCCTATCACTACAGCTCCTGGTGAAGAGCCCCTCTCTGAAATGGGGATGAGAGCAGCAGAAGAAACTGCTCTCAGCTGGCAGCGTGTGTGGGAGAGCAGTGATGGGACACCTGGACTGCTTTGTGCTCTACAACCACATAGAGTGTTGGAACTGGATGGTCTTTAAGGTCCCTCCCAACTCAAACCATTCCATGATTTACTTGGTCTCAATGGAAGGAAACCCCCCAGCTGTTGGGCTGCTGGTAGCCCATTCCTAGGGTCACAGAGGCATGTTTGGTGAAGTCAGAAGCCCCTTGTGCAATGCCATAGGGGGTGTTTGGATTAAGGTGGACAGTTGCTGCTGCAGCCTGTAGTTTACAAGGGACACACCTATGGCATTAAGGGTGTATCATATCCCTGTGCTGGGTTATGATACCCAGCTGTGCCTGGCTGGGATCTGGGTGAGGTGTCAGAGCTGTTGTGAGACAGGGAGAAGCCCGGACACACCGTGTCCTTAATTCACCACAGGACCTCTCCTGCATGACCACTGTGCAGTGAAGGCCTGGCTGCTTTGGGCTCTCAGGTTTTTCTTTTGGGGACTAAATTCTAGGCTTGGAATTTAGAAGAAAAGAGCCAGAAGTTCTTTTTGAAGCCAAAAGCAGGTCAGCCCCGTGGTCAGACGTGCTCCCTAACACGGCACCGATGGAACCCACTTCTTTTTGTTGTGTTGGTGTGTTGTAACCCACCACTTTTTGCTGCATTAGTGTGTTGTAACCCACTAGTTTCTGCTGTAGTACTGTGTTGTAACCCACTAGTTTTTGTTGTGCTGATACATCTTCCCTACAAACCCAGGAATTACCTTTCTGTGGTAGAACCAGGGTCTACCCCATCTCAGAGACACTTAATGGAAAGGCTCTGGAGGAGAAGGGAGGTGGATTTCCTAAGGAGAGAGAGGGATCTTTTAGCCTCTGATGTTCAGGGTAGGCTGGGACAGTCCTGACATTCAAACCATCTCCCGACCCTCCCAAAGAAAGCCATTAGGATGCTATTTTATCTCAGAGCTTAAAAATAGCACATGGTCTAAGCAGTTATAGATATGCCTTTCATCAGGACACGGGATTTCCCCACTCCCTTCCCCTTCCCAGCTCCGGCCCTGCAAATGCACCCACGCTCAGAGGGCTGGGAGGAGGAGGGTGGGCAGAAGCTGTAACACAACCTGGATGGGGTGTGGGCCCTTCCACGCCTGATGCAAAGGGTGTTTCCCTCCCTCCAGTGACCAGACATGAGACACACCTATTTTTGTTATAATTTAGTCACCATGCTCTGATTTTCTTATCTAGCAGGCCAATGTATCACTGATTTTCATGGCATTTAGTAGCTCTGCAGCTCCCTCCAGGTAAATGGGTGACACATACAGCCCTGGGGCACATGCAGGAGCCTGTCTGTCAACAAGACAGGGGACAGTGTCCTTCCCTCCCTCCTGGATTAACTAGCAAAATAGGTTGTAATGGTTTATCCACAAAAAGTGAGGCTGAGTATTCCTCCTATGTGGTTGGTGTCCCTGTACCAAGAGCGGATGGTCTCCCCTCTCCCTTGTCTGAGGGAGTTTCAGCTACATGCACGTGGAAATGGTTTCACCAGGTGCAAATTGTGCCTGACAAATTTGGTTCATGAGGGATGGTGGACGAGGGAAGAGTGACTGACGTAACCCACCTGGACTTGTGCAAAGTGTTTGCCACTGTCCCACACGACACCCTTGTCTCTAAAGCTGAGAGACATGGATTTGATGGATGGGCCACTCAGGGATAAGGAATGGGCTGGATGGTCACACTCAGAG
>VYXB01007058.1:330615-344215 GCA_013397135.1 Pachyramphus minor | reverse complement strand
GCGCGGATGGACAGAGGGAGGCCGGTGGGTCCCATCGCATCCCGGAGCATCTCCCGCGGGAGTTGGCGGAGGAAGCGGGAGCGGCCGGGGCGCGGCTTTGTTGCCGGGAGGGCGAGGCTGGGGCGGCTCCGGGGGGGCCGCGGTGGTCCCGGGGGAACCGCTGCTTCCCAGCGCAGCTCCCGCCGCATCCCTCGGGATGAGCCCCGCCCCCCACCGGAGCACACGGGGAGCGCGGGTTTGGGGAGGGTGACGCTGCGTTTCGCTACTTCGCGCCGGGACGTCCCGAAACTTTCGTGCGCGGTGTTTCCCCCCCCTCCGCCCCCCGTGCTTCCCTCGCTGGACCCGCGTTAGTCCCGGCTTTGTAAGGCCGGGTGCGGGTGCGGGTGGGCGCGGGCTGAGCCCGGCCCGGGGCTGGGTGTGGCGGCCGGGGGGATGCGCGGAGGCCTCTGCTCAGTCATGGCAGGCTCGGCCGGAGCCATAAATACACGGCGGGCCCGCTTTCGGGATGAGCAAACCCCGGTCACAGGGTCAGGAGCTGCAGCGATTGCTCGAGTGTTCGCCACGGCCCGGTGCGGGGTGCTGGGAGTAAGTTTAAACTGATAACCGTGAAGTTTCTTGGTGCTGAAGATGCTGCTCTGCTGCCAAGAGCCGTTTCTGAGTGTATCCTGGGAGTAGGCTGTGTGTAAGCTCTCCCTCTCCTACAGGGGCGTGTTCAGAGCGTGGTCTGGGAACACATCAAAAGCCTGATCTGTGAACATATTAAACCCGAATTTAGATATTGGGGTCTCTTTTCTTTAGGTGCTTCTTGATCTCTCCTACTTGGTTTCTCCCTTCTTTCTTTCTTTCTTTCTTTACGCTCATTGCTGCATGAATTTAACAAATAAAATCATTTGTTTTAGCATCTTTCTTAATTTTTATCTCTTAGTTTTAAAGCTGCGCTCCTCTATTCAACGAACCACATTCTTCCCAGATTACAATTTCAGCTGAGAGGCTTCTTGAATAACATAATAGACATGCAAGTCCTGCTCAGTATTTCAGGGGTGGAGTAACAAGCCTTGCTCAGGGCCTCCTGCTCTGCGTGTGATGCTGCTGAAGCTTCATTTTGGAAACTGAAGGGACTGGGCTGTGCTGGAGTTTTACAACTTTAAAGCTTGTTCCCTCCTTGCCAGGCCTTGATTATTCCATCTGGTGTGTTTTACTGTGTTATATCTACAAGGTGCTGCTGCAGTTTGATTAACTCTTCCTTCCTTTGAGAAGGGCAAATTGTAACTCAAAAATATTCAGGTTCATGGTAGAATTATGATAAAGGTGATACTGGCTGGACAGACCTGTCTGTTAATTTTACTGTATGTCTTTTTTATTTTTCCTTGCAAGAACTGATGAAACTGCTGATTATCTTTCCAGATACTTGTCTTGATTTTTTAATTTTTTTAATCCTTTTTGGCCTTCTTGCATCAGAAGAGATGGGCTCTCTCAGTTTGAAAAAGAAGCTTAACTGACTTGCTATTGCAACAGCAGCAATATCCTGTGCCTTTTGTTTTCTTTGGGAATAATTACATGTTAGTGACAAATAATAAGCTTGAAGGCAGAATAGCTGATCTGTTTGTGCCTGTGATTGTTGACTCCAAAGCTGAAGGCCGTGGATATTAAATCTGTTTTTGTGTGTCTCTGCAGCAATGACATCAGGGAAATATCAGATAATACAAAGAAGTGTCAGTAGCTTGAAGATCCCAGCGCTGTGAGTCCAGCTAGAGCCCAGTGTTGCCATGGGGACAGTTTGTGGGTCACCCCTCGTTCCCCCCGAGCCCCCAGAGGGTGTTAGGAGGGGATTATGTCACTCCTGTCCTTAAAGAACAAACAGGAAGCCTGTTGGTAGGAGGCTTGTGCTGGCGGAGGCTCGCTGGGGCTTTAATATCTGACTTTATCAGATTGTTTGTGAAAAGCCAGTGACTGTCAGGCAGTGCCCGTGGTCCTGGGGCAGCTCCCAGGGGTGTGGGACACCGGGGCCTGGCTCTGGGAGCTGCAGGACCTCACCCTTGCAGGGTATCTGGAGATCTGTTTTAACAAGCTGCCTCATTTGTCTGTGGGGAGCTTTGAAGGTTGTGAGTGATGTGGTGGGTAAGTCATCACTGGAGCCCTTACCTGCTGCTCTGTGTGAGCTGGCTCTGGGCATCATGGGGAGTGCAGAGCCCAGGAGGGCAGCAATCACTCAGCAGCCCCCCACAGACTGCTGAAACCACCTTGGACTTACCCTGGTAGCAGGGTGCGCTGGTGAGTGTCATTTCAAGGTGGAAATACTGATTCTGAAGTATTTGGGCTGAGTGCACTTGTACCTCCCCTTCCAAGGACGCAGTCATTTAAGTCAGTTTTAATTACCAAGGCATTGCTTAAACTCTTCTGTGATATTAAACACCCCTACAGCTCCAACAGCCTGAGCAGCAGAATCAAACTGGATTTTTGGAGGGGCAGAAGGTGGGGTTGTGTGGAGGCTGGGATGTGATTGGATTTCCAATGTTAAGCTCGTTATGCGAAGTCTGGAGTGCTCAGTTTAAACAAATGAGTTGCATGTTCTTTCTGGTAAAAGGGCTGACACAGCCCTTATTTTAGGGAAGGGAGCTATAATTATATTTGAGGTCTCTACCCCTGTAGTGTTTTAGTGGTTGCCTTACTTCCCTAGAAATAAATCCTATTTAATGGCTCAGATTCATTTGAGTTCTTGCAGAGTTCAGGTCTGGTTTAGACCTATTGCTGTTAGCACAGGTCTTGCTCTCGTGTGCCTCCAGCTTAAACTTACCTCCTGTTTGCTAAACTAATGATCTCTTCAGCTAAGAACTAGTGCTTGGACTAAGATTATCTCTTTGCACCATGTGTTGATGTGCAGACTTCTAAATTCTGGTATACAACAAACTTATGACTAAGGGAAACCACTGGTCAGACAAGGTCTAAGTCTGTCAGGGTGAATTCAAGCTACTTGCAATTCAAATGAAAGTGATGGCTACTTAAAAGCCAAGTAATGTGTAGCTATACCTTGGTTTGGCCCAGAAAAGTCCCAATTCATTTATTTTGCTAGTCCAGACACAGATGGGAAGATAAAATTCCAGTCTCCTCCGCTGAGGATGAAGAGTTCAAGGCATGTTAATCATGGTGTTGTTGCCAGTCTGATTGTAGACAACAAAATGATACTTTGTTCAGATACTTCTGGAGTTTCAAAGGCAAATTGAAGAAGCTGATACTGCTCTGGAAAGCAGGGAGTTATTTCCTGGAGCTTCGTGTTTACTCTTCCTGTCCCAACTAAAACAGATGAATCTCCTGCTTAGCCAAATGTCTGTGTCCACAGCAACTGAACTGATTATCTCTGGGCTTTGTTTCTCCTTGAAGGCAAGTGAAATGATCCTCAGCTGGGGATGAGGAAGCCAGGGGTCTGTGATTGCAGCCTGTGGGATGGTGGCAGAGTAGGGAGCATTGGGCCTGAACCATCAGCACTGCCCTCATCTGCCACGGGGTTCAGCTCCCAGAGAAAGGCTGGGTGTCCTTTGGATCTGGACTCCCAAAGAAAGGCTGGGTGTCCTTTGGATCTGGACTCCCAAAGAAAGGCTGGGTGTCCTTTGGATCTGGACTCCCAAAGAAAGGCTGGGTGTCCTTTGGATCTGGACTCCCAAAGAAAGGCAGGCTGGGTGTCCTTTGGATCTGGACTCCCAAAGAAAGGCAGGCTGGGTGTCCTTTGGATCTGGACTCCCAAAGAAAGGCAGGCTGGGTGTCCTTTGGATCTGGACTCCCAAAGAAAGGCAGGCTGGGTGTCCTTTGGATCTGGACTCCCAAAGAAAGGCAGGCTGGGTGTCCTTTGCACCAGGCTCTTGAGGAGGCCATGTAAAAGCAGAGCTCAGCCTGTAGGAATAACTCTGCAGGTAGGCTGGGGCAGCAAACCCCTGTGGGGTGGATTTCTGCAGCCTCCCACAGCTCAGAAACCAATGCCATGGCTTAGTGTTCTGCTCATGTAAAAGAATTTCTTGTGGGACGAAAAGGTCAGTTAAATCAGCTGCTGTGGATGTTATGCAGATTTGAACTTGGTGGTGAGAAGAATAAAATACTTGTGGCTCACACAGTGCTCTGTGTTGCTTCTTAATCAGGTTTTATGTTAGAAATTATTAAATATTAAAGTTATTGGAAATTCCTGGGAAATCTGACCCCAAAGGATTATGAACAGACATTGGTGTGAAGCTCTGGCATTCTTAAAAAACATACATGGGAGTGGTGCTAAGGGTTTGTCCCAAACAAGATTAGTCTTAGACCCCTCTGATTAAGTTATTCAATTAGGTGTGTTGCCACACAAGCCCGTATTTAAGAGTGCTTGAGAGCAGAATGTTTGCAGTTGTTGCCGTAGAAAACACCACGTTAGTGGGAAGTGTGAGTTCCTCCCTGGGTGAAAAATAGCTGTGTATGTAAATGATGGTGTATTCATAATGCACATTCCTCCCTGGAAATGTCTGCTGGGAGGTGGGAGGATGCTGGCTTATTTATTCTGTTCTCCCCTGGAGACAGTGAGAGAAGGGTCTGATTTCTTCCCTCACTCTTAGAAAAGGCTACTCCTTGTTGCTCTTTTAATCCTTGCCTTATTTTACTGCTATTTTGTGTGGCAGCTGCTGAATTAGTGTCTCCTCCAGGGAGTAGCAGGATAGTAATGCTGAGATAAAGCTCCCCACGTCCCTGTGATTTGGACAAAACTATCAAACAAAAAAAACGTCGTAGTTGCATTACTGAGGGAGGTTTGTGTAATGCAATAGGCCCTGGATTAGCTTTCCTTGGCCAAGGTTAGATTTCCAGCTGTAACTCTTTCTGTGAAGAGAGTTCAGTGCAGACAAACACAGGGCTGGAGCCTGTCCCCTGCCCGAGGTGACAGTGCTGGCAGGGTGGCAGATTTGATCTGTGGGTGGGAGGAAGGTTAAGTATCAGGTGTATCCCTCCGTGCTGGGTGACGTGACACACATGGTGTAGCTGGGGATTAACGTGGGATGAGCAGCTCGCTCCTGCTATCAGGCTACTCATGTGGAGCTGTGGGGAGAAGTATGCAGTTAATCACATCCATTAGCATGATTAGAATCCTGATTAGCCTGTGTCACTCACTCCCAGTTTCCACCTACACTTTGCCCCTTTTTACTGAGAGTTTTTGCAAGTATGAGCAGAGGAGAGGCCGAGACAGCGCAGGGCCCGACTCCAGGGGGGGTCACTGGGATTTTAAACACATCAGATCATTTTGGGCTCTCTGTTGTTGTACCAAAGTTCTTCAGAAAGCTATAGAGCTGCTGTCTGAGCAGAACATCTGAAAAATCAGCCCTTCAGAGCTGGAGGATCCTCAGCAGGACTGTCGGGAATCCAGTTGAGCACGAAGTCGGCTTGTTGTGCTCGTCAGTCAAGTGCTCAGGGCTCACTGATGTCTCATATCTGCTGTGTACTAAAGCTTGATTTAACACCTCCATCCCCATTTGCTGCTGAACTCTTCCTGCTGCCTGGCACGTTGGAGCAGGGCTCTCCTTCCCTCCAATGGCCTGGGCTAAAACGGGTGGAGAGTGAGTCCAGTGACAGAATTCCAGGGAGAAATGACCAGTTTGAGGTTTGAAATTGAGGTTGGGGAAGCAGTGGATCAGCTCGTTGGATTTTGACAAGAAGTAAAAAAAAAAAAAGCCACAAAAGAGGTAATTTTGTGAATTCCTTTGTGCAAAAGTTCTCCCTTTTAATAACGTTACTGGCTGGGGAGATACTGTACAGATTAAAACTGGATCTTTTTGGAAAAGCAAACTTCTCCGAGTATTAGGTCATACACTTCCAACACATTCCCGCCTGGGAGTGAGTCATTGTTCCTTTTGTAAAATTGTATTAGAGCTACATCATCCCCAAAAGCTGTTTTTTTCAGCTGAATTTAGGGTGTTGACACTTGCTTTAAACAAAGTAAAACTATGGGAGCATTTATCAGAGAGTTTCAAAGTGTGTTTACATACTCTGGAGCTGCGACTGCTGAAGTGCTCCAACATGAGCTCAATTCATCCTTGGGAGTGCAAACCCTCAGCTCTCACACTGAGGGTCGGAGCAAATATGTCCATGTGATTGGACTGATGTTTGTGAAATTCTTAAAATCCTCTGAAAGGGGCTGAAAAACATCCATGTGCTTTTACCTGGTCTTATCTCTTCCCCCTCCCACTTGTTTCTTGTACCGACTGTGGTGTGTGTGACTCCAGCTCTTTGCTGGAGATACTCTGGCAGTTTGTCCTTCCAGGAGTTGATACTGAGGGTTTGTTTCCGTATTATGGCTTTTTTTTTTGTCCTTCATCAAAGCTGGTTTGGTGCTCCATCCTTCCTCCATGTTACAGTTTTTATCAGGTGGTTGTGCCAGCACTACAGTGCTGAGAAATGGGTTGGTGCTCAGGTGGGATTTCTACAATTATTTTTGGAAACTGCATCTATTCTGTTAAAGGGGAAGTAGGAAGAACTGCTTGGAGAAGAGGATGCCAAGCACTCATCAAACTCATCAAAAAATGGGATGGAGAAACACTGTCGGTGGGGTGAGTCAGAGCAGTGCAGAGCATTAAGGCTTGGGGTGAGAAATGCCACCCCAAACCATAGAGACCTTCACTGGAAAGGCTTAAGCCAGGATCACGGAATGGTTGGGGCTGGGAGGGACCCCTGGGGATCATCCAACCCCTGCCAAGGCAGGGTCACCTGAGCAGGTGACACAGGGACATGTCCAGGTGGGTTTGGGATGTCTCCAGAGAGGAGACTCCACACCCTCCCTGGGCAGCTGTGCCAGGCTCTGCCACCCTCCTGGAGAGAAGTTCTTCCTGAGGTTGAGGTGGAACCTGCTGTGGTTTAGTTTGTGGCCATTGCTCCTTGTCCTGTGTCTGTCACCCCTGAACAGAGTGTGGGACCATCCTGACACCCCCTGGGGATATTGATGTGGATTGAGGGATCCCCTCTCACCTTGTCTCCTCCAGCCTAACCAGGCCCAGCTCCTGGTGTCTCTGCTCATCAGAGAGATGCTCCAGACCCCTCATCAAAACCAGACCCCTAATCCAAATTTGGTGTTCTTGTGTTTGGTGGTTCCACCATTTCAGTTCCCCAGAAAGAGAACCTGAGTGCAGTCAGTAATTAGGGTACAGGCAGGAATTAAGCACTTGGAACTTCCTCTCAGTGTGTCTGAAATCCAGTCAAATTAAAACTACTAATGGTTAGGTGCTTAAAAAATGCATGGGGATTACAGGAACAGTGTCAGTGAAGCACAACTTTCAGACTTCCATTAGCATCCTGTTCATAGCAGTTCCAAGTGCTTAGTTCCTGCCTGTCTGCTGGAATTAATTAATTAATAAATAATTAAATCCTACAAATATCTGTCTGCACTCAGATTCCCTTTCTGGGGAACTGAAACGGTGTTATCACCAAACACAAGAACACTGAATCTGAAATGTTTCATTTTCCCAGAATCCCACAATGGTTTGGGTTAGAGGGACCTTAAAGCTCATCCAGTGCCACCCCCTGTCCTGGGCAGGGACACCTTCCACTAACCCAGGTTGCTCCAAGCCCTGTCCAGCCTGGCCTGGGACATTTCCGGGGATGGGGAGATTTTGGTGTTGCTGATGGGTGTTTTTTTTTCCTCTCATTCTTCTTTTTGGTGCTTTTTTGTGTTTAACCTTGATTTCTGACTGTGTCAATGCCCTTTCTCTGTTGCTGTTTTATTAAGTGTGTGCCCTTTTAAAAGATGCTCCTGTGCTTAGCAGTGCTGCTCTTAAGGAATCTCAGAAGAGTTTTTCTGCTGTCCATGGATACTTTCTCTACTATTAATTAGGTAATTGGACACTTCAGAACTGGGAGGGCAAAGACAAAAATCCCCCAGCAGCTCCAGCAGAGGCTCTAAATGAGGCCCTGCAGACAGGGGAGGCAAAGAATGAGACAAAGCACTGAGTCACTTGTTCTTCCTTCCTTTGGGCTTCTGTGGTGGGAGTGAATCTCTTGTTGGTCATGAATCAGAGCAGTTATAAGAAGGATTCTAGATATTAAGAACTGGATGTTTTGGACTTGTTAGCAGGAGCTGTGGATTTAGGTGATTTAAATATGCAGCAGTAAATTAAATATATTGTGTTAGGATGTGCTGTTGGGTTCCCAGTGTGGAGTTACCGATGCACAGCTTCACCAGTGTTGCTTTGCTTGCAACTCTGAGTTCTGCTTCCAGCTCCAGGGTCACAGCACAGGAGGGACATGGAGCTGCTGGAGCAAGTCCAGAGGAGGCACCAAGGTGGTCAGAGGGATGGAGCAGCTCTGCTGGGAGAGCTGGGATTGTTCAGCCTGGAGAGGAAAAGCTTTGGGGGAAACTGATTGTGGCCTTTCAGTGCCTGAAGGAGCTACAAGAAAGATGGAGAGAGACTATTAACAAGGGCCTGGAGTGACAGGACAAGGGGGAATGACTTCAAACTACCAGAGAGCAGGGAGAGATGGGATACTGGGAAGGAATTGTTCCCTGGGAGGGTGGGGAGGCCCTGGCACAGGTTGCCCAGAGAAGCTGTGGCTGCCCCTGGATCCCTGGAAGTGTCCAAGGCCAGGTTGGAGCCACCTGGGCTAGTGGAAGGTGTCCCTGCCTGTGGCAGGGGGGGGCACTGGATGGGCTTTAAGGCCCTTTCCACCCAAACCAGTCTGGGATTCTGGATCCTGTGAGTGTTTGGTTGTTCAGCACTTGCTGGGTGTGATTTCAGTGTGCTGCTGCCGAGGTTTGCAGGAAGCAGCTCCTGAGGGTGGAAGTTTGTTCCACTTCCAGCAGCACAGCTGGGCAAAGCTCTGGGATGTGTTCACTGCATCAACAGGATGAATTGTCATTGAGGTTTACATCTTACTTTAATAATAATGCTTTTGGGATGATTTGCCATGACCTTTGTCACCCAGTACATGTGTCCAGTGGTCCTGCTGGGAAACCCCCCTGATGGGACTCTGCAGGATGCTGTGGGTGGCTCAAGCTCTGTTTTTTGCAATAAATTTGCATTTATATATGAAACTACAACATATGTAACCTCCAGGGTTAATTCCTGCACGATATCTTTATGCTTAAAGCACATATATATATACACACCACTTTCCTTAGGCTGTATTTTAACCTATTTTAGGACTTCTGACACGAGAATTAAAGGATATTTCCGTCTCATGTTCTGAGCACTGGATTTTTTTTTAACTTTTTTTTTTTTTTTTTTTAGGTAAAATGTACTCTTTTTTTGCATTGGGATTTGGACAGAGCATGTAGGGCAATAGGATCAAGTGTCACATTGGGGATTACATATTTGTCCTGGAGTGACCCTCTTAGGAGCTTGCCCTGGTGTAATTGGTGAACGACTGGATTTATAGGGATGTATATCTGCATTAGCACTGGGTTGATGTAACTCGAGCTGATTTGCTTTTGGTCCAATCTATTTTCAGCTTGGGAATTCACTTTTAAGCAGAGATGCTATAATTTGCCTAAAAGTACCATTTTTAGGCTTGTACTTCCCCCTAAAAGCAGTGGTGGCTTTACTGGGAATTAAGAGCTCTACATCTGAATGCAGAGGAGTGTTGTAAGGCATTGCCTGCTTGCTGAAACCCAAATTTTATCCAAAGAGCTGGATGCTTATTTGAGACCTCTGGGTATTAATGGTGTTAAAAAAGCCCTAAAATACCAACGTTTTGAGATTGCTTTGTTGCATCAGTCATTATCTTGTCCTTAAAACTATAACAGCTCTTTAATTCATGGTATTCTGTGTTATTTTGATGCGTTGTGCTCCTTTGCTGGCAGCTTCCATGACATTTCCCTCTCCCAGCAGGAATAAACACACATTTGAGTTGGGGAACACAAGGAAACTCCTTTCCCCTTCCAGCTCAATTTTCTGCAGTGAAGCTTTTTAACTTGCCAAATTAGCAGTAATTGCTGGTCCTGCTGACAGACTTTCCCTGTGGGCACATCCTCCTGTGCCTGTGTCTGAACACAACTCTTGGAGGCTCCTCTGCACCCTGCTTTTCTCTGGAGCCTGCAATTCCTGCAGGATTTTCCCATTTGTCCCCAGTGAGGTCCCTGCCCGCTGCTCTCCGCCTGCAGCAGCTGCTGGAATCACCTTCACAATGGATGGATTAGGAAATGGTTGGGAATCACAAAGGCCTTTAGTTCTAAAGCATTGATTTGTTATATTTTCCTTAATTAATTAATGAGCTGGTTTCGTGCCGCAGGTTTTACTCTCTCCCCTCTTCCTTCTCCTTGTTCCTCCCTTCTTTCTTCTGCTTTTTCCTTCCTCTCCTTGTTCCTTCTTCCTCCTCCTCTTTCTCGTTCCTTCCTCCCCTTTTTCCTTCTTTGTTCCTTCTCCTCCTTCCTTCTCTCTTTTCCTCCCTCTCTTCCTTCTCCTTTTTCCATGTCTCTATCCCGAACTCCTGTCTGTCCTACACTGTTGTCTTCCTCCCTTATTCCTGTCCCTTGCTTCCCAAATCCTGTTTAAGGCCAGCTGAATGTATTCAGTGTAGGGTAATTTTCTTTTTTTGCTACAAAGCCCTTTCAAAAGGGCTGTTGGAGGGTTGGTTGTAGCACGGGATATGATCCACTGCTCCCAGAAATCCTGACTCTGGCTGGCATCAGCTGACGGTGTCTTGTTTAAACATACCACAGACTTGATGTTTTTTCCCCTTGGGGGATTGACTTCCTGTGATAAAAGGAGATTCCCTTTTAAAGCAGAGCTCCCTGGTTATATAATGAGAGGAGGAAATGGTCCAGAGGTGACACTGGGAGAATAGAAAAGTTATTTTGGTAACTGACTGTTAAACAGGAGAATAGAAAATAACACTGGAGGGTCCTGGTAACTCGAGTCCTCTTGGGAAAGTGAGAGCAACACATTTAAGGAATTAAGTAAGGGAGTGACCAGGGCAGAGCAGCAGAAGGGAGGTTACAGTAAGGACAGAGTTGTCCAGGATTCCTCTTAAAGATTTAACTCTTTCCAGACTACTTCTAATCTCCTCCATAAGCTGCTGTGTCATTCCCAAACACTTGTGTCTTCAAGTCTGAACCTCCAAGAGCTGTTGTGGCCTTTGCTTTTTTGGCTGAAGCCATGAATATACTTTATTTTGTAATTTCTGTGTGTGATTTTCTGTGTGTGGTTTTGTCTGTGTGCATGTCCCCAGCAATGCCAGACCAGGGAATTCCTTTCCTCCACCTGCACTTTGTGTCCTCCCTTCCCAGGATGGCAAACTTGCCACAGACTGTGCAGTATTCAGAGTGAAAACTGGCTTTTTATGCTCTTGGCAGGGCAAACTTGAGGTTTCTAAAGCAGTTTGCAGTTCCTCAGCAGGGCTTGTTAAGAGGCAGTGACACAAACTCGCAGGGAATCCAACTGGGTTCTGGCAGGGAGTCACTGATCCCTCTGAGCCTTCCCAGTCTGCCCTTGGAGTTCAGATCAGCACTGGCTGTTCTTGGAAGTCTGATGTTCATATGGATTTCAAATGGAGTATTGATTGTGGAGGTTTTACTTTAAACTGGAATACTGGCCAGTTTTCTTGATCACTGAGTTCTGGGACAGTGGTGATGCTTTGCAGTGTCATCATCAGGAAAATAAATGGGGGAATGTGCTTTTCCTGGGCCACAGTTGGTCTGATGGGTATGTGAGAAATCATTTGGGTTAGAAAGGACCTTAAAGCTCATCCAGTGCCACCCCCTGCCATGGGCAGGGACACCTTCCAGTATCCCAGGTTGCTCCAAGCCCCATCCAGCCTGGCCTTGGACACGTCCAGGGATCCAGGGGCAGCCACAGCTTCTCTGGGCAGCCTTTTCTTTGTCACCTTTCCATTCAGGAAGTGGCACGTGGGGAGTGGGAGGAACAGGAATCATCCAAGAGAAACATTCTTGGTGTAGTTGGGCTGTGATCTTGAAGCAGGACCTCAATGCCCATTTATTATCCCAGAACTCCAGATGGTGTAGATGCCAACACCAGATTCCCTGGTTTCCCTTGGATCCTGTGGACAAGGTGTCCTCTGGTGACAGGTAGTGCCAGCTGCCTTCCTGGAATTTTGGTTCTGGAAGGGCCCTCAGCTGCTTTTCATCTGGGATATGCCTGTAAAAACGTGGACAATGCCCACAGTTGATCAAAATTAAATTACTTTTCTTCCTTCGAGTCTGGGGTATGTTTATTTTCTCTAGTATGTAATTTATCTGTAGACTTAATTTTCAGCAGCCAAAAGTGCTGACTGTGCCTGTTGTGTTTCCCAGATGAAATTCCCTGGCAAGCTCCACATCTTCCAAGATCATTGTGAGGTGCTGATGTAATCAAATGGTTGACTGTGAGCTCAACAGGAAATTATAGAGTGCAAAACTTGCTCTTAAAATCTGTGTGGAGTTAAAGTGCGTTTGTTATTTGTTTTTACAGGAGGTATTTGTGGTATTCAGTAATTCTGCTTTTGCTCATTTTTTTTAGTTGAAGAGGTGGCAGTTGATGCCCAAGGAGGGTGGAGGGAAGCAGGACTGGTGGTTTACGTATCCTTAACATCTCATCAAAATTTCAGTGGGAGTCATTTTCTCAACTCTATTTGAATAATTCAGCATTGTGCTGAAGTAATTTTGGGGGGAGGGGAGCACAACAAGTGCATGAAAATAGTTAATTCAAGTTGAAATGCATTAGAGCATCATGACTGTACAACTGTAGAGCCTTGTTTTACTCTAAATAGTTGTTGTATTGCCTAAAAGGAACTTCACAGCTTATAAATTGAGGAATAAAATATAAACATGGATTAGGAAATGATCCTGAGAGAGAGAGAGAGAAGTAAAACAGAGGTGAGTTCTGGTGGTGGATATCTTGTCTCACACAGGGATCACCTTGAGCAGTATTGTTTTCCACACTGAATTTTTAACCTTTCAAAGCAAGGTCACTTACAAAGTGCCTTGCAGGACCCACATTTTGTCCTTAAATTGGTTTAATTTTCAATTTAAAGATTGTAGGATCTTGTTATTTATGACACAAGCTTCGGATTAACCTGAAAGACGTTCCTGTGATATTGGAAAGGTCAGACTACAAGGGAAGCTGAGTATCCAGCAGCTGCACTTATTGACTGGTAACAGGCTTTTTCAAAGCAGTTTTCTTTCAGCAATCCTGTTAATGCTTTAAATTCAAACCTAAACTTTTTTTTTTGTAGGATCAGAGGAGTAAATAATGCTACAAATAATGTAACATGAGCAACAGTGAGGTGAGTCCATTATTTTGATGTATGCTTTAAGTCAGTGGGGCAGGATTGCACTCCCCACTCTAGAGCATATTAAAAAGTACTGAAATGTAGGAACTACAAGAACAGGTCAGGAAAGAGGTTAATTTATGTGGATTTGTGCAGGGGCCCAGGTTTTCTGCTCTGTCCTTCATTCATCATCTCACTTGATGCTCAGGTTGGGGGGGGCTCTGTTCTCTTGGCTGCTGACACTGGAGCCTGAGGGGTCCATCAGGAGCTTTTGTGCTGCAGCCCCTGGGCCCTGTGGGGTTGTGTGGTCAGATCACAGGATCCCACAATGGTTTGGGTTGGAAGGGACCTTAAAGCCCATCCAATCCCACCCCCTGCCATGGGCAGGGACACCTTCCAC
>VYXB01007058.1:291062-330592 GCA_013397135.1 Pachyramphus minor | reverse complement strand
CTTCTCTTCTCCAGGGGAACCCCCCCAGCTCTCCCAGCCTGGCTCCAGAGCAGAGGGGCTCCAGCCCTGGCAGCAGCTCCGGGGCCTCCTCTGGACTCTCTGCAGCAGCTCCAGGTCCTCCTGCTGTTGTTCCCAGGGCTGGAGCAGCTCTGCAGGGGGGTCTCAGCTGAGGGGCAGAGGGGCAGAATCCCCCCTTCCCCTGCTGGGTCAGCCCAGGGCACAGGGGGTTCTGTGCTGGGGCAGGTCCAGCCTGTCCCCCACCAGCATTTCCAGCTCCTGCTCTTCAGGGCTCTCCCTCCCTTCACCCCCAGCCTGTCTGTGCTCAGGATTGCTCTGATCCCTGTGCAGGACCTTGCCCTTGGCCTCGCTGAACCCCCTGAGGTTGGCACAGCCCCACCTCTCCAGCCTGTCCAGGCCCCTCTGGATGCCCCATCCCTTCCCCCGGTGTGGGACAGCACCCACTGCTCGGTGTCCTCAGCAAACTGGCCCAGGGTGTGCTCAGTCCCAGGGGCAGAATTTGGCTCCTTCAGAGTCCCTTCATCTTCACCACAGCAGAAAATGCCTTTCCTTCCTCGAAGGCCAGTGCCCCCTGCACAGGGGAGGGCTGGTGGTGTCGAGGAAATAACCCAGCTCTGAAGTCTCAGTAAGTGCAAATAAAAAAGATTATCTCTGGTTACCAGTGTTACCTTTGTCCTCTCAGTATCACACCTGAGGCACTCAGGTCACACCAAAACTCTCCTCTCCCTGCTTATCTCCTGTGAGGGTTTTTCTGATAATCTTTCAAAGTGCAGGAGCTGTAGTTTCTCGATGAATTGCTTTATATTGCAGTTTTCAGAAGCATAATACCAAAGGAGGGGGTTGTGTACTGGGAGGAGAGTTTTCATCTACTAAACAGGGATGTAGGCTGTGTTTTATGACTAAAATCTTATGTTTTTAATCTGGAGATTGCCTGTGGGTTGTTCTCTCTCTCAGCTGGTTTTTACTGAATTACTTCTGTCAGTCTACTAATTGATTTTTAAAAAAATATATATAAAAAAAAGGCAAACAGTGTTTTCAGGGTGCTCAGTGGGTTGATTGGATTCAAGGCAGGCTCTGGCTCTCAGGTGTCCTTTGTGTAAACTCGGGGTTAATGAAGTGACTCATTCATTCAGTCTGGCTGAGGCTGCACATCCCTGGGTGAAGGGAAGAACAAACCAACCACAGGGTGAAACTCTCCAAAGGCTCTGAGCTTCCTTCTGGAAAGTGAGCTGGGAATGCACAGCCTGTGCCTCCCTGGAGATCTGTGGGATTGGTCATTTCAGAGAAGATAATCAGAGGTTCTTTTGATTCCCAAATACTGCAGGGCTTCTGGTTTTTGTCTTTGTTCTCCTTTTCTCTGTCTGGCCATCAGTAAAAGCCTCTGTGCTGGTTTCAGTTCTGTACAATGGCAGATCTTAACTCTGCAGCCATTCAGACTGGGAGAGGGCAGAATTAGGTGGGATATTGGGAAGGAATTCTTCCCTGGGAGGGTGGGGAGGCCCTGGCACAGGTTGCCCAGAGAAGCTGTGGCTGCCCCTGGATCCCTGGAAGTGTCCAAGGCCAGGTTGAAGGGGGCTTGGAGCAACTTGGGCTGGTGGAAGGTGTCCCTGCCCAGGGCAGGGAGTGGCATTGGATGGGCTTTGAGGTCCTTTCCAACCCAAACCACTCTGGGATTATTTTTGGTTTTATCCAGCAAGTTTCTTGCATGAACACAGCAGCAATTCCTGACACGAGTCCAAGCCTGGAATGCCTGGTTAGGAGAGGATGGACAGACCCCTTCTTTCTGCTCTTCCATGGTTTGTAACTTGTGCCTTCAGCCTTTCCTTAAGTGCAGAATTTGGGCCCCTGTGCCCGTGGGAGGTGTTTGGGTGGTAATGCACCTCCCAGAAGTGGGGTGGGTTGGTGTGAATGCTTTTTTGCCTTGAAGAGGAAAAGAACTGGCACCTCCAGCTCCTCAGGTGTGGAGCCACCACTGAAAATGGGGGCTCTGTAGATGCTTTGGTGTTCTTTGAGTTTCTGCCTGTGCTTGTTTCATGTTCTTGAATGTGTCTGTGGGATCAGCTTCTTTGGAGGCCTGTGAGGGCTTATCTGGAATACTCTGGATTTTTGGCTTAATCCATTGCCAGTGTCCTCAGACAGGTGGAGCTTCAGAACCTCAAATGCTGAATGACGTTCAGAGTGGAGGACTTGGCTGCCTGGAGCCCAGGAACAGTATTTGGATTTTAATGGGGGGGAAATAACATTAAAAAATAAAAGGTACTATAGCCCCTACTTTATACATAGACCTCCCCCCCAATTCTTCAGCAGTGCCTTGTCCTGGAACAACCTTCTCTCCCATCCTGGCCTATTTGTCTTTGTGTTCAGCCCTAGGCCAGGTAGGGGCAGCTCAGAAGATGTTCTTGTCACTCGTGGAATAAATGCAAAGTATAACTCAAGTGGTGCTGTAGAATCTGGAAGTCTTTCTTCTTCCAAACACCAATGGGGAAAAAAACCCCAAAACAAACCTCAAACAAAAAGCCTCTCCAGAATTCATCCCCTCGTGATTGTAATAATTTGGCTCAAAAATTTAAAAGTGTCTTATAAATATTGTAAATCTGAAGAGGTAGAAATGTAGGAGAAAAAAGGGGAAGTACAGAATGTTTTTGGAATAATAAAGTGGATTTTCCTGTAAAACTTTACTAATTAATCTGAAAATGGAGCAAACTCAAGTAGAGCAGCCTGTAACAAAAAGCTTTTTGCTGGAGTTCGCTGCTGGGAATGATCTCATCAGCTGGGCACTGTGCAGTGCTCCAAGTATTTGCTGGAACAAAAGGGTTCTGCGTGGGTCCCGTTGGAAGGAGCTGGGGGTGCTGGACGTGTGGCCTGGGAGCAGCTGGGGATTCCATCCAGGCCTTCCCTCCATCCCTGAGGTGGGTTCTGTGAGATGTGGGTTTGATACATTATTGTTCTGGCAATTCCATTGGTTTTAAGCAGCTAAAGAGGACCTACAAGAGACCTGGGGAGAGACTGGGGACAAGGGCTGGAGGGACAGGGCACAGGGAATGGCTTCCCACTGCCAGAGGGCAGGGATGGATGGGATATGGGGAAGGAATTCCTGGCTGGGAGGGTGGGGAGGGGCTGGCACAGGTTTCCCAGAGCAGCTGTGGCTGCCCCTGGATCCCTGGAAGTGCCCAAAGCCAAGGGGGTGGCACTGGCTCGGCTTTAAGATCCCTTCCAACCCAAACCATTCTAATAATGAGCTGTTACAGAAGAGTGAGAAAAGGTGGTGCCAGTCTTCACTGAGAAAACATCATTTTGGTCTTTCAGTGGAGCCAAGCAAGACTGAAATTAAAAATGACTGAACAGTGGTCCTTGGCTTCATGGTTTTGTTTTTTGTTTTAAAACTTATTACAGTGAGTTGATGTCCCCTGTGTTAAACTCACCTGGCTCTAATTCCAGGGAGTTTCTGTCTTACCTGAGTAAGAGATGAAGGTGTTGGAGCTCTTATTTAACGTTCCCTGTAGGTGACTGTGTCATGGACACAAGAAAAACATTCACTGGCTCCTATGTAGGGATATTTGGAGTAAACCCCAATGTGTTCCCTACTACCTGCTGGTAGTTGCTGTATTTGTGCTCCTGTCTCTGCATCCTCTGGCCTTTCAAGAAGCCATGAGAGGAGAATCCTTCTCACACGACCATTGCAGTTTGGGTGTGAGATTACTGACTTGCAGTAAAAATTCCAGAAGCAATGTGATTTTATTTAGCAGTGCAACCTGCTGGAAGTGGTGTGGGGGGAAATGCCACGTGTTTTCTACCTGTTTCCATTTTGAAACCTGTAAAATTGTTGCTTTAAAATCAGCAATTGATTGAAAAAACTACTTGTATTAAGAACAAAGCCCAGATATTCAACTTGTGTGATGGCTGTGGGGGTTGACACTCGTGTCTGTCTCTTACTGAGTGAGAGCTCAGTGATGTGCCAGAAATACAGCAAGTTTGATTCATCTGAGTCAACTTTCTCAACCAGAAGTTGTGTTGTTCATTGTTCTTTCACTTTCTCACCCTGATAAGCTGCTCTGTTGTCCTTGGAGGCGTCGAGCCTTGTGCTGGTTCCAGCTTAAATTGCGATATCTGTGTGGAGGGGGGGCCAAAAGGTTTGGAGGCAGCTAAAGCTCCAGTACAGATGCTTTTGTTCTGTCAATTAATGAAATGCTGAGAACTGTAAAAACAATGGGATTGCATGTGAGACCATGTGTTGTACTTGTCTTCCTTGTAGTTGGAATTTGTCTTTAAAATTATGGCAGCATTAATTAGTCACTTCAGAGCTGTAGCAGCTCCTGCACATGAAGGCAGCAGGAGTGACTGAATTCATCCTGGTGGGGTTGGCTGAGGAATCTCCAGGCCTTGGTGGCACAGGAAGAGCTGTTTGCACAGTTTTTTGTTTCCTCGGGCATGAACAGGCCCCTGTCCTGTGTTCTCACCTCCCAGATGGATTTTCCTGGTGGTATTTGGGAGTGGAGCCTGTCAGTGCAGGGCTGCTGTTCACACAGAAAGGGCAGCAGGGAAAGAGCTTTTTTGGATCTTGGAATCCCAGAATGGTTTGGGTTGGAAGGGACATTAAAACCCATCTTGTTCAACTCCCTACCACGGGCAGGGACACCTTCCACCAGCCCAGGTTGCTCCAAGCCCCGTCCAACCTGGCCTTGGACACTTCCAGGGATCCAGGGGCAGCCACAGCTTCTCTGGGCACCCTGTGCCAGGGCCTCCCCACCCTCACAGCCAGGAATTCCTTCCCAATCTCCCATCTCTCCCTGCCCTCTGGCAGTGGGAAGCCATTCCCTGTGTCCTGACCCTCCCTCCCTTGTCCCCAGTCCCTCTCCAGCTCTCCTGGAGCCCCTTCAGGCCCTGCAAGGGGCTCTCAGGTCTCCCTGGATCCTTCTCTTCTCCAGGGGAACCCCCCCAGCTCTCCCAGCCTGGCTCCAGAGCAGAGGGACTCCAGCTCCAGAGCCTCCTCTGGGCTCTCTCCAGCAGCTCCAGGACCTGATGTTGGGGGTCCCAGCTCTGCAGGGGGGTCTCACACATCCCCATATCTGATGGCCTCGTCACTCCTGGTTTTGTTTGGATCTGGTTTAAGGAACAGTCTCAGAACTTGCCTTGTGTCTCTTGGCCAGGAACAAGTGAAAGTGTGGATAAACATGGGAACAGCTGGTGCTTTCATTTTTTTTTTTCCCTTAATGAGTCTGAGCTGAACAGTTTTAAGTCCAGATTAAAAGTGGGGTGGCATAATTATTTTTTAATTGGTCTGTGCAGTAAGAACCTGTGCATTAATCTGCAGAACTCTGTGAATTGCAGTGGCTGCAAGAAATAGAAATCAAGTGGAATAAGTGTAGTGCTGGAAATTAGTTTTATTGGCACATCTGAATCGTTTTCACAGGAGAATTTTTTCATTCAGTCATAGTACGATATTTTATTAATGCAGGTTTTGGTTTCTGAATGTTATTTGAGGTTTTTAAAGCAGTGATTCTGCACTGATTGAGTTGATTGTGATGTGAAGTAACACATGTTGTAGTGCTTCCAGCCCTGATGGGCAAAGTGCTGCTGCTCTTGCTGCATTTTCAGAGCAGGAATTGCTTTCCTTGATAAGCACAGAACAAGGATCTGAGAAAACAGTTCCAGCAGCTCTCTTAGTTTAGGCTGTCATTGCTCTGATAACACAGACAGGATAATTCTGCTTTCCCAAAATAAAACAGGGTCTGTGGGGATGGAATCCTGGGAGATGCTGAGTCTCTCGCTTCTTTTTTTATTTTCCCTGTAGTTCCTCTCCACTCTACTTTTTATTTACTGTGATTGAAGTTGCAAAAATGCAGCAAAATAGAAGTGCAAAACTCTCAGGGGGATCTTCTCACTCTCTACAACCACTTGAAAGGAGGGGGGAGCTGGGGGGGGTCAGGCTCTTCTCCCAGGGACAAGGGACAGGAGGAGAGGGAACGGCCTCAGGCTGTGCCAGGGGAGGGGCAGGTGGGACACGAGGAGGAATTTCTCCCTGGAAAGGGTGGTGAGGCCTTGGCAGGGGCTGCCCAGGGAGGTTTGGAGTCCCCAGCCCTGGAGGTGCCCAAGGAAGGCCTGGATGTGGCCCTCAGTGCTCTGGGATGGGGCACAGGGGGGATCCATGGGCTGGGAGGGCTTTTCCAGCCTCAGTGATCCTGGGATTCTTACATCCCACACACCTCTGTTTTTTTTTGCAATGACTACAACTACTCATAGTTCTAAAAAGGTTTAACTGAATATCATATTTAACAGACACCTTTCCAGTGTCTCAGGGCAGGGGGGAACGTGGGCTGGTCGGTCTCAGCCCTGGAGCTCTGCGGGGAGTGTTTGGGAGCCTGTGTGTGTGTCAGACACCCTGGGCCGGGGCTCGTGTCTCAGATCTCGCAGCAGTTTGCTCATCTGTTCTGGTTTAATGCAGCTGTCTGCACCTTGTTGTAACCTGTCAGCATCTGAGGGGGTTCTGAGGCTCCAGCCTGGCTTTTCACGCTGGATTGAACAAATCTGGTTTTGGAGGCAGTTGCATAATGGGAAGTGTGTGTGTGTGTGTGTCTTCTGTTCCAGTTAATTTTTTGTTTGCTTTAGGAACTTGTTGTCTTTAGAAACCTTAATTACTCTTCTTCAGTTGTAAATAAACATCTGAAGGGTTTAGCAGTCACTTTTGCCCTGAATTTTCTCAGCAGTGACACTGTGTTTTAAAATCCCTCAAAGCCGTGGTTTTGCTGCAGAATATATGAACATGTTCCAGCTCTAACCAAATGTTTATCTACAAAATGCCTTTGGGTCTTATTCTCACTGATTGGGTTTTCAATCTACCCTTAAAAAAGGGAAACTTAGCCCTTACAGACTGACCCCTTTCTTGTTTGGGGGTTTGTTTTCCAGTCTGAGTCCCAAAACCTCGGGTAAGGTGCGTTTCTTTGTGCCTTGGAAATGTAATACATGAGCTAAAAGACAAGTAACTAAATGTTAATGATCTTGAGCCTATCTGGCTACACTGTTCTGACCTTTATCTCCCGGCTTCCCTTTCCCCAGGTACAGGTATCGCTTTCTGCTGACACCTGACAGAACAAATCCACTCAGATTTTAACTGGCAACCTGAAATGTTGGTGCTGTGATAAATAATGGGAGAATGTTTGTTTTAGTTTGTTCCCCTGCTCCCTGTTAATGCCCAAATCTTTGTTTCTGGGCTGGAAAGAGGTTGGTCTGTGCTGGAGGTGGCTCAGACCTGACCTAACAAAGCTCTGTCTAAGCCAAGGCCCCAGCTCTGTGAGGTTGTGCCTGCACAGGGGAGGTCAAATGATGTTTTGAGGCTTCTCCTGAATTTACCAGGAAAACATGGAATCTTCCACATGTGACTTCTGCCCAACTGGGATCACAGTGAGGTCCTGACAAAGTCTGTGTGTAATCAGGAGTTTAATATTTCAGTAGTTTTGGTATCTCAGGACACAGATAGTGCTGAATTGTTGCTACTCTGGGCTGTTCCACATAAAACCTTTGGGCAGCAAGTCCTCTGAAAACTTCTGGAATGTAGTTGTGTTCTGAATGGATTTGGTTTTAATTGATTCTGGCACTTTGTAGTGTGTCTGTTGTGATTTTGGGTGTCATTAACTTTTGTATTAGAGGATGTCCTCTAGTCTGGAAGCCTCCAAAAGTGCTGCAGGGGGAATTGGACAAGGGCTGGAGGGACAGGACAGAGGGAATGGCTTCTCACTGCCAGAGGGCAGGGAGAGATGGGACAGTGGGGAGAAATTCCTCCCTGTGAGGGTACTGAGGGACTGAAATGGGTTTCCTGAAGAAGCTGTGGCTGCCCCTGGATCCCTGGAAGTGTCCCAGGCCAGGTTGGACGGGGCTTGGAGCACCCTGGGCTGGTGGGAGGTGTCCCTGCCCATGGCAGGGGGTGGGATGGGATGAGCTTTAAGGTCCCTTTCCAATCCAAACCATTCCATGGCTCTATGATTCTGTGATTCAAATATTTGGATACCAGACAAAGTATATTCTCTCTGTGCTGCTGACCAGCCATGACTCCTGGAAAGGCTTCTTAGCTGGGAGAAGGAGGGAAAAAAAATCCAAGCCAACAACAAGCTGCTGTGGCAGGGTTGTCTTACAGCGCCCATTGCAGCGGGGTCTCATGTTTTCACTCGCTGTGGAGCTCCAGTGAGGACTTGTCATTCTTCCCTGTGCAGTCCAGGCTCTAAAATAGCAGGATTTGAAATATTCAGCTGTCCAATGTGGCAGGTCACTCAAGCCCTGAGCAGTTTTAACTTCAATGTGTCCCTGAAGTTGCACTGGCACAGGACAAGCCTTGGCTCCCACCAACCGCTCCTGGCGGGCAGGACGGCGGGGAAGGGTCTTATGTGGAAAGAAATAAAGGGGATTTATTGCTCAGTGTAGCCCAGTGCTCACTGACATTTCAGATGTGCAAGGCAGCAGCTGGTTCAGTAGTAGGAGATTCCAGAAAATAAGTAGGGAATGTCAGTGATTTCCAGTGCTGAAGCAGCAATGGTCACGTTGTCTGCATGGGGGCTAAAGGCTTCTTTTGCCTTTCTTCTGATCCATGTTCATGGTTTTGCTCTTGAGAATTCAGAGAGAAGTATCTTGATGATGCAGAGGCCCTAAACCTGCTGGATTTCTGCAGTGGAGAGCAAGGGTTGCTGTTGGGTTTGATGTGTTCCTGGGTGAGCTGGTTGTGCTGCTGTGTGGCATCATTTGAGAAGCAAAGCTTGCAGCCCTTTTGGTGACTTCTCGTAGTGCTGTGGTGGTTTATCTCAGAATATTTCCTCTTGCAGTCTTTGGCTTAGGGTGGGAGTCCTCTCCCAGACACTGGTGGATGCTGTTGCAGAGCTGGCATGGACTGGGACCATTCCCAAGATCCACTTGCACGTGACCACCAGGATGTAAAGAGTAAGACTTGACATGTGGCAGTGCAGCCTTTTCCTGCTCACTTGAACTCAGCTGTGATACTGAAGCTCCAGGAGGAGCTGCCTCCCTCTTCCTTCCTGACCCATGAAGGCCATCAGTTGGTTTAGCAATTTCATTAGCAGTCAAGTGACATTTGAATAATGAGAGCTGCTTTTTCTCCTTGCTCACATCAAAGGTTTCATTAATGGTCAGCCCCAGCCAAGGCAAAACAGCCACTGGAGGAGCTTCAGTCGATGATTTTGGTCATAGTTGAGACTTGACATGGGTTCTTGCTGCTCCTTGTTGTAATGTGTGTGCAGCTGGATCTTTATGAATCTCAGTTACATCTCCAGTCATTAAAAATGCCTGTTTGTGGCCTGTGCTATCCCAGAAGCCACAGGTTTTTGGATAACACCGGCTGAGTGTGGGTGCAGGATGTGCTCTGACAAATAAAGCATCTGACAGGAGTCACAGTGGATCTGTATTGATCAGACAGAACAGTAGGAAGAATTACTGAATTCTTAAACCCTTTATTTTTAGACGTAACTCTGCTGGGCTGAAGGCTTTCTGTTCCCTGAATTGTTCCAAAAATAAATATTTCAGACGAGGATTAAACTTGAATGTGAAAGACAGTGTTTTTTATGCATCAGTGTTCACGGAAGGAGCTGGTCAGAAATCACTATTCTCCTGAAATTTGCATGTTCTGCCTCCAAATGAGGGCTGCTTTCACCAAAACTACTCATCCACACTGGAAGCTCGAGGTGCTGGTGGGAATGCAACTGGGAGAGCTAATTTTAGCTAATTCAGTCCTGTGAGCAGCAGTTCTTCAACTGTGAAGAGACACTTTGGTCTTGCTTAAATCACTTCCTTTTTTTATTGAGCTCCTCCTGAACGTGCTTTGCTGTTTTTCACAAGGGCATTTGCTGCCTTGGGTTTTCTTGGGGTTTTTTTTTTGGTGTGAATCTGGATGTTTGTGTTAAGGGTTTTTTCTGCTTAGACACCTCTGAAAGATCTTTGAATCTTTTTATGCATCGCTCCTGTCAGAGTCTTTGATCTCAGCCTTCCCTGGGTGTTTCCAGGCTCTTGTCTGGTGTCCTCTGGGTCTTGAGAGGTCTCTCCCACCCTCCCCACAGTCCTCTGGGCATTAATGAACCAGAGGGCTCTGGCTGCTCAAACTTACATTAACAGGTGATTTCCAGCCCTTGCACTGTCCAGCCTTTCAGAACCCTCCAGGAAGGTCCTTGGCTGCTCCTTGACACTGGTGGTTTGGCAATCCATGAGTCACTCTTCCAACTTTCCCGAGTCATTGCATGTTGTTTCTCTTTTGCCAATTGCTCCTGACACCCGAAAATCCGCGGTGCTACAAAAACAGCTCGGCTTGTGCAGCTGCTGCCTCACTGTCTGATTGTATGAACCTCACTGGGGCTCAGCTTCGTCAACCTCGATCGCCGCAGAAAAGAGTTTTTCCCAAGTCTGTCCTCTCTGATAAGGATTAAATGTGGATGTTGCCAAAGAGTATCTGCTTGGCTTTGCAGTAGAAGACCTTCATTTTTCCCTGTGCTACCTGGGATTGGGGAGTATCATCTCTTCCTACCAGCAGCAGGACTTGTGTGACTGCCGTGAAACTCTGACTGGAGTTCATGAATATTTCCCTGGAAAATTCCTCACTCTCCAAGTGCAGTGGAACTGCAGCTTGTGTTTTCAAGACTCTTTAAATTATTAGTCTGACTTCTCTTGGGAGAAGCTCTACTCAAAAGCCTGGAATGAAATCTAAAAGAGTTTTCTTTCAAATCCCCCAATCACTGAGGCTGGAAAAGCCCTCCCAGCCCATGGATCCCTCCTGTGCCCCATCCCCACCTTGTCCCCAGCCCAGAGCACTGAGTGCCACATCCAGGCCTTCCTTGGGCACCTCCAGGGCTGGGCACTCCAAACCTCCCTGGGCAGCCCCTGCCAAGGCCTCACCACCCTTTCCAGGGAGAAATTCCTCCTCATGTCCCACCTGCCCCTCCCCTGGCACAGCCTGAGGCCGTTCCCTCTCCTCCTGTCCGAGGTGCCTCATGCAGGTGTGGGAACAGGAATTTAATGCTGAACAAAAATTCATTGATTTCCTCCCCCCTGCCCCATCATGGTACCCATGAAGAAAAATAGTCCATCATGTATTTGTGAATAAGGTCTTGGTTTAGGATCTTGGTGAGTTCCTGAGGCAAGGAGACAACATAGGGGTTGTGCCTCTAAAGACAATTTTCCTTCCAGTGGGAGGTGTCCCTGCCCGTGGCAGGGGTTGGAACAGGATGATCCTTAAGGCCCCTTCCAACCCCGACTGCCCTGTGATTCTGTGATTCCTTGTGTCAGGTTGTAGTTTATTTTCTCCTAACATTATTCCTCTAGGAAAGGACTGGGAGGGAAAGGAGAGATGCCTTAATCTGGAGTTCCATGGCCACCATGTAAATATAGCTCAGGGTTCACCAGCCTTTGCATTCGACACCCTGGAACTGCTTTGCATGTGGAATGTTGGAGCTGCTGTGGGCACCTCCCCTCCTGGCTCTTCATATCAAGTGATCTCCATGCCCCGTGCTGCTGGAGATAGGAGCTATTTAAAGGAAGCTGTTTATCCAGAGCTCTGGAAACAAAGTCAGAAGAGTGAGAGAACAGGAAACTCAAAGATCGAGTGGCTTTTCTCTCGCAGGGTGCGGGTATTGTGGGTCTAGGATGAGAAAACAGAGAGTGCTGCTTGTTTAGGGAGCTTGGGGGAGCTGATAAGGGTTTCTGATCTGGAGAGTGGCACATTCTTTCTGGTAGAAACTCAACTGCCCTGAAGTGCATTCCAGCTGCTCGGGGTAAGAGCGATAATGCCGAGTGTCGCTGGGGGCTTGCTCTGCTCTCTCTGTCTGGTGCTGCAGGAACACAAACACAGATTGAGACAGTCACTGCTCATACAGAAAGTTCTGGATTGCTGGAACCAGAGACCATCCAATCACCAGAGTTCTGTGAGGTGGGGATAGGGGCATTGCTGTCTTACATCCTTTTGGGTGCCTTACCCAGGTGAGCTCTGCTCTTCTCAGGGCTTGTTTGCTCCGTCCTCCGAAGGGCTCTCACTGGGAACTGGTAGAGACAAGCAGTTGCTACTAAAAGTAGTAAGAACCTTCAAAATTACAAAATAAACAAACCAGGAAAGAGTTGTTAATGTTTGCCCTGAAATATGGATATGCTTTTGGGACTGTTTGGAGTAACTTGTATTCCAGATGGGGTGTACCTGTGGAACTCTCAGGGGAGAGACTGGGAGTAGTCAGTGTATTAGTGGGATGCAGGTGATTCGGTTTTGGAGGGGGGAATCTGTGTGGAAAACTGGCTGGAGTTAGAGAAGCCCTTGGAACGTTCCACACTGAGAGTGTGAGGAGCTCAGGAGCCCGAGGAGCTGAGGAACAGGAACTGCTGGTGCAGGATGTGAAACTGGATCCTGCAGGGATGGCAAACATGACAGGACAGTCTGGGTGCCAGGCAGGACCTGCTCCCTGCTCGTGCAGGCAAGGGAAAAGGAGGAGTGGGAGTGGCATGGGGTGTAAATGGGATCCCAGGCTGCCTTCCCTGCTCCTGCTGCTTTTCCACATGGCTTATGGAAAAACCATGTTGGGGAGGAAGGAAGCTGGGCACTCGGAATCAGGGTGGCAATGCATGGGCAGCTATCTCTTAAAATAGTTCTCAGAAAAGCTTCTCCAAATTGGAAAACAATTCCAGTAAATCATGGACCACGTGAGTTGGGATTTGCTGGATGTAGGACTTCTTTCTGCTGATCACCAACTCTTCTGTAAGGTGGAAGTCTTACTCAGTTTATTATGTGAGGGGACAAGGTAAAATCCATCTTAGGCTGCTGTAAGACCCAACACTCAAGAAATCTTTGCAGCCACACCTAGAATTTGAACAGATCTGTCAGTTTGGGATAAGAAAGACAGAGCTTTAACCTTTCAGTCGAGAACACTCCATAGTTAAAAAGCAGCAATTTTACAACTGTGTGCAGTTAATCCCACCTTGGTAACACAGGAATTCTGTCCTTCAGGGATTATTTAGAGAGAGGGGCAGCTTTACCAAAGGCAAAAGTGGTTTTGCCCAGACTGAGAACCTGGGATAGATTCCACCTCACTGTTCCCAGCCCGTGGCTGACATGGAGCAGCACTAAAAATGAGCTTGTACTTTTCATTTTCTTCAACTCTGCCCCAAAAGAGAGGGCTGTGGATTGGTTTTCTTAACAAATAAGATAAAGTTGAATGTTTTCAATGCAAAGAGATGGGAATATCGTGTGTGAGAGTGGATCACAGTGAATGTGGGATGGACTTTAATGAGCAGTCTTGGAGCTTCGATGCCTCTGGGTGTGATGTGGGTGTTCATCCTTGGGAAGCAGCTGGAGACAAGGACCCCGATGTCCCAATTTATCACAGGGTGGCTAAACTGCAAATAGTGATGGGGAAGAGGAAAATGTGGGTTTATGATGTGTGTCAGCAGAGTTTGCTTCTGTGGGGAAGGGGAGCATCAGTGTTACCACTCAGCCAAGAGCTGACGGTGAATTCCTCGTGGATCTCAATCCTACACAAGGTATTTCTCCTTTCCTTAGTGTGGTAACTCTCCTTCCCAGCCCTTCTGAAGGGAGCAGGACTCTTTCACGAAGTTTTACCACTTCCTAGAGCTAAAATGACAACCTTTTCACTGGGCTGTTTCCTCATTTATCTAAAAGCTCTCGAATTTTGCTTCCCTGGATCATGGAATGTGCATCTGTAGGGAGAGAAGCACAGATTAGAGTTTCTGTCTGCCCACTGAGAGGATATTTTGCTGGAGCTTGCCTTCATGACTTGCTGTGGTGAAGAACAGGTTGGACATTTCTCCATGTGGACTCAAATACTTGAACTTTGTGGCTTGGTTTATGTTCTCTTCTGCGTGGAGAATATGAGGAGTAATTATTTTGAGAGAATCTTATTTTTTTTTTTAATAGATAAGTTTGTTTCACAATAAAGAAACATTACCAGCAAAATGTAAAGTGTTGGATACAAAAATCTGGGACATGACACCAGTGGATGAGGAGATGGTTTCCTGGGAAAGCTGGTGGATGCAGTTTGGCTGAAATCATGGAAAACTGTGGCAGAGGGGCAGCTGGGGATAAACATGGACTCGTGACTCAGACGTGGCTGTCACAGGTGGCTGGGCAGGTGTGGCCCTGACAGTGACTTTGTGAGCTTTTAAGCCCTCCATTGAGCACCTGAAATGCTGCTTAGTGCAGGGATGTCCTGCTGAGCCTGGATTACTCCAGCTTTAATGGGGGGTTTGGGGAAACCAGTTACGACGTGTAACGGGGGAAAGGTTGCTCACGGTTTTCCTGGAATGTCCTGGATGGGTTCAGCAGGTGTTGATGGGAAGTAGCAATTCCAGAATGGCTGGGGCTGGGAGGGACCCCTGGGGATCATCCAAGGCAGGGTCACCCGAGCAGGTGACACAGGGACATGTCCAGGTGGGTTTGGGATGTCTCCAGAGAGGAGACTCCACACCCTCCCTGGGCAGCTGTGCCAGGCTCTGCCACCCTCCTGGAGAGAAGTTCTTCCTGAGGTTGAGGTGGAACCTGCTGTGGTTTAGTTTGTGGCCATTGCTCCTCGTCCTGTGTCTGTCACCCCTGAACAGAGTGTGGGACCATCCTGACACCCCCTGGGGATATTGGTGTGGATTGAGGGATCCCCTCTCACCTTGTCTCCTCCAGCCTAACCAGGCCCAGCTCCTGGTGTCTCTGCTCATCAGAGAGGTGCTCCAGACCCCAAATCATCTCTGTGGCCCTCCTGGAGTCTCTCCAGTAGCATCTTGTCTTTCTTGAGCTGTGGAGCCCAGAGTTGAACCCAGCACTCCAGATGTGCTTTGCCAGGACAGCAGAGGGGCAGGATCCCCTCCCTGACCTGCTGGCCACACTCTTCCCGATGCCCCCCGGGATCCCACTGGCCTCCTGACCCCAGCAATAGTGAGGTCATGTTCCTGTTGAGGAGAGAGCACTCAGGAAAGCTGCCTGGATCACTGGAGGGGACCTGCAGCAGAATCTCTCCAGTTTCAGTTACGCAGATTTAACACAACTCATTCCCAGCCATCCCCAGTTAACTCCCGTCCCAGACTCCGTAATCACATTCCTTCTGCCTTGTGTTTTGCAGATAAGCAGTTTCTGAGGACTGAAGTACCTGCAAAGGGAACACCTGCTTTTGAGGTAGGAACTCTTTTTCTAATGACCCAACACTAAATCTTTAATTAAACAGCAAAGGTTTGATACAGCTGGAAATGTTTGATACATGGAAACTTCATCTGTTCTGGGAATGAATGACCATCCAGGGACCTGAAATGGCAGTTCTGGGAACTTCTGTGGAGCAAACATGTCTGGAATGCACTCACCTTTCCATTGTAACATTCCCCTGTTTCTGTTTGGGATAGCAGGGCTGGTGTGGGACTCAGGGATTGTCCTTTCTGGCCAGTTGGACCTTCTTTTCTTACCTTTTCTGCTGCAAAGGGCACACATTTAACTTGGTCGCTCAAATCTTCTTTTTATCAGAGTAAGAGGACTACAAAAGATTAAAATGGGTAAATGAGGCTAAGAAAAATCAGTCTGATTTGATTTGTTAGGAATTGGGAGCAGGGGATCATCCACGTTTCTGATCCTCACTGTCCTTTGGGGAAGGCTCCAGAAAGCTCCACTTGCACTGGAGTCTGCAGTCAGGGGATATTTGAGGTGCTGGTGTTCTTGTGACATGTTTTGGTGAAGGAATTACAATTTATTCATGATATTTGTGTGGACTGAGAGACCCAGGATCTTCTACAGTGCAGTTGAATTGTGATTGTTCTCAAATGCTGTGTATGTGTTTGACTGCTGAGAGGAGTATCAGCCATTTTCTCCACTGTTTGATACTTTCTTTTGCCTTTTCCTTAACAAAACTGAGTTCAGAGTGCTGGTACCACCCCGTGAGTGTGGCTGTGAGCAATGCCAAGGAGTCACACGGATGCAGTCCATAACACCTTGTTCTTACATCACCAGCTGTCTCTGCTGTGGTTTACAGACACTGCCTGGAGGTGACAGCAGCCTCACGTGTCTCCTAAAACTTACTTATGGCACCAAAAAAAAAAGGGTATCTGAGGAACAATTTTATCTCCTTAAGTGGCAGATGCAGAGGTGTCACTCTGGGTGGAAAATCCTTTATTTTCAGGAGGGTTCACACTGTGACTGGAGGATGCTCCTGTGTGTCCATTCATGATGTGGCTGGAGGAGGCTCCTCTGTGTCTGTTCCTGGTGTGACTGGAAGGGGCTCCTGTTGATGCTGTGACAGGGCCCAGGCCCAGCCCCACCACTGGCCAAACCATCTGAGGTTGTGCTGTAAAAGCCACTTGAACAGAAGCCAAGTGAGGTGGCTGATCTCCCTCTGGGTGGGATGGAGGGAGGGGACGTGCCCAGAGTGCTGGATGTGCCTTTCACCGTGGCCTCAGTGGACCTGAGGAGGTCATGGGAGGTGGGCTGTCACCTTGTCCTGCAGGGAGGGAGCCTTAGAGGGCAGGGGAGGGGACACAGGAATGTGAGAGCACTGTGTTTTCCTTCCTTCACCTTCCAGTCTGGAGTGTTTTTTGTTTTTTCTCCTTTCTACTTCGCTGAGCTTGGACCAACTGGTCTGAATGTCTGCCAGACTCCTTGGGTGTCTGGACTCGCTCTCAGACTTCAGTTTACTCAGTCACAGAATATCTCCAGTTGGAAGGGACTCAAGGATCATTGAGTCCAACTCCCTGCTCCTTGCAGGACCACCTGAAAATAATGATATGACAAAGAGTGTTGTCCAGGCCCTCCCTGAGCTGTGCCAGGTCATGTTGTTACCTCCCAGCTTGGGGGTTTGCTGTTATGATTTTCCTCCTTTCTTTCGCTGTTGTCGGAAAACGGGAGTTCCGGTGTGAGCTGCCTCCCGGAGTCCCAGGGATCCATGTACCTCTCCACACTTGCTGTTCATGGCTTCAGCACATGGAAGCCAAACAGGTGTTTCCCACAGACTGTATTCAGCAGCTCAAAGTGCTTCCTGAAGTAATTTATCCTGGAACATTTAATCCCCACTCATTGACTGCTCAGATGAATAAAGGCAACTTCCTCCCAACATCCTCTGGAGAAGCTGGGAGAGAGGCAGGAAGGAGAAGTGTTTGTGGGAGTTGGGCACTGGCTGGTTTAGTTGGATGACCTGGTTGAGGAGTGTCCTAATTGTGGACTTCCAGGAACCTGAAGGAGCCCACAGAACAGGTGGGAGAGAGACTTTGGACAAGGGATGGAGGGACAGCACACAGGGAATGGCTTCCCACTGCCAGAGGGCAGGGACAGATGGAATGTTGGGAAGGAATTCCTGGCTGGGAGGGTGGGGAGGGGCTGGAATGGGTTTCCCAGGGAAGCTGTGGCTGCCCCTGGATCCCTGGAAGTGTCCAAGGCCAGATTGGAGCAACCTGGGCTGGTGGAAGGTGTCCCTGCCCGTGGCAGGGGTTGGGACTGGATGGGCTTTGAGGTCCTTCCAACCCAAACCATTCCAGGATTCGAGGATTCTACTTTACCATGTATGGTTTTACTTCCTTAAAGCAATGTGGGAAGAACCCTGAATTAAAATGAGGGTTTTTTCCCAGTACTACACTGAATAACTATTTATTTGCCTAGTTCCTTGTCCTTCCCCTTTTGGAAGGGAGCTGCCTGTGTCCCAGGGCACAGCAGAGGGGTCTGGGTGCTGCAGCCCTACCGACGATAAGACAGTGAATCATTCCCGAAAGAAACTCCAGACTGTGCCTGGTAACACTGAGGGGGCACCTGGAACTTCTTGTATTGCTCTTCCTTTCATGAAATCTCAGCTTTTGTTTTCTAACCAGTGCCTTGTTTTTCAGCCACCCTTGAGTGTATTTGTTATCAAGAGCACGGAAATGTAAATACAATGGTGGCTGAGCACCTACTCCCTTCCTCCTCTGCTGGCTTCCTGCACTTGGGAAGGTGGAAACTATTCTGCATTAATTCATGTCAGAAATGGCTGTTCTTCCCCCTGGTGCCACCCCATCAGATCCCAAACCCTAGAGGATCTGAGCAAAGAGAAGTGTTTGCTCTCACAGACGTTCCTTGGGAGGGAATTAACACAGGACCTCCTGCTGCAGCTCCTCCCCAGTGTCTTCCCATCCTCCTGCCTGACAGGACATCCCCTTTTTTAACCAGAGAAGGCACCATGCTGGTTGAACTAAGCCTGCATGCTTCTGCTTGCAACACTTGAGCATATTTCTTGAAGAAAAACTAAAAGCATTGGAGCAGTGCCTTCTCTGACTTGAGAGCATTTCTCCCAGACTTCAAATTTTCAGTAACTTTTGAGAGTTGTTGCCTAAATGGGGTTCTGCTTGTTGTAGTTGGGTCATGAGTAGCTCATGTTGGTAGATGATGATTTCTGTGTCAGGCCAATTTTGTCATTAAAATTGGGTTAAGATAAGGGAAAGGCTCAAAAGTAGAATTTATTCTTTTGACCTAAGAGTTGGACCTGTGGGTCCCTTCCAACTCAGAATATTCTGTGACTGTCTCAGGAGGAGCTGGGCTCAGCTGTTGGCTGGGTGAGAGCATCACCCTGCCCTCAGACTGTGCCTGTCATCTGCTTTTTTTACTGGATTTGTCATGAGCTTTGTGTGGCAGGAACAGTTTCCTGGGAGAGTTATTTATCTGCAGTTACCCAGCCCTTCCTCGCCTAACCTGCCACGTTAAATGCCATTAATGTGTTTGTGCTGCACTAGCAGAGCTGGGGAGTTCTGTGATGCTCTTCTGGCCCTGGGCCAAGTGTGGGGCTGAACTGAGCTCAAGAAAAATCCCCGGGATCCTCTCTAAGAATAACCATCACGTGAGAGCAGGAGTGTTCCCCTGCTTGGAGGGAATTAAGATGCCGTGTTGGGGAGGAATAACAGCAGCAGCTTAAGGGCTAGGCTGGCATCCCTCTGCTACAGGGATAAGCTGCAGGGCCACCAGAGGCAGGAGGGTCTGGCTGTAACCTTTAGCTTTCCTTGCTGCCCAGGATGACACAGGGCTTTCAGAATACACAGGTTTATAAATAAGGATCTGATCAATACATGTGAAGGAGATGGGAACGCACTTGCTGAGCTTCTGGTCTGGTAGAGTTCCCTGCTGGGCCTTGACCTGCAGATTAAATACTGTTAATGTGCTATTGAACTAATTTCTGAGCACTTTGCTGTGGCTGTATTTTTAGTTTTACCCCCCTTGGTACACGGGAGGTGCTGCTGGACAGGGCCTGTGTTTGGGTCATGCTGTGGCACAGGCAGGGATGGATCCTGAGCTTGTGTCTTCCCAGTAACTCCCTCTCTGAGGGAGAAGGGCTCTCTCCATTAGCACTGGTGATGGAGCTGGGAATGTGCCCCGTGTTCCCCCTCTGGGAGGCTTGGGGTGACTCACTGGCCCTTTCCCCACCTCTCATCCCGCTCTGAAGCTGAAATATCCTTCTACCTGTCTTTGGGAGCTGTTCCATTAGCACCAGCAGTGCCTCCTTCCCTTGCATTGTAGGCAGGCAGAATTTACTTCCCAGGTTTCCAGCAAATCCTTCCATGGGCTGTTGTAACCAAAGGCTTCAGCTCTGCTTGCAGAGGAGCCCAAGTGTGCTCACTTTTCAAAGCTAAAAGCTTCTACCTTCGTTTAAAAGGATTTCTGAGGTTTGTCTTTCTCCCTTGTGTGTAGACACAACTGTCCCTACTGAGAAGTAATTCCCAGTGACATGGAATTTGTTAAATTTCCATTATATTTGTTGTGGAGTTGCCCCAGGATGAACAAAATCCATACACTGAATGGTGCAGATGGTGCAGAGCCCCCTCCTAAGCGTGTTCTGGTGACACACCAGTGTGTGAGGGCAGATTTGGGTATTCCAAAGCTGCTCTTAAACAGGGTAGGGAACAGGCTCCACAGCTTGGAGCCCTCGAGGTGTGCTCTGCTCCCTCCCTAAATCTGCTCAGGGACTTCAGCTCTCCATGGATTTCTGAGCACCTGAGTGGCCTCCACGGAAAGACAGGGGCTGAGTTCTGTTCCTGCTGAACGTGTGACCCCGGTGGAGGAGGCTGAGCTGCCTGAGTGTGGTGAGTGGGACGTTCCCTGAACCAGTTTCCCTGCTGGTTCTGGAGTTCTGCTGTGGCAGAAACCTGGGCTGGGCACCCTCAGAGCATCTGCTGGTCCCTGTTAAACCTCTGCTCCCACAAGGCTTTGGTGTGGTTTCCAGGTGGCAACCCCCAACCTTTGCACCAGTTCAGGGTGTCTCTGTTCTGCTTCCAGGTTCCTTTTGGGGCATCTCTGGAGTTCACCCTGAGGGGAGGGCACGAGGCAGCTGCTGAGTCCACAGACTCACTCAGCTGCTGTAGCCAAGATCTTACAGAATTTGCAAATGGCCAAAACTCATTTCTTAGCATAGAAGTGGTTTGTTTCGTTCTCCCAAAGCTTTTTGACCTTCCAGTAGTGTTGGAAAGCTTTAAAGTATTGTTTTGTCTTTACAAATCTGCTTGAAAAAGCATTGCCAGCTTTGCTGTTCCACTCCTTTGGCTCTGAAACATCAAGTGATGCTGAGTTGTCATGGATGAAAATAGTTCTTCACCCAGGGTTCTCATTTGGAAGCTTCCAGTCCTGTGTCCTGATGGGCAGGTTCTTGTGCTCTGTAATTACATTGTCAGGAGAAGGGCTTGTTTTAATTAAAAGTAAAGTAGCTGCTCTAATGCAGTCACTGACACAACTGGAATTATTCTGTGGAGGGAAAGGAGTGGAGCCTGTTGGAAATGGAGTTGCTGGGAGCAGTGATGATGTGTCCTGGCGGCCAAATGAGCTCCTTCTGATTTCATGGCTGTGCTGCTGTACCTGCTGTTCTCCATAACCTGGGATGTTTCCTACTCCTTGCTCAGAGTTTATCTTGTTTTTTGACATTGTTGATTTTGGGGCACTTCTCTAGAGAGTCACTTTGCCTATCAGAACATTTCTGGGGATGGGGACTCCAAACCTCCCTGGGCAGCCCCTGCCAAGGCCTCACCACCCTTTCCAGGGAGAAATTCCTCCTCATGTCCCACCTGCCCCTCCCCTGGCACAGCCTGAGGCCGTTCCCTCTCCTCCTGTCCCTTGTTCCCTGGGAGCAGAGCCCGACCCCCCCCCCCCCCCCCCTCCTGTCAGGGAGTTGCAGAGCCAGAAGGTCCCCCCTGAGCCTCCTTTTCTCCAGGCTGAGCCCCCCCAGCTCCCTCAGCTGCTGCTGCTGCTCCAGCCCCTTCCCAGCTCCCTTCCCTTCCCTGCACACACTCCAGCCCCTTCCCAGCTCCCTTCCCTTCCCTCCACAACTTCAGCCCCTTCCCAGCTCCCTTCCCTTCCCTGCACACACTCCAGCCCCTTCCCAGCTCCCTTCCCTTCCCTGGACAGTCTCATGTCTTATCACGAGGGGCCTCTTTTCCAACCCGTTTCCATGAGCTTGGATTGTTTCTGCTCTTCCACAGAAAGTGTAACTTGCAATTTTCAAGGCTTAATCCAAGGAATTCCTGATGAGGTACAATATGGATGTAGGACATTAAATGCTAATTAATGGCTGCTTATTTTACTCTTCAATGAGAGTTTTTTTGCTTAACTTAATTTCAGAATTTGTCCTCTGTGGTCTTACTTTCCCTCCCACGCTCTCAGGTATCTATATATACATATTTATATGTTATTTTATATACATAAGGCAGTGTTGTGAGTTCATGAAGGCACTGAGAGCCTGCACAGTGGTACTAAAGCTATAATTAAGCTGGACTACACCTGAATTTTTTTCCCCACAGCATGCCTTGATCTCGTTCTCATCTCTGGGTTTGTCATTCCAGTGTTTGTGCTGTGCAGTTTTCATCACATCTTAGAAATTCAAGCCCAAATCCTCACACAAGCACAAAATCCATTGTTCTGGGAGCCACATATGTAAGACAAAGACGGAGTGGGATGAATTTAGAGGAGCTGAAATGAGGATTGTTTGGCTGAGGTGAACTTTTGTAGTGGAACTTCTCCCTCCCTGTGCACTCAATAGTGGAACTTGTCCCTCCCTGTGCACTCAGCTGCTGTTTCCAGGCCGTGGCAGGGAGAGGATCTTGCAGGAATAACAACGAGGAGGTACGAAATACCCTGTAAAGATGATAATTGTTGAGTGACCCCCCTGTATGAGCCCTGTGCCTTCCTTGCCTTCGTTCTGAGAGAAGCAGCTCTCTGGACAAGGCCAGAAGGCCGTTATTTTGTGGGTTTTGCTCTCGGGGAGGTGGGAGCCTCTCTCCTCTCCCCTGTCTGTGCTATTAAAGGAAAGCAGCTGACGGAGCAGCTGGGCCGGGTTGTGGCTCGGCCTCAACATCCACCATAGAAAGTGCTCTGCAAACAGCCCGACTTTTCCTACCCTGCCCCCTCTTTGGCTTCCCCTCTGCCAAGAGAAAAGAGGAGACTCTTCCCCCCATGATTAATGAAACTCTCCTTATTTGGTGCTGCCTCTCCCGGGAAGCGGCGCACGAAATCCCGTCCTGAAAACCAGCAAATAAGCTTTGCCCCCTGGGGGGTTGGGAGTTCTAAAGTTGTTCAGGAATAGGTCATCCTGGAGCTAAAACTTCCAGGTCTGTACAGAAGGTGGGCAAGACTCCTCTGTTTTCCTTAGATAAGCATTTATGATTTTTGGAGTCTTTTTTAGGTCTCTTATTTCGATACTTGTAGGACTGGGCAGTGCTTGGCCCTTGAAAACCCCTCACAGTTATTATCTATGAACTCATCTTCCATGTGGCTTTTTTGAAGGCCAGCCAAGACTATTAATCCCCACCTTCTAGAGTCCCTAATCCCTGCTTGGGGCTTAGAGGGAAGTTATTCTTGTCCTCCCAGCTCTGGCAGAGCATCTCCCTCTGTAACTCAAGGCAAGTTTATTAATGTGACTTTTTATCAGCTTGGAAAAGGTACAACTCGAGCTGGAGCAGTCCAAGTGGGACAGTCTTACCCCATCCTGCTGAGTGGTTCGTGGCAGGGAGGTTGCCCAAAGGGAGGGAATTGTGCAGGAGGTTGGGGTGCTCTTATCTCAGGTGTAATTAGCAGCAGTAAAACGCTCTTTGCAGGCACCAAGATGTGCCACGGGGCTTTTTGGGGAATGGGTGCAGCTGAAGTGAGGTCAGGGTTGGAAATGGATTGCTGGGTGATTCTTCAGAGCTATATCACTCTTCCTCCTCTCGGCCTGACACTCCTAAATCCTCCTGGCTCTGGTTTTTGTCCAGTCGTGGCTCTGCTGGCGTCAGTCCCTCTTCCTACATGAGCCTCCCCCTTCCCACCATCCTTCCTTACTCCAAGACTTTGCTTTGGATCCAAGTGTGCCTCTCCAAACACTCCAGCCTGGCTCAGGTGGGCTTCCTTCCATTTGTTGTCCTTCCTGGGGTTTGGCCAGGAGGGAAGTCTGCCCAGTTTTGCCTTCTGTTCATGATCACTCCCTCTGGTCATTTTGGTGGTGCTGGGAGCTCTGACTGATGACTCTTGTGTCACATGAAGTGCTTTGGGAGGTGGCTCAGGGCCCTGTCCCAGGGGGCTGTGCTGCCTCTCTGGTGCAACATTCCACAGGGGAATTGCAAAATTCCCTTCAGGCTCTTGGACCAGTGCAGAGCAATTGCAGCATAATTCCTGGGAATGTGGGACAGTGACTCCCTTGGGTGTCTGGAGTTTTGTGTCTCTGAGTTCCGTGCCCAGGATTTGGCTCTTCAGAGCCTGAGAGCAGGAGGAGTTGCTGCCTTGGCTTTGCTGTGCTGTGATAAAGCAGGCACGTGCTTCAGGCCTGAGCTCCCTGCAGCTCCTCCCAGAGCCCTTGGGTGTCCTTACGGCCCTGAGCAGAGGAGACAAGTTCTACAGAACTCAAGTCCTCACCCTGGGCAGAGAAGACCCTGAAATGAGGCCAGAAATGTTAGTGTAAGTGAATGTGCACATCTAGAAACTGCCTCAGGAAACCTGAGAAATGCTGGCCTGAGATTTAGTTACAGCTTTGACTGCAAGGAGGAGCTCCACACGTGGAGAGAGGAGGTTGTGCCACAGCTTCCCCCTGGCTGGTGTGGGATTTCTGCCCTGTTAGCCTTGTGGACTTTGCCATCCCATGAGGTGTGAGCTCTCCAGGTGATGAGTGGCTGCTGGAAGGGAGGAAGGAAATGGAAGTTGTCTGAAGTCTCCAGAAATCGAGAGAATCTTTGTCATTCCTGGCGAGGCAGGAACTGTGTGAGACTTTCTGCTGCCTCCCTGTGCTAATGCACGTGGCATGTGAATGATTGAGGATGGGGAGAGCACGGCTCGTTGGCTTTGTTAGTGCTTTCCTAAGGGAAGCCGGGTTGATGAAAACATTTCTGCTTATGGAGCAGAAATCTTCGTTAGAGACTCGAGCACAGTGAGTTGGGCTTGTTTGCAGTGCCAATAACAGCAAAACAGTGCTTGAAACAGGAGAGAAATGGCTCGTGCCCTGACTGATGATACCTTACACTTCATGGACACTCTGGAAAAACTGAATAAACCCCAGAATTCTGTGGACTCTTACAAGACATTGTGAAATCAAACAAACTGCACTTTAAGCCATTTGAAATTCTGAAGTTGTAACTTAGGAAAGTGGAAGGTTTGGCATTAAAAAAACCAATTACCTCGGTCAGCCAGAGTTGGTTTGTTCAGATGAGTTTCCCTGTTGCAGAATTGGCCTCCCTGTGGCCATTCCTGTCCTGCTCTGACAGCTGCTCTTTGTTTGTTGGGAATCTGACCATTCCCATGGAAGTGAGTTTAGTCACCCAGCCTGAGAGGTTGTTGGTGACCCAAAAAGTGGAAGCTGGGAGATGTCAGACATGGAAGAGGAAATGACTGGGAGCACACAATTAGCAGGAAGCAATAGTGGCTGAAGCTCTGTCTTGGTTTTGAAATCTTGAGTTCAACAGGCTGAGTTCAACTTCATAAAACCATCTGAAGGGAGAAGTTAAAACATCATGTTTGGTATTTGTCTGTGCTGTAAAGTGATTGTGGAAGTGACCCAAGGTTTGCATGAAGCCTTTGGAGCTATTTCAGGGTTAGAATCCCTGAATGGTTTGGGTGGAAGGGACCTTAAAGCTCAACCAGTGCCACCCCCTGCCATGAGCAGGGACATCTTCCACCAGCCCAGGTTGCTCCAAGCCCTGTCCAACCTGGCCTGGGACACTTCCAGGGATGGGACAGCCACAGCTTCTCTGGGCAGCCTGTGCCAGGGCCTCCCCACCCTCACAGGGAAGGATTTCTGCCAAATCTACCTCCTCTGTTCCCACCACATCTCTTGTCCCTCACACAGCAGGGCAAGAGTTAATTAATCTATACAAAGAATAGCTGGAAACTCTCTTGCTGGATTTATGGATTGAAGGAGAATGTGGCTGTTTGTGACATGACTCTTCCTGAAATCCTGATTTGCTGAAAGCCCAAACAAGCATTAGAAATTAATTATACTTGATGTGCTGCTTTTCATAAGTGGAGCTGGAAACTCTGCTCTGCTCTTGCAGGAGCTCCGAGGGAGCTCCTTGGTTTAAACAGTGCCCCAAAGTTGGAATTTGATGCTTGATTTTCCTATGGAAATATCCATTATCTTCTAATTAACTCATGGTTCAGTGATGTGGTGTCAGGTACGTGGGCTGGTCCTGCAGGTCTTGAGCATCTGACCTGGGCTCCCCCCTGTCAGCGGGGAGGTACCTGCACATCATGGCATCTTTGGGAGCTAATTCCTGAATAGAATTTTGGAATTCAGGATTTTTTGAGGCTGGTGTTTCTAGCAGTTGAGTTGAACATGAATTTAAATGTCGTTGGAAAGATTTTATTAATGATCTCTTGACCTCCATCTCTTTGCCTCTAGGAAGCTTCTGGTGATTTGAGGGGTTTCCTGTGACTCCAAACAGCTGCAAAAGTAAAGCAGAACTTCTGCTGTGTTTGACCTTAAAAACAAATAAGTGAATGAATCCCAGTGTTTTAGACTGTGCCAAAGAAATGATCAAAAATTAAACTGGACCATAGTTTTGTTGTGCCCAGCCATGGAATGGGAGCGGCGTCATTGGTTGCTGTGTCCTCTCCTTTTGAAGGGCAGCTGCAGGAATCCTTTCCATGGATTCCAGGACTCTGGAAGGAGGATGACACAGCAGATCTCTGCTCTCCTGTTCCCTCACGCCTCAGCAGCCTCGGCTAAGAAAAGCAGCCTGACTTAGCCCAGAGAAATGGGAATTATGGCCCAGCCGGCCCCGGCCCTTCAGCAGGGAGTCTGTTCTGTGTGCAGTGAGGAGCTAATTTTAAAGGAGCAGGTGGATCTCATGGAGTAATGGACGTAAATGTGAGATTCAGTCTCCTCTGAACCAACAAAAGTGGGGCAAGGCTGCTTTGTTATTCCTCGTGGGTGTGATTCTCTTACCCCCCTGGCACAAGGCGGGCTCAGAGAGGCCGAGTGCAGCTCACTTGGAGCAGGAGAGAGCTGTGTATTCCCACTGGGATCCAGGCAGCCTGGCAGGGCTGAAGTGCTGTGTCATTGTCACTGCAGGGCTGGCAGCCACTCTGCCTTGTGTAACTGGTACCTGTGTGTGGGCTCCTCTGGGAAAAACCACCGTTCCCCTGGCCAGAACTCCCAGGGAAGTCAGTCAGTGTCTCACACGAGTATGATTCCACTTAAACACTTCACAGGTTTTGAAGTGTTGGGTTTTTTTGGGCACCCCCTGCCCACTCTCCCCTTTCTCCATCTCCAGACGATTCACACAAAATCTGGGTCAGACTGCTCATAACTTTCAATTCCAAGCCTGTGCGTGCCTGGAGGCAGGAACACAACAGCACAGTCATGGAAGCTACAGCATGGAAACACAAAGTTCAGCAAGCAAATGTCACTCTTCCCTGGATGGGAGGCTGGAGGCAGTGGCTCATGCAAGTGCTGTTTGATTCGTCCCCAGTTCCAGAGGGAGGCTGGGTGAGATGATGGCTCTGGAAGTTGTTCCACAGGGTCACTTAGAGTAAAACCTGGGCAAGGAATTCTTGGCAGCTTGAGAAGTTGACAACTCATCCCTGGAAGTGTCCCCAGGTCAGGCTGGACAGGACCTGGGAGATGGAAGGTGTCCCTGCCCATGGCAGGGTTGGGACCCCTAAAGCTCATCCAGTGCCACCCCTTGCCATGGTCAGGGATACCTTCCACTCTCCCAGGCTGCTCCAAGCCCCGTCCAGCCTGGCCTGGGACACTCCAGGGGTGGGGCAGCCACAGCTGAAACTAGTAAATAGTAGGAGCTCTTTGGGATAAGAATCCAGGACAGGGGGGTCTGTGATATGAGTGAGAGATTAAAATAACTCTGCTGAACCTTCCAGAGTAGCTGCCAGGAAGATGGATTTTATTTATCCCAACAAACAGGTTACTCACTGTGTGCACAAGGATTCTGAGCACGAAAAGGAACAGATGGGGCAAACCCTGAGTGTAGCAGATCAGCTGTGCCTGGAACACCAAGAGATCTAAACAACCCTTTTATAGAAAAATAATGCGTGAATTAAAGGAACACGATCAATTTGCTGTGGGATGGTTTGAAGATCTCCTGGGATGTCCAGCTACAGAAAACCCTTTTCCTTGGCTGTAGTGAAGCTGTGGGATTGTGGAGGAGGAGGAGGGAGGCCGTGAGGCTCCTTCCACACTGTCCTTGGAGCAAAGTGCTCACCTTGGTGGGTCATCCGAGGCCCTTCCAGGGATCCAAACCTGGAGTCAGGTGGGCTGGTGTCACCCATGGCTGCTGTCTCTGCTATGTAACAAACACAAGGACCTTGACAGCTCTTTCTCAGCTGAAGGATGATTTGGAATCATGGAATCACTGAGCTTGGAAAAGCCCTCCCAGCCCATGGATCCCCCCTGTGCCCGATGCCCACCTTGTCCCCCAGCCCAGAGCACTGAGTGCCACGTCCTTTCATCCTAAAAGTTCCTGTCAGAATCCATCTTCCCTGGGCTCTGGGAATGTCTGATTTGCATGGCTATGGAAGCAGTGGATTAAGGTGCATCTTGATGGTGATTCTTTGATGCTTCCAGGCTGACTTTGTTCCAGGTGAGTGGAAGAGGTGCAGGGAGCATCTGTCTCCCTGAACTGCTCAGCGAAGGAATGTTCTTTGGGATTTGCTTTCTACCCTTGGGCAGAATCCGTGCAATATTTTCATTTTGTCTTTGTTAACTCTCCAGGCCCTGGGAATTAGTGTAGTTTGGCTGCTCTAACAGCAGAGGTGGAAAGGGAGAGATTCCCAGGGGTGTTCTGACCCACCTGGGCTGTGGGGGGTTCCTGCAGCCCCTGGGTGAGGGTGGTTTGTACCAGGTGCTTGTCTGAGACACCAGGTCTGTGTTTGCTACAAAAATGCAAATTGGTTTTTCTTAGTTACACTGATTTATTTTTATACATAGTTTCTGTGTTCCCTGTTTAGCTAAATATGGACAAGGAAATGTCCTGCTGATAAGGCTGCATGACCTCATTATTATTTTTCCTCAGAAAGTAGATCCCTTCAGTGTCCTAATTCCTGTGTAGGTCTGAAATAGCAACACTGTCCATGCCATCAAACCCCTAAAATGCCATATATTTTATGGTAGCAATTTCATCAAGTGCTGCCACATTAATGTGGACACAACCCCCCCCACACACCCCCCCCAATTTGGACCCAAAAGAGCATGATGTGAATCCATCATTTGCTTGTGGTGGAATATTCACATGTTAGAGGATGGTGTGGGTGGGATTAGCCTTGATTTGGGTTTAAGAATTCCTAACTGCTTCCTGCTCACATGGAGTCAGGGAAGCAGCTCTTGCTGCCACCGGGGCTCTGGAGGCATTTACTCCATTAATTATGGTGCAGTTAATCATGGAATCATTAAGGTTGGCAAAGACCTCTGAGATCATCGAGTCCAACTGTTGTTCAGAGCAGGACAAAAAGTCCCTGACTACCTCAGGACTAAATAATTTCTGGGCCACCTAAACACTGAACACTGGAGTGTGTTCTCTGCAGCCTTTGCTTGTTTATTCCCCAGGTTTTTGGGTGTTCTGGAATTTCTGACTGTAGTTTTGATTCTTGGGTTTTCCAGAAGCAGCATGGGGATGTGGGTCAGAGCTGGGGGACAAGTTGGACTCGATGATGAAAAATAGGCCATTTATGAGCCCCATTTCTTCCTTTGAAGAACCTTTGCAAGGCACAGATAAAACTCCTGGAAATGGCTTCCCTGGCTGATGCTCCCTACAGGGGAGTGTGGCCACTGTGGACACATCTGGTTCATGGTTTGTCTTGAAAATAGTCAAGAAGTCCGAAAGAAGCTTTTTTTTTCACAGGACTCTATCTTTTAAGTCTAAACCCAGCATTTTTGCCAACCATCACTCACTCAGCTGTGATCCCACACAGGGGATTAAAAACTCGAAACCTTTCACCTCTGAAAAATTCCAAGTGAAAAATTCAAGGCCTTTATCTAAACCAACAGAAAGTGCAGTTGCTGCCTGAAGTGTGATCTGGCTGCACGTCTGACCTTTCATTGTTCAGAGAATGAAAAAGAAGAGTTTTAACTGAATTAGTTTCCATAATATACTTGCCTGGACTTACAGAGACCCCAGTGTCAGTGGGATCCCATTGTCCCTGAGGAATGTGAGTGCCTTGGAGAGGCTGGAGCCGTAGGTATTTGTCGGTGGCCCTGTGCTGCTGACAAAGAATTTCCCGGAGTTCAAGGAGTAGGAGCCTTTGTTCCTGTGGAACAAGAGAGGGTCTGTGTTCTGCCACCCCATGGAAGTCAGTGACCCTGGGCTGCTGCACGGTGGCCACTTGGGTCACCCCTCATTAACCAACACACAAGTGCCCCTTGTGTTTCCTTGGGCTGTGGCTGTGCCTTGTCATGGCTCCAGTTCTGTGTCCTCAGCTCCAGATCCTCCTGGAGAGAGGCTGGAGCCCCTCTGCTCTGGAGCCAGGCTGGGAGAGCTGGGGGGGTTCCCTGGAGAAGAGAAGCTCCAGGGAGAGCTGAGAGCCCCTTGGAGGGCCTGAAGGGGCTCCAGGAGAGCTGGAGAGGGACTGGGGACAAGGGAGGGAGGGACAGGACACAGGGAATGGCTTCCCACTGCCAGAGGGCAGGGAGAGATGGGATATTGGGAAGGAATTGTTGGCTGTGATTGTGGGGAGGCCCTGGAATGGATTTTCCACAGAAGCTGTGGCTGCCCCTGGATCCCTGGAAGTGTCCAAGGCCAGGTTGGAGCACCCTGGGCTGGTGGAAGGTGTCCCTGCCCATGGCAGGGGGTGCCACTGGGTCATCCTTAAGGTCCCTTCCCACACAAACCATTCTGGAATTCTAGTGTGGCTTGGTGATTCTTGTCTCAGTACAGTGAGAATTGATTCAAAAGTGCTGAATCACTTTGTCTGAGCTCCTTCATATCTTCCTTTTTTGTTGTTGGGACTCTAAACTTCCCTTCCATGTTCTTGTTCCCTAATAATTCCCAAGCAGGCACTGCTGCATTGGCTCACTGGCCTCCTAAAGGAGAGTCAGTCATTCCAGGGAGAGTCTCTGCACAGTTTGTGCATCAGTGAGAGCAGCATCAAATCCCTTTGCTCTTCCAAGGCTTGACCAAAATCCTAGGAAGCTGAACTCCCATAGTAGGAGCTGGAAACACCAGTTTGGATACTCTTGGCCCTTTCTGGTTTGGGGTTTTTCCAGTTTGCAGCAGACAGTTTCTGCAGATGGAGCTGTTGGTCCCTTTGCTGTGCAGTGGCTCTGACTGACTCTGCTCTGAGAGAACGTGGCAAAATGGGCCTTTTCTCACTCAGGAGTGGTGGCTTTGCTCCCTTTAGACAGCTCTCCTTAAATTCCCAGCAGTTTTTCCTGGCTCTTGCTCCCAAGAATAACTTCAAAAGGATGAAACATGAAAAAATAAGTGCTTGGTGATGGGTGTGTGTTGTGCCAACCTGGAGGGTTGAGATGAGTCAGCTCAGGTGCATTTTCTGTTGGGTGCCAGGAATTAAATCAAATACAGGGATGCAAATCAGGGAGGGAGAGAGAAATGGTGATTATTTCTCCTTCATTTCCAATTCATAGCTGTGGATATAATGTCTATGTGTGCTCTTTGCTGTATTTTTTCATGTAAACATTATTAAAATGTCGCTTTCCAGCCCAAATCCCAGGGCTGGAGGGGGTTTGTTGGTATTAGCAAGGTTTGCTGAGGACATAAACATGCTGCAGGACCCTCTCAAGGGGATCAGAAGCCTCACTGCAGTATATATACATCAAGGATTATGGAAAATCCTAATCTCCATAGGGGAAGCTGGGTGGAGTCAGCCCCAGAACTAAATTCTCTTGCGTCATTTATCTGGTGCTGAGGGTGTGTAATTAACTCTGAGCTTGGGGGCAGGGCACAGATCAAGGGCACCCCAGGGTTATTCTGGCCAGGTACTGGGGTTTTTTTTTGAACAGGTTTTATTGAAGGTTCTCCTGATAAAACACCCCATGAAACATAACATCCACGAGCTAAACCCTGATTTAGGTGATCCAGCTGTTTCCTTCTGTGCTGCTGTGTGGGGGTTTTGTGAACATCTGGGAATTATTGAGCACTGAAGCAAATGTCCCTCACCATATGGGGGCACAGAGTGGTCAGCACCAACCTGGGTAACCATGAAAGGTCTCTCATTAAGGTGTTTGTTTCTTTTCCTCCCTCCCCACGTGGTTTTCCAGGTTGCAGAGGTGCCGAAATGGCTGAGCTGGAGCACAACCTCAGCCTGGCGGACGCTCTGACGGAGCCGCCCCACGAGATCGAGGAAGAGGTGAAAAGGGACTTCATTGCCACGCTGGAGGCAGAGAAATTCGATGATGTGGTGGGAGAGACAGTAGATAAAACAGACTATGTGCCACTGCTGGATGACGAGGACGATGTGAAGCCCGGCAGCCAGGAGCCCAAAGGCAAAGGCCACACGGACGGAATTCAGGTGGAACGTAAGTGCCCAAAGCACCAGGCCAGAACCTCTCAGGGAACACTTCTGCTCGCTGTGATAGGGCTGAAACAGGCCTTTATCTCTTGCTGGGTTTACTCTGAACAGCTTACTTTAAAAGCAAAGGTTGAGATCACATCCTGTTTGTTGCTTCTCTGCTCTTCAGTCCTTCAGCCTCTAAAATAAGCTCTCGTTGCTGGGCCACAGGAGGTGCTGGGGTAAAACATTATGTAAATATTATTAAAATATTAATCTTTTGGGGTTGGGTTGTCTTGGGGTGTTCAGACAAAGCACTGTCCAAATTCTGTGCTTTGCAAACACCATTTCCCAAACCATCAGAGCTGTGCAAGGTGCCACAACTCTGGGTGGTGGCAAATCCAAGGGGCAAAGGTGGATGTGGAGCTGCTGCTCTTCATCACCTCTTTGGGAGCTTCACACCCAAATGTTTAACAGCCAGATTCTATGTTTCTGATCCAAGGGTTTATTTGTGTGGATTTCTTGCTGCCTGTATGTGCTGGTTGTGAACATTTTCTAGCCCAGTTGAGATTTAGAATCACAGAATCGTTAAGGTTGGAAAAGACCTTTCAGACCATCAGGTCCAAGCATTCCCCAGCACTGCCAAGGCCACCACTGACCTGTGTGTCACAANCAGCTCCCTTCCCTTCCCTGCACACACTCCAGCCCCTTCCCAGCTCCCTTCCCTTCCCTGCACATGCTCCAGCCCCTTCCCAGCTCCCTTCCCTTCCCTGCACACGCTCCAGCCCCTCCGTGTCCTGTACCTGGAGACCCCAAACCTGCCCCCAGGACTGGAGGTTTCCTTCCTTACCTGAGTAAAAAGGAAAACAGTAAGATTTGGGGACCATCCATCAGATTTATTTCCCAGTCAGCAATTTAAATTCTTTCCCTGTTTGCCTGGCTTCTATTCCCTGCCCAGCCAAGTGGGAATTGTCACCTGGGACCAGCAGTGCCTTGATGATTTTATTTATTTTGTGGCCTCAATCTGTGCTGTGTAGAAGAAAACCTGTGCTCTGATAACCTGGTGACTTCTTTCAAAAGAAAATTTTTCTTTTTTTTGCCTTAATCCTGCTGCTCATCAGTTTTGAGAAAAGTGGGATGTGATTCCTCAGAATACGTAAAAGCTCCAGGATTACAGAATGAGGAATTCTGGTCTGTTTAAGGCATTTCTTTATTTTGTTTAGAACTGTATCAGGTCCCTTGTAATACAGAAAATGTGACTTTGAATTTTCCATACGGACCTAAATCATTAAATGGTAACAAATGGGTAGAAGGATGGAAGTGAGCAAAGAGATTATAAAGTGTGGAGCTTTGGGCATTCAGATGTGTATTAGTATATTCAATTATATTTTTTATAACATATATATTATGTTATACAAATACACTTATATAATATAAATACATATTTGTATAATAAATTGTTATATAAATATGTAATTTATATCATATAAATATATATTTTAACATTGCACAAGTGGGAATAACAGGAAAACATGAAGACTTATTATTAACACTTTGCATGTGATTTAAGGATATTTTAAAATGATCCCCTTGTTCTAGAAGCTGCAGGTTCTAAATCACCTCAGCAGCAGGGTTTCTCAGTGCTAAAATCATTATCAATATTGGTTTAAAATGTAAGTTCCTGGCACTTTCCTGTCCCAGCTCATGATTTCAGATAACCTGAGGATCTTGCAGTGGGTGTAACGAGGCCTTTTAGGTTTGCTCAGTAATTAAAACTCACTGAGCTGCCCTGGGAGGGAACTGCTGGGTCCTGTGTGAAGAGCTCAGGCAGAAATGTCACGGTGGGAAGAACTCAGGAGAAGAATTTGAAGAGGAATTTGTCCCTGGAAAGGGTGGGGAGGCCTTGGCAGGGGCTGCCCAGGGAGGTTTGGAGTCCCCATCCCTGGAGGTGCCCAAGGAAGGCCTGGATGTGGCACTGAGTGCTCTGGGCTGGGCACAGGGGGGATCTATGGGCTGGGAGGGCTTTTCCAACCTCAGTGATCCTGGGATTCTGTGACCTCTTGTCTTTTCTAACCCCTGTCCCCTCCCCTGGCTGCACAAGCAGTCATGGGGCTGCTGGAACAGAGCTTGTTTCTCTCCTACGTGGCAGAGGGGGGGATGCAATTTCTTGTTCTTGCCTTGGAGATTTGTTTTTCCCTTTTTTGGGATGGCTGGAGAGCAGTTCTGGGCATTATCTAAATCTTTGGCAAGATGCAAACAAGACCCTAAACTGAAGAAACTGGAGAACTTGCCTTGAGTGGGGTTTGTCAGCTTTTCCACCTTGTACTGGGAGGGGACTGAAGCTCTGCAGCCTAAACCAGGCTCAGTTACCACAGACCAGTCTTAGGATTTGGTCCTGGAACGTGCCAGTTTGTCTTACCTGTTTTTAAGGAGGATTCCTCTTTCTTTCATGAGGTTTATTCCATGTTTATAACTTTAAAAACATAGCAAAACTGAATGTGCTTTATTTGTTGAGGCAACAGAATAAATGAGCCCTGGGATGTTCCAGGGTCCCAATGGGGGGGTTGTAGAGCAGTATGTGAGGGTAACACCAAGTTTTTGGGGCAGGGCTCTATGAGTTCCGTGTCCCAGGCTCCAGACAGCTCTGTTTTCCTGAGGGATGAGCAGCCTGCACAGATCAGGCTTTTCAGCCTCCGCTTGTTAATTTATTTATGTTAAAAGGCACCGATGTGCTCCGACAGCATGGGCTGTGCTCCTGAGATTGTCTTTCCCCAGTCAGAAGAGGTTTAATCATCCATCCTGTCAGGCTCTAGCTGGTCCAGCTCTGCTCAAGGGTTTTCTTTCACTTGTTTCCTAAAACTGGGAGCAAGTTTTGGTGGGTTTAATGCTCCATGGGCCCCATGGTGGAGCTGGGGGAGCACAGAGAGATGGAGAGGAGCAGGGAGATGTGAGGAGCAGTCGTGTGGTCACCTCCAAATCTGCCCTGGAATAAAGCTTTAATAACAGTTACCTTGGAAAACATGTAGGAAAAGTGTAGCTTAGGGAGAAAAGGGTTTACTCTTCCTTGCACCTGGCTGGACAAAGCAATTTGGCAAATTCTGGGATAATCCCCATGTGACCTTGTGGGCCTTACATAACCCAAGGATCACTTGGGGTGCTTGCTGCCTGTTGGCAGCTGCCTTTCCTTAGCAATTCCAAGGTTCCAAGGGCTTCAGGACGCTGTGGAGCTCCTGGCTGAGGGCTCAGAGGCTGCAGCAGCAGCTTCAGTGAGGCTCTGCTGCGGTGGGATGGGTGAGCACGAGGGGGGACATGTTTGGCTGGGAGCAAGTTCCAAGGCAAAGGAAAACTCTGGGCTCTGATAACTTGCAGCAGAGCTCCTGTGGAATGGTTCAGTTGAAGTGAGGATCAGGGTTGTTATTGGGGAGGGGCTGTGCAAAGGCAGGTCTGAGCCTTTGGCTCGTGGCCTTGCACTCAGTCACTGTGTGGTTTTCATTCTTGCACTTGCTCTCTTCACAAACTGTAGTGAGTTTTAACCCTGAATGCAGTTCTTTATGGGGAACTGTTCTCATATGGGCTGGGATAGAGTTGATTTTCTCCTTAGTGTTTAGAGTTTAGTAGGAGAATAACGTTGATAACACATGGATGCTTTAGTTGTTGCCGAGTCCTGCCCACTCTGAATCAAGGACTTTCTGGTTTCTCAGGCTCTGCCAGTGAGCAGGGTGCAGGGAGGTGGGGGAGCCAGGAGAGCAGAGGGGTATTCCACAGCAGAGAGCATTGTGCCCAGTATAGAAACTGGGGGGAGTTGGCTGTGAGGCACTGGCTGCTGCTGGGGGACGGGCATCGGGCACTGGGTGATGGATTGGGCATCGCTGGTTTGCCTTGGGTTTTACTGAGAGAATCACAGAGTTGTTTAGGTGGAAAAGTCCTCTTAGACCATCCAGTCCAGCTGTCCCCCAGCACTGCCAAGGCCACCACTGACCATGTCCCCAAGTGCCACATCCACAGGGCTCTGAAATCCCTCCAGGGATGGGGACTCCACCCCTGCCCTGTGCAGCCCATTCCAGTGCCTGACCACCCTTTCAGGGAAGGAAGTTCTTCTGATTTCTAACCTGACCCTCCCCGGCACAACTTTGAGGCTGTTCCCTCTCCTCCTGTCCCTTGTTCCCTGGGAGCAGAGCCCAACCCTTGTGGCTCCCCCCTCCTGTCAGGGAGTTGTGGAAAGCTCCAGGTCCCCCCTGAGCCTCCTTTTCTCCAGGCTAAACAATTCCTCTCTCTCATTTTCATTATTATTGTTATATTATTATGTTTATTTCAGTTATTAAACTGTTCTGGTCCCACAAGGTTTATTCTCTCCCCAGTTCTCCTCCCCACTGGGGCAGGGACTGAGCTGCTCCATGGTGGTTCCTTTCCAGCTGGACAGGACAGGACACAAACCCTGACCAGGGAGAAGTGCTGAAGGAGTTTGAATTTAACTGACCTGGGCAGTGGCTCCGGGGCTGTTTGAAGCAGATGTGTCACCACGAGGTGGCTCTGCTGGTGCTGCTGGACAGCCAGTGCTGCCCACCCTCCCCTGCCATGGAAACACAGCTCCAGAGCCTGAAACCCGAGGCCAAACCTTTTCTCTCCTTTTCCACATGAGGAATTAGTGCCTTTCTTGCAGCAGGATTTGCTTCTGCAAAAGGGAGTTCAGATACCTTGTCACGTGTGAAAGTGGGGATGGGGAATGTTCTGTAGATGCTGAAGTTTCACAGGGATCAAAGGAAAATCAGCCAGTGATGAGATTTGCATTTTTGTCTCAAATGATACATTAAACCCCCTCCCCTTCAAAGTCTGTCCAGCCCCGTTGCTGCCCCAAAGTTGTTAAATCATAGAATCCCACAATGGTTTGAGTGCGCAGGGACCACAAAGCCCATCCAGTGCCACCCCCTGCCACGGGCAGGGACACCTTCCACCAGCTCAGGTTGCTCCAAGCCCTGTCCAACCTGGCCTTGGACACTTCAGGGGCTCCAGCCCTGGCAGCAGCTCCGGCGCCTCCTCTGGACTCTCTGCAGCAGCTCCAGGTCCTCCTGCTGTTGTTCCCAGGGCTGGAGCAGCTCTGCAGGTGATTTTGAGACAGAACATTTAAACCTATAAATTGAAATAGATTAAGCTCCTGGTTTAAGAGTCACCAGCTGGTTTTGACTCTGTTTATCAGCGTTTTTATTCCCACTCCTGTTTTTTTGTCAAAGTTCTCTGTCAGTGGTCAATGAAATCTGTTCACAGCAATGTGTGCTGGGATGATAAACCTGCAGGATGACTCTCCTCCAACACCTCCCTCCCCACCTGTCCTGCCCAGAGCTGTCTTTGCCCTCAGGGGTCCCGGCCCTGCTGGGGGGTGGGCTGTGCCTGGTGTGGGCTGTGCCCAGTCCCTGCTGGAGATTAGGGGGTTATATTGGCACTGACCATTTGCTTGAGATTATCGGTTTAGCGAGTGCTGCCTTAAATTTGTTTATATAAAAACAATCCTTTGATCCACGAGCCAGATGCAAATACTATCTTGTGATTCCGATGGGGATTAGGTCGTTACAACATCTTGACATGTTTTTGGTTTTATGCAATTTAGAATATGAGGGGAGGAGACCCGGCCCTGGGAAGGTTCTGGGTGCTCTGCACTTGTGCTGTAGCAAACTCAAATCAGATTGATTTGCTCCAAAGGCACTGACCTTCAGAGACATAAAAATAACAACTGCTCGTGCTGCCTGGAGTTGGTTTGATATGACCTGATTTTTCTGGAAGCTTGTCTTCCAAAAAAGCTGAAACTGTAAAGGAAACAATTCCACCTGCTCTTTATCCTTCACAAGGAAAGACATGGCATTTCTGAGCCTTCTGCTCGCTTAGGAACCCACTTTTGAGCCAAAAAAATCTCCTTTAGCTTTCTCCTGGTCAAGGGTTTGATCTGCTGATCCTGCTCTGTGGAATTTGTAGAACACAGTTGGCTTTGAGCTGCCCTTGTTTCCATCTACCACAGGGTTTGGGCAGCTTGGCTAATGTTTTGGTAGGGTTTTCTTGTTCCAAGTTTGCAGAGCCCTCAGTAGGGCAGGTCAGGGGTGTCCTGGCTTTTGGTTTTGTGCCTGGAGATCAATCTCTACATGAAACCTTTCTGCAGGTGAAGTGGTCATTTTCTGAAGAGCTGAAATCACTGAGCTGCCACCTGAGACAGCCCTGGGTGGGCCATGTGCAGTGCAGAGCTGACCTCAGGGGTGTTCAACCACGTTTGTGACTGAATCCTGGTTTAATGCATCCATAAAAGTGGTGGGGTCAGAATCATGGAAATCATTCAGGTTGGAAAAGCCCTCCAAGGTCACAGAGTGCCCCCTGTGCCCCCTCCCTGCCTTGTCCCCAGCCCAGAGCACTGAGTGCCACATCCAGGCCTTCCTTGGGCACCTCCAGGGCTGGGGACTCCAAACCTCCCTGGGCAGCCCCTGCCAAGGCCTCCCCACCCTTCCCAGGGAGAAATTCTTCCTGATGCAGGGCCAGGAGTTGGACTTTGATGATCCTTGTGGGTTCTTTCCAGCTCAGGAGATCCTGTGATTCTTGCACCTGGGCTGAGCTCCCTTGCTGTTGCCTGGAAGGTTCAGCAGGTCCTGTTTGGCTCCCCTGTGTAATTCCTGGGAGATCTCATGGCTGTTGCTGCTTGTGTACCTCCTGGCATCTGTGACACTGTGTTATAACCACCCCATGACCCTGATTTCTCCTTGCCTGGACTGCTCAGGGAATGCAGGGACTGCCAGAAGTTCTCCCAGTTACTAGTTAGGACCATCCCACTGTTCCAGTAAACACCAGACCTTGTAAAGCCTGGCAGCAGGAGGAGCTGGTGTGTGGAACTGCTGAGAAACAGGTCCAGGGATCCCTGGAGTATTTTCAGCTCCTTCAGGAGGGTGTAGGTGTATGTTTTTCTATAAACTGGCAAGTTCATGGAGAATTTTCCTAAAACACCACGATGAGCCACTGATGTAGCTGGGAAGACTTCTCCTTGTGCTTCCCTGAGGGTTGGATTAAGCTGTGTCTAAAGGACACTGGTACCATGGCTTTGTTCTAAAACGAGCTCAGGGAAGGGACAGCAGCAGCTCCAGGTGACTGAGTGTGTGTCACTTTGGGAGTGAGCTCGTGTTATTTATGTACAGGATGTTTGAAGCCAAGGCTGAGTGTTCCTTCCCTGTGAGCAGAGCTGATGGCCCCGGGAGCTGAGCTGCTCTCAGGGCTTGTGCTGCTTGTGATGCTCAATTAAAACTACTCAGTGTCACAGAGAGCCCCAGATGGTTTGGGTTGGAAGGGACCTGAAAGCTCATCACATTGCCATGAGCAGGGACACCTTCCACCAGCCCAGGTTGCTCCAGCCTGGCCTTGGACACTTCCAGGGATCCAGAGGCAGCCACAGCTTCTCTGGGCACCCTGTGCCAGGGCCTCCCCACCCTCACTGTAAAAAACTTCTTTCTTTTATCTAATCTAAATCAGAATCGACCCTTCTTTGTCTTCAAACCCTTCCCCCTTGTCCAGTGCTGCCATGTTTTCCAAGCTGAGTGTGTAAATCCTGGTGCTGGTTAAAATTATCTGACCACCCTTTCTATGAGGAAATTCCTCCTGATGTCCCACCTGCCCCTCCCCTGGC
>VYXB01007058.1:262942-289767 GCA_013397135.1 Pachyramphus minor | reverse complement strand
AGTACCATGACCCTGCTGAATTGTGCAGCTTTGTGCAGCTCCCCAAACTGCCCTGCTGTAAACATCTCCCACACGTCCTTTAGCTTCTCCCAGGTGCCATCCAGGCCTCTGGACCTTCTTCTGTAGCATTAGGCTCGTTTTGACTGCAAGAAACTCGTGACTGAAGTGGAGAAGTATTTCAGACTTGTGAGGAACCTGGAAAATAATTGGTCTTTCCAATCAGCCTGATGTGCTGAGGTTGGTCTTCTCTTAGTTATACTTAAACACTGCTTCCCCTTGAGTCTTCTTTGCTGTGAATTCCAAAATTCCAACCCATCTGTTTCCTTCCGTGGTGAGCACTCTGACTGTGGGGTCTCTCTTTTCTTGAGGATGAAATATTCCAAAGTCAGTTGTCATCCTGACATTGGTAATTTATTATTTGGTCTCTCTGGTCATGCCCTCCAGCTCATCTCTAGTACAGCTCATTGCTAGGGTTGTTTGGGTACTCCCAGCATTACACCCCTCCTGACCCACAGGCGTGGCCCCAAGGGAAAAAAATAATCAGGAAATAATGCTGAATGTTTGGGAGATGGGGATGAATTAAAACAGCTTTGTTATAATTCTCTTTAGAATATTAGAGTTTGATTTAGAGTGTGAGTGAGTTTTGTGTCCTTATTGAGGATGGGAATATGAAAATTGACCTTTGTGCTTGATTTGACATTGTAAATTCAGTCAGGATGAAGTTGTGCGTCTTTTATCATTTAAGCTGAAATTAAAAACGCTTCTGAACCTTCCTGGGGATACTTCCTCCCTCTTTTTTAGTACTTATAACTAAAAGGAGATAGAAATAAAATGGGATTTACGATACTCCTGGTCTGACTAATTAAATGATTGGCATTTGTGTATTGAACTTCTGACTTGTGTTTAGAAAATCCTTTATTTGCTTCGCTCTTGCTTTGTGGGGGTTTAACTCTTCACACACTAAATGTTAACAACTTTGATCAAAGATACTTTTATGTGTCTGAGGCTTTTTAATTTATTAATAGGTTCCCTCTTTGTGGGGCAGAGTTGGATCTCTTTTCCTCTTGTTAAAGTCTGTCTAAAAGCAACATCAAAGTGGTGGGAGCAGCACGTCAGAGCTGAGGAGTCGTGGGCATCAAGTTAATTAGGCTTTCCAGAATAACAGAGGATTTATATGACACAATTCCTTCACAGCCTCTTCCCCCTGCCCCCCTTTCTGGTGGAATATTGAAATATCCCTGCTTATCCATCAGGGAGAAGAGGAATGCTGAGTTTCCATCCGGCTTTTCAGAGCTGAGCAGCAGCTGATGCTCTGCAGGAGCACCTGGAGCAGGTCCTGCCATGGGTGGTGCTGCCTAAGGCAGCCCTGGAGGCCCTGGCCCTAAGCCACCTCCGAGCTGTGGCTGGAATATTTCCAGCTGGATCTATTCCCCAAGCTCTGTCTGAAAGCTGGAATGATTTTTAGGGATGTGAGCCCAGTGCAGAGGTGGGAAATGGAGCAGCCAAGGGAGGACTAGGGAAGGTGATGCTCAAGGAAAACCAGCATTTTGCTGCAAACCCCTGTGTTAAAAGCTACAGAGAGAGCTTTGAAAAGCAGAGTTGGGTTGGAGTTGGATTGCAGAACAGACTCCAAGGAAAAGGTGTTGTGAGGCTGTTTGATGACACAAATGTGGATCTCTCTGAGCTGGAGCACAGGAAGCTTTGCTGCACTTTTTTTTCACTAATCAAATAAAACAATGTGATGATTTGATATTATGACTTGCAGCATTATCTACAACATGTGGGGTGTGTCTGCAGAGCTGGAATTAGTCAGGACTGAAACCTTGGCAGCCTGTGCTGCCTCCAGACCAGTGCCCTGCTCCAACATCCCCTTAATGCAGCACATGGCAGAAACCCAAAACTCCTGGAACTGGGGGGCAAAGCCTCCGTTGGTGTTGAGTTCAGCTGGCACTGACAGTGCTGTTTAAACCATTCCTGCAGGGATGTGCACAGGTCAGGGCGTTGGGAAGGGGGGCAATGGCTCCCAGGGGTTCAGCTCCTGGCAGGGCTCAGCTTTATGTGACCACTGGTGTCTGGCTGGGGGGTGTTTTTTGGGAATTTGAGAGCTGCATCTGGCTTTGGGTGCTCGGCACATCGACTGCAAGTCTTGCTGTTAATCCAGTTCTTCCTTATAAGGATAAATAGAGCAGTTGGAGCAGCATTCCGAGGGAAGGCAAGCACAGAGCTCAGGGAATCTGCAAGGAAAATCATTAATAGTGTGTAATTCTTGATGGCATAATGTGCTGAGGTAGGGGCCTCACTGCTCACCTTCACCACGCAGAGGTTAGGCAGGGCTTAGTAAAACTCCAACAGCAGGTTTGAAACAAAAAACAACGTGGGTAATTTTCGATTTGCAACTCCTTGTTGCAGGATATTTGCCTAGAGTTCAAAGGAATTCTATATTTAAAAATAAAAACCAACCAAATTTCTGGCCACAAATCCATCAAGGATGACCACGTGGTTTAATCTGGATGCCTCTTGTCCAGGGTGCTGCTCATTCTCTTGCTGGCAGGTGAGAAGTCCCCGGGGGAAGTATCCCGACTCCATGTTCATACTTCCCTTAGCTGGGCTTCCCCTCCAGCCAGCCAGCTTGGAATTCTCACCTCCAGGATTGGGTCACAGAAATACCTTGTTTGCAGTGCAGACTGTGTTTTTAGCAGCATCCTGAGCTCTGCTGCCACCCGGGTGTCACTGACCTTGAGTGAGCAGGGCCGAGTGTCGCATGTGGCTCCGTGTGACCGGCGAGACGTTTCCAGACACTCCTAAAAGCAAAATTCCACATCTCTAAAGTGGCTTTTGGCAAATCTCCTGGCTGCACTAAATGAAGTATTGCTTATTGAGCAGTGTGTGCTACCTGGATGTTCATGTTTACTAACGACTTGCGCTTTCTTGCCCCTCTCCCCATCCCCTTTCCCTCTCCTTCTTCTTCTCCTCTCTTCTATTTTCTCCTCCTAGAAGCCTAGACTGTCTCCTAACACTGGGGCTGCCACTGACACAAGACCAGTGTCCTTTTCTACCTGCCATTACACTTCTAAAATCTTCAGCATTTTACAGAGCTCTTGCTTTGCCTCCTTGGAAGAAGCCAAAGGGTGGCCGTGCTGGCGGCGCTCCATCCTCCTCCTCCTCCTCCCTGTGCTCTGCAGTGCTTGTTGAAACCTCCCTCTCCTTGTGTAAGCACAAACGTGCATGATGTTCTGAACTGCACCATTCTGGTTTGAAATCACAACCACGGCTCCATTTTCAGTTTGATCACTTTTAAATTTAATTTCTCTCCGTTTTCATGGGTGCTCAACAACAGAAGGTTGGAGATTCCAAGTTGTGCTTTCCTAGCGGACGGGTCCACCATGACTGCAGCTCCTTCCCCTCCTCCCACACTCACCACAGCCTTGTAGAGTTCCTACCTTTATCCCTGCTGCTTTGAAACCTTCCCACATCAGGGTTTTTTCTGTAATAATGTTGTTTTCTTCAAAAGGGGTGTTTCCAGATGGTAGCACTTACTAGGCTCAAGAACCAGATTAGGGGAAGCCCCGTTTCCTGAGGTACAGGTGGATCATCTCTGGTTCCTGACGGGTGGATTTTGGGGTTCGAGCACTTGCCATCAAGTGGGAGTATAAGGGAAAACTACCAACCCCAAGTTCCTGCCTTAGGAAGCTGCTTTGCTCTTGTACTCCTTCCCAAAAGCCCTGAATTGCCTTTCTTTAACTTCAGGCCTCAGGCTTCCTCTGGGGAATGACAGCCTTAGATGGAATTTTACCTGCCATGAGGAATAATCTGAGAGAAACTAAAGGAACTAAATTGTAAAATCTGCACTGAAATAATCCTGAAAATTTCCAGCAACACCAGAAGGAAGGAGCCTGTTTTAATCTAAAGCAGAGCGACAGGAGCTCAGCAAGTGCAGTGAGATTCCTGCTGTGTCCATAGCAGTGCAAAGCTTTCCAAACACAAACCAGACCAAGCAAATGTGAAAGGAGGAAATAATTTAGAGAGACAAGGCAGTACTTTACCCAAGCCAGGCTCAGCCTGGGTTTTTGTGGGTGAGGGAATGTTCTGTGTGAGGGTAATTGTGTTGTGGAAGGTCCTTTGCCTGCAGCACCTGATAATTAGGATTTATTGAACCCAGATCCAGTTTAAGGTAGGACCTGATTTTCCAAACTGCACAAAATAAGTGTACTAAGACCTTCACTTGCCTAAAAATATCTTGTTGTGAGGGGAGCAGGTTACACCTGAGCACCCCTAGTACCCTCTAGTGCCCATTACTATGTGATGCTGCTCCACTTGTGATTTATGGGCAGAGTATCTCACCCTGGGTGGATCCTGCTGTTAGTACTGCTCTTAGTGCCACCAGAGGGTTTGCTTTGAGGAGCACCCCCCATAGCGACCCAGCCAGCCTGGATTTATTTAAATTAGGATTTTTCTCCCTGTGAGGCCTCCCACACTCCCCACCCAGGTGGCAGTGCCCAGAGCTGGCACTCACTGTCCTGTTCAGTGATGTGCAGCAGGACCTGACACTTTTCTCCTCTTGTTTGGTGCCAGTTTCTTGCTTTACCCACCACTCAGGGCCTTGTCTAGTAGCTGTGACATCCTTGTGGTGCCAGTTTCCCAACAAGTACCACTGGTGGCTTCTCCTCTGAGGTCAATAGTTGTTGTTTCTGGGAAAACTCCATTGCCTGGAAATGCCAGCTCCCAAAACTGGGCTCTTCCCTTCCTGGTCCCATGTGCCAACCTGACCAGGACACAGTTCACAGAGTCCTTTAGACTGGAAAAGACCTCCAAGATTATGGAGTCCAACCCTTGAATCCTTTGTGTTGTTCTTTCCCCTCGGGGGATTTTTGGTGTCTCTGGCCATGCAAGGAGATTGCTGTATTCTTGGTTTTACTTCTAGAGACCTTTCCATAGCTACTCTTTTTGTAACTGAGGTTGATGTTGGAGCAAGATGGCATCACTCTAACTTGGTTCCTCAGCCATCCTTTCTCACCTTTTGCCTTAACTCTCTGTGCCCTAGAAATAGAGAATTAATGGTAACTGACAGAGAGACGTTTTCAGATTGAATTGTGGAAGGTTTCAGGTTATCTGAACACTTTATTGAAATGCAATAATGCTTTAAACCTTGGCTGGAGGGTGTGTGTGGCCCCTGGAGCTGTTGGCTGCAGAGGGAGGTGGGCAGGGGAGTTGGGACCCCCTGGCTTGGTGGGATGGGGCTGGATGGGGCTCCCCAGGCCCAGCAGAGTCTCAAGCATTCCAAGGGCTGCTCCTACAGCCCCAGGTTCAGTCACTGTCTCAGCTGCAAGCATGGACAGTTCATTCCATTTCACCCCCACTTTGTTTTCCACCCCCACTTTTGCATCCCTGTTTATTTGAAATGCCATCAGGTTCACTCTGGGCAGAGGGAGAGCTGCTTGTTCTGTGTGTCTGGGGGGGTTCTTCCTCACAGGACTCACCCAAAGCTCTGCCCTGTCATGGTTGTGCTTTTCCTGGGGCTGGGTGGGACGTGGGGGATGCTGGAGGGTCCGTGTGGGGTCTTTTGTCTCTCCCAGAAACTGTATCTCGCTGAAAACTCAGTGCAGTGACTGAATGTGCAGCAGTGTGGCTGCCTCCTTGGGCAGCTTCCCTTCTCAGAGAGCCAGGCAGCCACCAAAAGTGTTCCACTGTTTAATTTCCTGTTATCCATACTTTTCTCCAATCCTTGGAGATGATCTATACCCCTCCTATACTAAACCTCCCTGTGCTTGAGCGCTGTGTGTTGTCACTGCTGATTCTGAACCAATGACTGCAATGCTCTGTATGACTGAAGCTGTAACTGCTGTTGAATAAATCACCCTAATAAACATGTCAAACTAACCTCTGCAGAGTTGTTCTGTGCCGAGAATCTCTTGGGTTGTGCTGCTTGTCCATGGCTGTTCCTGCCCAAGCTGCATGTCTGGATTAACTGCTCCTGTGGTGCTGCTGCAAGAGGGAAATGGCTGAAACTGGAATCCTTTGCTGCCTGGGCAGATGTTTGAAAACATGTCCCTCAAAGACAGGGATGTCGTGCAAAGTGTTTGCCACTGTCCCACACGACACCCTTGTCTCTAAAGCTGAGAGACATGGATTTGATGGATGGGCCACTCAGGGATAAGGAATGGGCTGGATGGTCACACTCAGAGTTGTGGTCAATCCTCAGTGTCCGTGTGCAGACCAGTGAGGAGTGAGGTCCTCAGGAGTCAGGACTGGGACCAGGACTGTCCAAAGCTCTGTCAGTGACATGGGCAGTGGGACTGAGCACACCCTGGGCCAGTTTGCTGAGGACACCGAGCAGTGGGTGCTGTCCCACACCGGGGGAAGGGATGGGGCATCCAGAGGGGCCTGGACAGGCTGGAGAGGTGGGGCTGTGCCAACCTCAGGGGGTTCAGCGAGGCCAAGGGCAAGGTCCTGCACATGGGGCAGGGCAATCCTGAGCACAGACAGGCTGGGGGTGAAGGGAGGGAGAGCCCTGAGGAGGATTTGGGGGTTTTGGTGAACAAGAAGCTGCCTGTGCCCTGGCTGTGTGTGCTGGACCCAGAACCTCCCGTGCCCTGGGCTGATCCCTCAGGTGAGACCCTCACACAGAGCTGCTCCAGCCCTGGGGAACAACAGCACAGGGACAAGGGGGAATGGCTTCCCACTGCCAGAGGGCAGGGCTAGATGGGATATTGGGAAGGGATTCCTGGCTGGGAGGGTGGGGAGGGACTGGAATGGATTTCCCAGAGAAGCTGTGGCTGCACCTGGATCCCTGGAAGTGTCCAAGGCCAGGTTGGAGCACCCTGGGCTGGTGGAAGGTGTCTCTGCCCATGGCAGGGGTGGCACTGGATGAGCTTTGTGGTCCCTTCCCACCCAAACCATCCTGGGATTCTAAAGACTCAGTTTGCCTAATTTCCATTTTAATGTATTATTTCCACAAACCATGTGATTTTGTTGTTGGGGGGGGGTGGTGGTGGCATGAAACTACAAAGAGGGAAAACTCCTTCCCACAGTGGATTGGAATAAAAAGGGAGCTGGGGATGGATGAGGTGGATGTTTACTTCCATGCTGGACTCATGGGGTACTTGAAAATCTGCCTGATTTTGTGAGGATCCATGGAAAAACGTCATCTGGGGGAATCCACAGTTCAGTATTCCTGAGGAGATGATGTATCCAATGGGAGCATTTAGCTGCCACCTCAGCTGAGGTCCAGCCTTTGCTGCTTGTTATCGACCCCCCTTTTGCTGGTGAGTTGGGAGTGCACAAAGTTAAAATACCCACCCCCCCAAAAAAAACCCCCCAAAAAACCCCACAAGAAACTGACAGTTATAAAAAAAAAAAAACCAAACAAAAAAGCACAACAACCCCCCTGAAAAATTCATTCCTTCTGTTCAGCATTTTATAAACAGAACACTTACAGCTGTGCTTTTTAATTCAAACGTTTTTAGTTAAATCTGGTTTTCCCCTTTTACCTGCCTGTGTATTTCCCTCTCGGTGCAAGTTTTTATTTACAGAGGCTTTTGTATTTTCTGGGCTTAAGGGAGAGCTTTTTAGGCTGCTCAGGATGGGGCTGCACCAGCCATGGTCACCAGCAGGGAGTTCATGTGTCCCATGGCTTCGGTCTAAAAAAAGCAGCAAAATGAATAATTGAGCAGGTTTGGTGAGTCCTCTGGTGGGGATGACTCAGGTTTGTGCGTGTGTGTGTGTTCCTGATCTTGGGGTGAGTATTTCAGGCCGGGGATGGATGGGGAAGCGCAGTTGGGTGTCTGGAGGAAGGTGAGGTGGCAGCCGGGGGGGGTCTCTGGTCCCTGGCCACAGTGAGGACCCTGGGTGGGGGACAGAGACCCTTCCAGGGAATGTGCAGCTTCCCCCCAGCTCCTGGAGGTGGGTGGGGGGATGAGGGGTTGTCTCTGTGGGGTCCTGGTGCTCTTTCAGCAGAGCAGGTCATGGGTTCCTGCAGCTGCAGGACCTGAGCAGCTGCGTCCTCTCAGCTGCTGAGACCATGAGAACCATGACCCAGCAGTTCAAAGAGCCTCAGGACATGTTCCAGTTGTTAAGTGCTTATAAACACTGGGAATGTCACGCCGAGGGTGCCCAGAGAGGCTGTGGCTGCCCCATCCCTGGGAGTGTCCAAGGCCAGGCTGGACAGGGCTTGGAGCACCCTGGGCTGGTGGAAGGTGTCCCTGCCCATGGCAGGGGGTGGCACTGGGTGATCCTTAAGGTCCCTTCCAACCCAAAGCAGTCTGAGGTTCTAAGATCAGGTACATGGTTGTTTAGCACAGGATGAAGCTTTGAAAACAAAGAGCCCCTGCCACGCCCTGGGTTAGATCAGGGTCTGGAGTGTTCAGGGGAGTGTTGGTGCAGCAGAACGAAGTCACTGAGCCCTTGGATCACAGGGAGATGACTCAGGAGACACCAGGGCTCGGATCTGCCACCTCAGTGCACATTTATTATCACAGCTCATCTGTAGTGCCTGGTTTAATGTACCTGAGGGACACTTGAGCTCTCCTGCACTGAGAAGGTGTTTGTGAGGTGCAAACAATGGCTCTGTAAGTGCACACGGTGTCTTGCAGCAGCTTGGAGATAAAACATTACAGATCTGGGCTAAAAGTGCTGTATTTAAGAGCTTCCAGTCCTTGAATTCCTCCTGCTCATCCACGTCCTTGTGAGTCAATAGTCGTGTTTTGTGTGGGAGTGGTGGGGATATGCAGTGACCACGGTGAAGGAATGTGGCCTAAAATATGGGAATTTGTGCTCCCAGTTTCCTAAATCCTTCCTTCTGTAAAGGCTTGGGATGTCCTGGGCTGATCCCATGGCATGGGCAGCAGGGGAGGGGGGATTCTGCCCCCTCAGGTGAGACACCCCTGCAGAGGGTGGGGGGCCCTGGCACAGCTTGCCCAGAGAAGCTGTGGCTGCCCCTGGATCCCTGGAAGTGTCCAAGGCCAGGTTGGAGCAACCTGGGGGGGTGGAAGGTGTCCCTGCCCATGGCAGGGGGGGCACTGGGTGATCATTAAGGTCCCTTCCCACCCAAACCATTCCATGACTGAGTGATTCTCCTGCGTGAGGCGCAGGGGGTGTAAAGCAGCTGACCCTCGGGGTGACCTGGAGCACTGATTCCACCCCAAAGTTCAGTGCTGGGCCATAAATCACTGCCCTGTTTCCATATGTTAAATGACACACTCAAGGAGCTTTTCCCTGGGCCCTGCTCCTGTTTGTGTCAAAGCAGCTTAAGCTGTTGTGTAACGGGCTCTGTTATTGGGAAGAAGGTGGAGCGTGGCAGCTCCCTGGAAGTGCTCCCTGGGACTCTGCCCCTGCCAGGCTGAGGGCACCAGTGTGGAACACCAGTGTGGGATGGGGTTGGATGGGGCTCGGAGCCACCTGGGCTGGTGGAAGGTGTCCCTGCCCATGACAGGGGGTGGCACTGGACGATCCTTAGGGTCCCTTCCCACCCAAGTGTTCTGGGATTCCCTGATCCTGGGCTGGGCTGGTGTTGGGATGTGGGAAAGCAGAGTGCTGGGATGAGGAAGGGAAGAGCTGGGAATTAGGATGTAAGTTTTTCAGGAAGCCAATGCTGTTCTGTCCCCAGTGTCACCCTGGGCCCCCAGAGGGCTGTGTGGATTCGCAGTAGGTGTTGGGACTGGCACAGCTCTGGGAACGATGGGAAGCTCCTCTGATGGCTGCAAGGAAAAGGAGGAGTGTTTTCTCTGTGAAAAGCACTGTTGCCATGGCTGTGTCTTTCTCCAGTGGTGCTTTCCCAGCAACCTGCTCTTTGGCTTTTCACTTCTTGCCTCAAACTTTGCTTCAAAGGTGGGACGTTCCTGGCTTGACTTGTTGAATAGGAAATTAAAAAGCTTACAATGAAGTCGTGCATATGTTGAAGTCTATTAAAAGATTAACAGCGAGGCTTAGTGAGGTTTAAAAAATGGGAATACAAACCCTCTCGGTTTTGCAGCGTGTTCAGGAGTTGTTCCAGCAGGGATCTGACAGCTGGGTGAATTAATGGGGTCTTACAAGGCTTGAATTTCCTGAGCAAGTAGCTGGGGCTTAAAATATTCGAGCCATGAACTTTGGAGCTTATACCTTGAATTTCATGTGTCATTAGTGCACCTAAACCTACTGATCTGGGGGCTTGTGCTGCAGAATTGTGCAGGCTCTTCTCTGTGCATTCTTGGAGCTCATCAGCCTTTGCACAAAATCAACTTGTCGTTTCCCAGAACTTCATTTCTGTGGAACCAGGATATTTCTGTGCACGTAATCCTGGGAATGGTTGGACACCAGGGCAGCCTTTTTGAAATCTTGGTGTTCTCAAGGGTTTTTGAGGCAGGTAGAAGAGAGGCTGAGTGTTATTGCTGCAAACCAGTAGGACTGTTTACCCTCACTGCTTCTCATCCAGAGTCATGATGTTATCCTACACTTATATTACCCAATTTTCCTTTAATTTGTCTCTCTGGAACTCAACTGCAGCTTAAAAAGATACTTTCTTTTTTCCTCCTCTTCAAACAGCATCGTGTTTCTTCCCTTGCTTGTTCCAATAACTTTGCAGTGACCTTTTGGATTAAATTTATGGAATTTCAATGCCATGTGTGCTCGAGAGGCTTGTCAAGGGAAAATAAACAACTTGTGAAAGACAGAAAAAATTAATCTTAGTCTAAACACTTGATCATCACCTTTTTGCTGGACGGGGTTACTTCTTTGGCTTCATAGTAAGGATTTATATTTGACATTGGATCAGTTGGTAAATATTTGCCTTGGAGTTGGGAACATGGCTGAGCCCCAGGGAGCAGCTACTGAGCTGACAGCAAAGAGCAGCAAGGAAGGGACTGATTGGGTCCCACATCCTCAGGGATGGGCAGGAGGGGGTTGGCAGCTGCTGGCTCCGATTCCCCCCAGGAGCTCCCGCGGAACCGGGGCCCTCCGGGAGGGTGGGTTTGTGTGGGAGGTGCTGCTCCAGCCTGTTCTCTCCTCCCCAGGCTCTCCCTGTTAAACTTTCCTTTTTCACCTTTTATTCCAGTTGCAAACCTGGGGGTTCTGCTTGTAGAAGTGGATTTAACAGGGGTTTATCCTGCTTACAAAACGTTCGGGAGGACTCGTGTGCTGGGGTGGCTTTGAGAGGTCGTGTGACACGGGCTAAATATGAACCTGGGGGATAGAAAACTTCCCTAATCCTGGCTCTAGTTGTAGCTCCCTCGGTGGCCTGAGCTCTTTAATCTTCTTCCAGTTCAGTCCCATCACTGCAAATAGGGTAAGGCTGATTATATTGTGCATTTTATCTTTTATAGCTGCGCTGCAGCTGTTGGTGCCACAGCGTTCCCGTGGGATTGGGGCTGGGGGTAATCGTGGATTAATCTGACCTTTTTTGGGGAAGAAGAAAATTTTATAGTTAAGGAACATATCTGGTGAGGCTGCTCAGGGGGTCTGTGGTGGTTGGGAGTGAGAGCAGATCTACAGCAAGCGTGGCTTTTCAGTGGCTGAGCAAATGGAAACTGGGGCAAAATGCTGAGCAAGCTGCTTGTGGCTCCTCGCTGAACCCCCTAAAACTGCTCTCTGTGGAAATGGGTTTGAACAAATTCAGCTCACTTAGGCTTGCCTGAGTGAGTCCCTGAGAAACAGAGAAATTCTAAAGATGCTCAGCTATTTTGGTACAATTCGTGCAGCTCATTGTCAGCTCCAGCCCATTGATTACCCAGTGCACCTTCTGCAGGGCTGGTGTTTCTAAAATGCCCAGGCTTTTGTCAAGTACAGCATAAAAATTACCTGAATTACCCTGAGTGAGTGTCAGAACAGGAAAGCTTTCCTGCTTTCTGGAGCTATAAAGCTTGGAAGCAAGGAGTGAGGGATGCTCAGGATCCTCGTCCTCTCCGGGCTCAGGGAGCTCTGCCTGGTCCCCTCGGAACAGTCTCCTCTCCCTTTGCAATCCCAGCCTCACCCTGCTCTTGGAAATGGTGCCAAATGCCATGGGGGATTTTTCTTAAAGTGTTTGCTCCTCCTCTTTTTCCATGGGATGGATGAAAGCTCACCTTGGTACCCCAGAGCTGGTCCCTCCTCACTGGGGCTGCTCGTTCCTGCTGCTCCCATCGGAGCAGGACCGTGGTGGAGGAGGAGGAGGCTCTTCCCACTGATCTGTCCCTTCATTTCAGCAGCCCTGAAAGGCAAACTGAGCTGTTTCCTGGAGGGGATGGGGTGGGATGGAGGTTTCTGTACCAGACTCTGGCTCTTGGCATCAGTCAAGGCTCCCAGACAGTGCAGGATTCACAGCCCCATGGGAGCTTCGGGGCTGTGGATGTGTCTGTAGACAGTTGATGCTTTAGGCACCTATGAAATTAGAAGTGACTTGGCACAGAAGTGACATGACATTCCAGGACGTGGACAAAACACAATTCACCCCCAAAAAATACATGGGAGGGATGTTGGTTTTGTTTTGCCGTGTAGCTTATTATGGTGTTTAACTTTCTTGCTTTTAACTAGAGCACAGAGATTTGACCTTGTGTTCTTAAAGAGAATTTTCTGTAGTTCTCTGTGACAAGTTCAACCTGTGCAGGACCAGGAGTTTGACTCTGATGACCCTTGTAGGTCCCTTCCAGCTCAGGATATTCTGTGATTTCATGAAGTTACATTTTCCATGCCCTCAGCTTGGTCTGACTTCCTGAAAAACCAGAGTCTGGGCAAACTCTGCTCTGTTTGAACTGATGGGGATTTAGCAGTTACTTGCATTTCAGAGGGTTAGGAAATTCCCTCAGAGATGCTGTAGGACTTTCCACCAACATTTTGTTCTTCTGGAGCCCTTTTTTGCCTGTGCAGATGAAGCTTCTGATGGGAGGTGGCTGTTTACCAGATCCAGGAGGGAAATGCACGGGGAGTTAATGATGCTGCCACGTGGGGAGCGAGTGGGAAGGTTGGGAGGAGAACTCAGGTTTCCTGAGCCAACCATTGACATTGTTGCTTCCCAGCAGGACCTGGCAGTGGGAGCATCAGGACGTGGGGAGTGATGGTGTTTGCCAGCAGAACAGTGTCATGGGTCTCATCATCCGTGTGTAAGGGCTGTGTGACATTCCCTGGTAATGGGATTTGGCAGAGGAGAAGGGATGGAGGTGTCTGGGTCTTGGTTTGATGCCACGAGTTCTGCCTTAATTGGTGCAGAGCTTTTTGTGCCTCAAAATCCCTCGTCTTGGGATGGGGTTGGGATGTGAGGCTGGAGAGTGAGATCTGCCAACAGGGGAGACATCATGGAATCGTGGAATATCCTGGGTTGGAAGGGACCCCCAGGATCACTGAAGGCCAGGGGTGTTTCTGATGGCTGAGAAGGAGCATCTCATCTCTGCCCATCTGATCTCTGCCTCCAGTACAGGCAGACAACACAAACTGGGCTACTCAAGTTAGTCCTGAGATGTGAAGAATATTCTCTGAGGAAAGGTGCTTCTGCCTCTTTAATATTAAAGTGTGGCTATAAACCAGGAGTCTGGTTGTGTTGCAGTGTTGGGGTGTCACACTGTCACCTGTGCCAGGTGAGATGGACACAGCCACAGCAGCCTCTCACTGGCTGCCACTCTGCAGGTACAGCTTAGGGCACAGGGACAACCCTCATCCTGGGTCCAGATGGTCCTTGGGTCCCCTCCCAGCCAGTTATCCTGTGATTTGATGAAATCCAAACCCAGGTACTCTAAAATTACATTGTTAAGCAAATATTGTTGCAGGAGGAGAGCACCAGACACAGGAGATTTGTTAACAGGGTCAAGTGTGCAATGCTGGTGGTGGGATCAGACTTTGGTGGATCAAGGTGAGAGAATCTTGGAAGCCCAGAGTGGTGTGACAGGTCCAGGCACTGGTTACCAGTGTAGGACTGGCTCCCTGAGACCACCTTTCTGGTTGTTCCTTCCTTTTCCAGTTACTCCTTCAAAGGAGCTGGGGATGGCATCAAACACTAGTCACTGACTTTGTCTTTTAACTTAATTTCCTCAGAACTCTTTTTGATCTATAAGATTAGAAATAAAAACATTAAGCCACAGTTATTTTGCCTTCTTGATCTTCACACTCTAATAACTGGTTCTGTTCCTCCAGGAGGAAAATTCCCCTTTTGACATTGCTTTGCCACTTGTCACTTAGCCAACTCTTTATTTACCTTTGTGTCATTTCCTTGTGTCTCCACTTTCACTAACATTTCCCCTGGCTACAGATAAAAATACTTGGCTTTCAGCTACGTCAAGTCTCCCAAGCTTTGTCTAGAAACTCTGTGATGCTCCATCATTAACACTCTCCTGCTCTCCAGTGATGCAAGCAGCTTGTCTTTCAAAATGCCACTCACATGCAGCTTTGCAAGGTTTTAGGGACTCCGGGTCTCAATCTTACAACCAAAGGACTCTGCTTAAAGGTAAAAGAAAAAAAAAGAAAAAGAGAAAAATCTTCGTTTTCATGTTTGTCACTGGAAGTTTCAGGTAGTTCAGTACAGCACTGTACTCTCCTGAAGCTTAGTCTCAGACTTACTGTGAATGAGAACCAGATAGTCATGGAAAGGTCCAAATTAGACTTGGCCAGTTTAGTAGCTGAGGGTTGAGGAAGGTTAGATTTACCTGGCCAGAATTCCAGTTAGAAAGAAAGACATATATAAATAAATGAGCCAATTAATGGTCTGAGCTGCCAGTTGTGTTCTTCTTGTTGATTTTAGAAATGCTGGTCATAGGGGTTGCTTCAGATTTTTACCTTCTGAGTCTTGTGCTGCTTTTCTCTCTCAGAATTATCTCCAGTCCTGTCAAGGCTGCTGCATAAAAGTATCTCAGCATCAAACCTCTGTGAATTGGACACTGAACCAGAGCAACAGCAGGTTTAGCAGTGCCTAAAGAGAGCTGGAGAGGGACATTGGGCAAGGGCCTGGAGGGACAGGACACAGGGAATGGCTTCTCACCGGAAAAGTGGAGATTTAGGTGGGATATCCTTCCCTATGAGAGTGGGGAGGGACTGGAATGAATTTCCCAGAGCAGCTGTGGCTGCCCCTGGATCCCTGGAAGTGTCTAAGGCCAGACTGGATGTGGCTTGGAGCAACCTGGGCTGGTGGAAGGTCTCCCTGCCCCGGGCAGGGGTGGCACTGGAGGAGCTTTCAGGTCCTTTCCATCCCAACCCATCCTGGGATTCTGTTCTGATGTGTCTCAAGGTACATCTGTGGTGAATTCCAATTTGGCGTTTCAGACCATACCCCCAAAGAGACTTTGTGGGGCAGTTTCATGATTTTCCCCCTTGTTGGTGTACTTTGGAGTCACCTCCTGCTGACCTGTGATGAAACCCTGTTCTGGAGCCTCCAAACGTGCTCCCCAGTCGGTGCCCACAGACACCATCGCAGCAGGGGCAGCTCTGCTGAGCTCCAAGGTCAGCCTTGCTGTGCACTGGTGTGCTTTTCCTAAACCCAAGCCAGCCCAGGAGCCCTGTCTGGCCCAGTGCAGCCATGCCCTGCAGTGTGTTCACTGCAGCTCTCCGTGTGGCCATGAACATCTCCCCAGAACCCTGGAAACGTCCGCTTGAGTCACCGTCAAACAGCGGGAGCCTCCGTGGTTCTGCTGGGGCTCTGAGCCCCAGCCCCGGCTCTGTCAAGTACATCTAGGTGAGACAATTCAATGTTAGACCAGAGATCTGAGGAGTAATTCATGGGTTTTGTTCCTTCATCTCGGGTACGTGGTGTGGAGGTGGGAGCTCCCACCAGCAGGAGCAGCCTGGCTTTGAGGTGAGCTGCTGCCCTCAGATGTGTGTTCAACCTCTCGAGGCTTGGCCACGCGAATAAAGGGGTTTGTTGCTTAGTTTTGCAGAGAGAAAATAGTCCTGGCAGGGTTTATTTCACACCACAAAACATCAGAAACCCCTTAGTGAGGAATTATGGAATTCCTCGAAAACCAGCAGCCGCTGTGCGAGGCTGTAAATCAGAACGGGTTCTAAGAGCAGCGACAGCGAGTCGTCCTCCTCAGTCTCTGAGCAGAGGCTTCCTGGATGAACAGCAATAGAATTGTAGATTCTTCCAGTATTATGCAAATGGCTCCATGCTTTGATGTCCCTCGTGTCATTAGTTTGACACTAGCTGGAATTAATGCCCATAAAACTCTATTACAGACGTGGCAGAGCGATTTCTCCTGACTGCCTCTGATTCCTCCTGCGAGCTCAGAGCTCTGCCCTGGGATTGGGGAGGCACAAAAGTAGGTCACGGCCATGTGTGTGAACAGGGGCTGCAACAGCAGCGCTAAACAAACATGACTGTGGTGCTGAAGGGAAGGATTCTATTTTAAGCACTTATTTCCATTATCACCATCTCATTCTGCACAAGCATATGGGCACTTGTGTGTCCGTGTGCCCACAGATGGGATTGGGAAACAGGAGAGAATATCTATATATATATCTGAGTGTATACAGATTTATATCTGTGTGTGTTTATGTGCTTCAAGAGTGACAGTAAATGTTGTCACTTCGGAGTGGTTCCTGCACATCTCACATGAAGCCAAGTGCCAAGGTATGTAGGTCAAAAGGAATGAAGCATTTTGAATCCAAGCAGCAATTCCGGGCTGGAATTGCTGATCCTGTGTGGGGGGAACGTGGGGCAGGATTACAGGCAGATTTTTCAGAGTTCCCACACTCCTTGCATATTTATAATTCATTCCTAGTCCTCAAAGTGGCTTCCTCCTTAGCAGCTCCTGGGGAGAAGTGTTGGCTCACGGGCTGGAAATATCCCAAATAAATAGTTGGGATGTTTTGAACCAGGAGAAGGGTTAGTGGTGGAGCTGGTGCTGTCCCCAGTGCATTGTTTTGCTTGGGAGAGTGGGATAAGATAAGGTGGAAAGGAAGAAATATGATGGAATTGTCTATTTTTAGGCAAATGAGCAGGAGGGAGAAAAAGGGGATTCAATTGAAATTCATCTCAACAGTCAGAGATCTCAGGAGTTAAATCTGTTGGGAAGATGAAGTGCTAAAAAACTGATGAAGGGAAGGGATTTGTATGGATAGGCAAGAGTTCATCAACCATTTCCAGTGTGGCTGTGCTGAGTGCCTTAAGGGGTCTGGAAAAAAGGAGGAAATTAATAAAAATGGAAGATAGGACTGAGAGCTTGAGAGATTTAAAACCCCCCAGATTATGGTGCGTCGTGATTTACAAGTCCTGAAGTGCAGGAGGCGAAAAGGAGAGGGTTTCTGATTTATTAGATGTAAGAGAAGGTTGAAGAAAACCTGTTAAACGGAGATGGAGGAGAAAATGATGCAAAAAAGGCTGCAGGGTCAGATCCTTGTCTGCTTTAGTCCTGGGTTTTATTATCTGAGAAGTGCTGCTGTTTAACAGGGCTGCAGCAGCACAGGCTTTATCCAGGCCAGATTTCCCAGCACCTGCCTGGAGCTTCTGGGATGGGGATGGATAGTCCCAGGGAGTGGAGAGAGCAAGCACCACACCTGGCTTAGAGGTGTGAACCATGATTAATTTATAACCTAATTAATTAAGAGATATTGGAATGAGTGATGAAACAACCAGCCCAGAGCCAGCTGGAGTGATAAACAGCCTTCCAAGCTCCTCCTGTTTGCTGAGGCACCAAACAAGGCTGAGGTACAACAGGGGGAAGGGAGTAAAGATGGTTTTTAATGTAATTTACTTGCTCTGAGTTTTGAGGAGACTCAGGCAGTTCTGTGCCTTCCTCAGCTGCAGGAAATAGCTCTTGAAATGTGCTTATTAGTGGATCAAGTAGTTGCCTGAGCACTTCCCATCTGCTGGTGTGTGGACCTTGTTCTCCCTGATTCTGTAAACACTGATTTGTCAAGGAGCACGCCTGGAGCTCGTGACCACCCAGCAGAGGCTGTAAGTGCTGCTTTCGTTTATTTTTGTTGTCTTCTCCGGCCCTGATTGTATTTCAAATAAGAATTCAGCCCTTGGAGGTTGTCAGGAGAGGATTTGGGATTTGCAGGAGATCAGGGCTGAACTGCTCAGTGGAGGGAAGGAGCAGCCCCGTCCTCCAGGAGCGGGGAGGTGGAGGCAGTTCTGCTGCTGCAGTTGCTCCTGGTCATGGCTGGGCTGGGCAGCTCTGCCCAGTGTCTGTCACACAGGCACGTTGAAGAGTGACAGGGGGAGTGTGTGGTGCCTTAAGTGAGCCTTGAAAAGACACCTCAGCCATCCAGCACTCTGCACGAAGAGAGCAGAAAGGGGTTGGTCTGTCTGCTGTGGGGTGAGAACAAATCCTGGGCTTCCTTGTGATCTGAAAGATAAAGGAGCACTTTGTGTTCAGCTGAAGAGAAATTTGCAGTTTTGTTTTTCATGGTGGTTGGGTAAATGTGCTCTGGTGTCAGTGCAGGAGGGTATAACTGAGAGAAGGCTGGAATTCCTCAGCAGGAGGTACTAAATCATCATCAGGTGGGAGGGAGGGAGGGGATATTTTCTGTAAGAATTTACTGGCTTTTTGTACCTCAGGTAATTTTTTAATCCACTCTGTGGCTCTTTGATTTCCTGGGAGCAGGGGGCACTTTGCCAGTCCCAGTCCTACGTGAAGACTGGCTGAAGGTGGTGCTTTGGCTGCTCTTCTGTGTTTATGGTGACCTGAACCCCCTTGAGCTGGTGGCACCAGTCCAGGCTGCAGCTCAGGGCTCCCTGCAGAGTGTTTGGGAACAGGTCCATCATCTGGGCTGGACTGGAGGGTGTTCCTGGGCCTCTTGCTGCTGAGCAAGAGTAGAACCAGAGAATCATGGAATGGTTTGGGTTGGAAGGGACCTTAAAGCTCACTCAGTGCCACCCCCTTCCATGGGCAGGGACACCTTCCACTAAGCCCAGGTTGCTCCAACCTGGCCTTGGACACTTCCAGGGATCCAGGGGCAGCCACAGCTTCTCTGGGCAAGCTGTGCCAGGGCCTCCCCACAATCACAGCCAGGAATTCCTTCCCACTATCCCATCTGTCCCTGCCCTCTGGCAGTGGGAAGCCATTCCCCCTTGTTCTGTCATTCCAGGCCCTTGAGTTTTCCAAGCTCCCAGGTTGCTTGTCTGGGGTCTGGTGTGTCTCTGGTAGTGTTTTCTTATCCTTCCCCTCCTCTCCAGAGGTTCAGGGGGACTTGTGTCCCTGTTCAAGAGACTAATTCAGTTTGCCTGGAGGAAAAGGACTCCCAGACTTGCTTTCCTTGAAAGCCAAAGCCCTCCCACTCCTCCAAGGGTGAGCAATTCATGTCTCTGCATGTCCACGTTTGAAAGGTTTGAGCATTAAGCTCAGGTCTGACCTTTGCTGAGTGAATCCTTATGCTGGTTCCTTTCTGCTGCCTCTGCTCTTCTCCAAGGCTTCTGCTCTGAAGTATCCTGCACTTTTCCTGACCCTGGATTAATCTGGAGCACGGGCAGTCTCCTCAGTGTGTGCAACTGCCAGGGCTGAGATGCTGCTCCAGCCTCTGCCCCACTGAAGAACTTCTAATGCAGCATTTGAACTGGAGCATTCCCTGAATCAGGATAAAGCTGTTTAAATTTGGCAACAGCCCTTTCAGGGGAAATAGCTTTTCCCTGCTCAGAACGAGGGCTGACAGCGCTGCAGGTCACAGCTCCTGCTGGAAACTGCAGTGTCACTGCTGGCTGGGGACAGAGGGAGGGACACACTCCCCCTGCTCCGGGGGTGCTGGGCATGGAGGGGCTGCACTTCCACCCCCACAGTTCCTTGGAGTTCCTTCCTCTTGCTCCCAGGCTGCTCTGGAAGTCAGGAGAGTCCTGTGGGATGTTACAGCAGCATGACTTGGTGGGAGATTCTGTGGAGGGGCAGGAGGTCCTTGTGTTACACTGAACTTCTGTGACATGGGATCATGGTCTCATCAGCCCCAGACCTGTGTGTTCACGGGTGTGAGGCTTCTGTGGCCAGGAGCTCTGGCCAGGCTGGGCAGCAGGGAGGAGGGGAGATTGCACCTCCTGGCCCTCACATCTGGACAAAAGGAAGCTCAGAAGGGACCTTCTCACTCTTTAGAACCCCCTGACAGGAGGTTGGAGCAAGGTGAGGGTTGGCATCTGCTCCCAGGCAACCAGTGACAGGACAAGAGGGAATGGCCTCAGGCTGTGCCAGGGGAGGCTCAGGTTGGACATCAGGAGGAATTTCTCCCTGGAAAGGGTGGTGAGGCCTTGGCAGGGGCTGCCCAGGGAGGTTTGGATCCCCAGCCCTGGAGGTGCCCAAGGAAGGCCTGGATGTGGCTCTCAGTGCTCTGGGCTGGGGACAAGGTGGGGATGGGGCACAGGGTGGACTCGAGGACCTGGGGGTCTTTTCCACCCTCAGTGATTCCTGGGATCTCTGGCGCTCTCTCCCATTCCAGCACGCTGGGGTTTGGATGGGCCTCGTGTGCCCAAAGTAAGGAGTTGGTGGTTCCCTCACTGTGGGTCTTTGGCCTCAGAATTTTGGGTATTTCAGCTTCCCACATTTCAGACAAGGCAACCTGGGCAGGGTGTCCTCAAACCTTGTACTCCTTCTCCTCAGTTATGAGCCTGAATACAAAGCCAGGGGATGTGGGAGCGATTCAGCTGACTCAGTCCTGGTGTTACTGCTCTGGGGTTTCTGTACATGCAGATGTTCTTTTATGTCATCTGCATCTCATGTTGGGCCTGTTGAACAGGTCTGGGGGGTTCTGCTGTGGCTGTGAGGTGAAATATTCCCTGCCAAAGGCATCAGAAGGCCCACGGGTTCAGGAAGGAGCCCCACGTGGAACAGGGGTCTCAGTTGTATCACTGGGTTCCAAAATCTCAGTTGAGAAAAGCAAATAAAAAGCCCAAGCAGGGACACCTTCCACCAGCCCAGGTGGCTCCAAGCCCTGTCCAGCCTGGCCTTGGACACTTCCAGGGATCCAGGGGCAACCACAGCTCTGGGCAACCTGTGCCAGGGCCTCCCCACCCTCCCAGCCAGGAATTCCTTCCCTATATCCCATCTATCCCTGCCCTGTGGCAGTGGGAAGCCATTCCCTGTGTCCTGTCCCTCCATCCCTTGTCCCCAGTCCCTCCCCAGCTCCCAACACCCAGTGTAGTTCCAACGCTGTGGAAAGAAATCTTTAGCAAGTCTTCTGTTTAAAAATAGAACTTCAGGTGCCTTTGCTGTTAAAAACTGTGGAGTCTGTTGAGTGTGGTTGTAGATGGGGAGTCTGGAGAGGGTTCCTGGTGGGAGCTGTCCTGCCTGGCAGTCGGGAGCATTGTGGGGTCTGGGAGACTTCTGTGACACCACCCAAGGTGTGCTGCAGGATTGCTCCCTTCCTCAGTGGCTGACATTCCCAGCGGGAAGCAGGAGCAGGGGAACAAGCATGGCTTTTGGAGCACAGGGTGGGATTTGAGAGCTCTCTGTGCACCTCTGTGGTTCTGCCTCTCAATTGATGATGAAGCAATTGCTGCTGGAAAATGTCCCTCTGGGAAGGATAAGCGAGGAAAAAAAGCTGGACAGGAAACTGTAACAACGGCAATTTTTTTCTCCTTGCGGATTTTTGTAAAAGGCAAAACATGAACCTTGTGTTGAACTTTCAAGTTCCTGACTTTGCATCTCCTGAGTTTGGAGATACCGGTTCTGACAGTCGTACGCGTGGAGCTCTTTTAGCATTCCGGATTATGTAACAGCATGGAATTTCAGAGGGAAGGCAATAAAACCCTTCTTGAGCTGTCAGCATCCGTCTGAAATGCCCTGCAGCTCCTTGATGACCTGTAATAGATTCCTGATCTTCATTTTCCCTTCCAGCCCAGTGCTGGATTTTAATTTGCTTCTCATTTCTGGGACTGGGGACAAGGGACAGAGGGACAAGACACAGGGAATGGCTTCCCACTGCCAGAGGGCAGGGAGAGATGGGATATTGGGAAGGAATTCTTGGCTGTGATTGTGGGGAGGCCCCGGAATGGATTTTCCAGAGAAGCTGTGGCTACCCCTGGATCCCTGGAAGTGTCCAAGGCCAGGCTGGAGCAACCTGGCTTAGTGGAAGGTGTCTCTGCCCATGGGAGAGGGTGGCACTGAGTGAGCTTTAAGTTCCTTCCCACCCAAACCATTCTGGAATTCCCTGATTCTGAAGCTCCTGTTCAAGGTAGCAGATGCCACACCCTGCAGAGGCAGAGTGGGGGTGTGTGGACTTTCATTCCCTTTGGGATCGATGGGAATTTGCTGTTCTGGTCTGTTCTGCCAACTGATAGCACTGTTGCTCTTGGGTGCTGGTTCCAGCAAGGCCTCTTGGCATCCATGTAAGACCTGGGAGCAATGGGGAGATCCGGGCAAATTCCCCCGGAGATCTGTGTGGGACCCAAGCCCTTAAGCCTCTCTCCTGCCGGGTCGCTGGCAGGGACCTCTCCTGGCTGCACACTCATTAATTTGGAAGATACTTAACCTCTCTCTGGAGGTCTGGCCAGTGACCTCCCAAGATTAGCATCTCTCCTGCAGCGAAAAGGCTTTACCCTGTAATCCCCTCCTGGGAGAGCTCCTGGCTGCCCATTCCCGGGGGATGTCCTGCGGGACGCTGGGTGCAGGGGTTCGCTCCTCCCGGAGCTCCGAGCCCCGCGAGGGCTGGGTGGCCAAAGGGCTCTTTGGGATGGATTAGCTCTGCCCTGGGGGATGTGGCCGTGCTGATCTTTGCAGAGGGATGAGAAAACAAACAAATCCACGCCGTCAGCAGCTCCACTGAATGTCCTGCTGTCTTTGGGAACCTGCCGTGGGATCAGTGTGGGGAAGGTGCTACTTGCATGGGATCCTTATTTTTCCTGTCAGAAGCAAGTTTGCTTTGTAAGTACGTTGTTAGTGGTGTTTTTTCCTTTAAGCAAGACTTTGTAAGCTCTAATCCTACCCTGGTTTATATTATCAGTGCTCGTAACCGGATTTTCAGCTACCACTGAGCTTTAATACTCACTAAAATTGCTTTACAGGTTTGTGGGATCTGTCAGATTTGCATTTTGTGTCGAGTGCATGATCTGCTGCTGGCACATATTAACGGGCACTTTCAGGATTGGTCCTTGTAAGAGTTTGGCTTCTCCTTTTTGTTGCTTTTGTTTCTTTTGTTTGGAGATCAGAGGCAGAACCTGTGTTTTGGGAGGGGCTGCAGGGCTGGGGCTGGAACTAAGAAATCCTCTTTCCTGAGTCCTTGGGATCACGTTTCTCATGTTCCAGGCTTGGTAAGGGGGAGCTGAATATTGGGATGGGGTTGGGACGACGAATAAGCTGGAAGTGTCCATGTTATGGCTTTAGGGCAAAGAACTTGGAAAACATTTTGGGAATAGCAAGGGGGGGTTTGCTAATGTTTATTCTGATCCAGCAGTCTCTGTTCTTTGGGGTTATCCTGGCACTGGCTGCAGGGAAGAGACATTTGTTCCAGGCTCAGGAACCTTGTCCCTGCTCCTGGCCTGGCTCCGGCCCCTCAGCCCCTTCCCGAGCTCACTGGATCCCTCCTTATGTTGGGATTGCTGGGAAGCAGTGGTTGGATTGGGTTTTTAATCAGCACCTGTTATGAAAATGTTGTCCTAAGAACATGCAAGTCTTTGGCTTAGATTTCGAAGGACTTGGCAGAGTCAGCTCACAAGTGCTCCTGAACAGCTTTGATCCGGCTTTTGGGGCTTTGCTGGAGCTCAGGCTTCACAAATTCCAGTAGTTTTGCTCAGTTTGATTTCATCTGATGCTACATGTAAATGTTTCCCTGTACCATTCTGTCTCCTGTTCATTCCTCCTCCAGCCCAGTGTGGGCTCCAGGGAGGTTCCCCTCATTTAAAGGTGTGAACACAACCTGTCCACTGAAACAAAACCAGACGGGAGGTTTGACTTCTGCTTTACCTTTATGACCCTGATTTTGTGGGAGGTCTCTAATCATGGCAGCATGCCAATGTGTTCTTGTGGTCTAACAGATTTATTTAAAATGTTTAGAATTCAAGCAGTGTGTGCTCTACAGCTGCTCAGCCTTAGTGTGAGTCCAAAGCAAAAATCAGCTTTGAAGAAGTTCTTGTCGAATGTTTTTAACTGCTCCCAGGCTCTTCCTCGCACTGTCAAGGACTTTTAGTGTCTCCTTTTTTTTTTTTTTTTTGCTTTAAATAGAGTTCTATAGACACACAAATGACAGGCTCCTGTCTGGAGGAATTTCCAGTACAATCTAATTAAATCCCTTGCTGTTCTGCACCACAGATAATCGTAAATAATAATAATGTCTCTTGACACATGTAGTGGCACTTTATCTTCAAAGCACTTTGCAGATATAAATGAAATGGTATAAAATCATATTATATTATAAAATAAAATATTAATAAAATATTTGCTGCTTGAATTATTAGCCTTTCAGCTACTCCAGGACTCAGGGCTTGGGCAGCATTCCCTGGGCTGGATTTTCCGTGGGACACGGGGGGTTGTTGCCTCCATGTGTCCCCCCGTCCTTTATCACATGGAGGAGGCAGAGCTGATGTAAAGCCTGGCCAGGGAACCTTCTGTCTCCTGCTGCTGAAGTGAACCATGGCAAATGGAGCCATGTAGCAGAATAAAAGCTAAAAGCCACTGGCAGCAAAGCAGCGTCCCCGTGCCAGATCCCTGTGCTTGGGGGGCTCACAGCGGCTGAGGGCAGAGCACAGGGGGAGGAATAACTCCAGGGATGGGCACAAACTGGATTTATTCCAGGCCAGGTCTTCAGTGCTTTCTCTGGGTCCTGTTTACATGGAAGCCAAGGAGTAGAAGATCTTGTGTTTACTGGAATTACCCTTTGAATTCCTACTCTCTGGCTCTCTGATTGCTTATAAACATGAAAATAAAACACATTTGTGTTTAGTTGGATCAGAATCTTTATAGGATCTCGTTTACAATCTTGAACTTCTGTTAGGGCCTAACATTCCTTTATTGGAAAGTGTGCCTGCCCATGGCAGGGGCTTGGAACTGGATGGGTTAAGGTCTCTTCCAACCCAAACCATTGCAGGATTCATTCCCTAATATCACTTATAACATCTACAATATTCCTCCCCACAACCAGTGCTGAGTGCCAGTCCTGGCAGTTGGCATTCTCCATATTTTGAATTTCAGGGATGGAAAAGCATTTTCCCAGTGTGTCCCTTGTCGGGTGGTTGTTGTGGGACACCCCAGTTCAAAGCTGGGAGAGGGGAAGCAGAGCCCGTGTCCTGCCCCCCGTGAGGGCACTGAGCTGCTGTCAGTTGAACCCTGGTGACACCACTGAACCCGCCCAGCCCTTCATGTGATGCCTCAAAGGGAGTTAAAGCTCATTAATTCTTCTGCTTTTCTGGGGATTATCTGGGAAGTCCCAGCTAAAGTGTATTTCTGTTATCAGCTCAAAATAGGGACACGCAGCCCGTCACACGCCTCTGACCCTGCAGGGCCCCAGCCCCCAGGGACAGCGGGGGCCTGGGGCTCCAGGGTTTAATTAGAAATAATATTTAGGTGTTAATCACAGGTTCTAATGTGTCTCTAACTTCATGGAATCCCCTCCTGCTCTTCTGAGAACAAAATCTCTGAGCAAATTGCCATTCCCACTGATTGATTTGTACTGGTGGCATTGCCTTGTTTTATCAAGGAAACACAAAAGCCATTTTTCCCTCTTAGTCTTTCTCAGTCACTTCATTGTTATTATTAGAATGTTTAGAATCTCCATGAATCTCTGCCCACTTTCGTATTTTTGCCTACCTGGTACCAGATTGTTGCTTTTATACCCCAGTGTCATGTTTTTAATTAATTCTTCCCTTCTGGTCCCTCTCTGTGTTAACATTGGGGTTGCTTTTATTAACTTTTATTTAATTAGCCAGTTTTGCACTGAATTAAGGGTTGTCTTCAGGGATATCTTTTTGGGCACACTCTGAATTTCCTCTCCTGAGCTCCAGGTATTGTTAGTCTAAGTGAAGGTAAAAATATGAAAAGCATAAAAAGAGATATTGGCTAAAGAGCAAAGAACGTTGTTTTAGGGGATGGGAAAAGGAGTCAGAGTCAATATTTTTGTGTTTCTCTCCAGAAGAAACTGGAATCAGTTGGAAACTCTAATGTTGTCCAGAGAAGAGTTGAAAATTCCAGGTCTCCTTATAATGAAAACTAAGCTAAAAAGCCATTAGTCTGGGTGTCAGTTTGGAGCCTTGCCACTGAGTTTGTCCAATTTAAAGCTTTAGGACTTAAGGTTTTGTTTCTTTTGTACAACTGAAGGATTTTGAATAGTACTGCACTTCAGTGTGAGTCCATTCCTGATCCTACACGTGTATCAACACACAGAATTCCCATGATTCTGTTTCTTACCTTTGAAGAGTTGGATCAAACCAGTAATAAATGACTATTCTGGTCTCTGGTTTGACTCCCAGTTCCTGTTCCCTGTCGACCTCCGAATGTCACATCGTCCAACAGTCTGTGTCAAATATTTTAATGTTTTGACTGTGTCACTTTCTTCTCCCGTTTCAGTATTCCCAGGAGAAATCATGGATGAAAAGCTGTCTTACAAAGAGTTCCTCGACCGCAACGACTCCTGGTCGACGGATGAGAGGGACCTGCGCTTCGACCCGCAGCCCGTGTTCAAGCCCATGGAGATGGCTGGTAGGGCTCCACTGCTTGGGAATGCAGAGCATCCCTAATTTTAGCAGCTCTGGGATGTGGTGAAGCCCTGGTCTCCACCCCCACAGGGGCTTCTTTCTTGCCTTCTACCCCCCGTGACTCGTGGTGTCCCCAGGGCTCAGTGCTGGGGCCAGCTCTGTTTAATGTCTTTGCTGATGATCTGAGCGAGGGCATTGAGGCCACCCCCAGGCAGTTTGCAGAGGACACCAGCTTGGGTGGGATGTTGATCTGCTGGAGGGCAGGAAGGCTCCACAGAGGGATCTGGACAGGTTGGATCCATGGGATGGATGGGCCGAGGCCAACGGGGTGAGGGGCAGCAAGGGCAAGTCTGGG
>VYXB01007058.1:203067-262616 GCA_013397135.1 Pachyramphus minor | reverse complement strand
CTCCCTGACAGGAGGGGGGAGCTGGGGGGGGGTTGGGATCTGCTCCCAGGGAACAAGGAGCAGGAGGAGAGGGAACGGCCTCAGGCTGTGCCAGGGGAGGGGCAGGTGGGACATGAGGAGGAATTTGTCCCTGGAAAGGGTCGTGAGGCCTTGGCAGGGGCTGCCCAGGGAGGTTTGGAGTCCCCAGCCCTGGAGGTGCCCAAGGAAGGCCTGGATGTGGCACTCAGTGCTCTGGGCTGGGGGACAAGGTGGGGATGGGCACAGGGGGGGATCCATGGGCTGGGAGGGTTTTTCCACCCCCAATGATTCTATAATTGTATGACAAAAGCAGTTTTTGGTTGACTCCCACAGTTTACCCTCTCTGAGAACTGTGGGTTTCAGTGCAAACCTCTCCAAATCCTTGCCTGCTGAACTCCAGCCGCCCCTGGCTCTGGGAAGGGCCGGTCCCAGCTGTCATGTCGCTGCTCTGCAATGCAGGTCGGGCTGTTCCCGAGCCTCTGGAGCTGCTGACTCCTGAAAATTAGATGAAGATGAACCTTGTATAACCCTACAAAAAGATACACTTTCACCCAGCAACATCCCCTCAATTTTCTCTCACTGTCAAGAAAGCTTATGGGAAATTGCTCTTGGAGAACCTGAGACATGTGGGTGCTGCCCACATTATCACAGGGAGAGATACAGGATGGAACTTCTGGTTTTAATATATTTTTGAGTACTGTGGACCTGCTTAATGCATGATTTTCTTATGATCGAAATCCTGTATTTACTGAGAGATTCTGTGAAGAAATGGTGCATTTTTGCAAGGGTAGGGAATGATTCACCGAAGAACTGGATCAGAAGAGCCACTAATTTGTAGGGTTTTCCCTCCTGTCACTTTGTGGATGCAGGAATGGGATGTTGATGTTGTTATGCTCAAGAGCCAGATGTCAAAGCTGCCGATTAGGAACAATTACATACCTGGCCCATCACCCAGTGATCTTGTGGCCTGAATAATGTGAATTTGTGGGTTATTTGTTGCATGAAACCACACTTCTTTAGGTTTCATGTCCTCAGAGTGTCTTGCAGCGAAAAAGTTCTTCCACTTCTCCCCTTTTTCCCTCTGGAGCAGAGAGGGTTTCATCTGAGCTGCCCATTTTTCCTGCCTCATGCAACTGCTGGACAAAGAGGGAAAACCAGCAGCATCTCTTTTAGTTTTTAAATTGGTTTCAGTCATGATGATTTTATTTGGGTTTTTTTTTTTTTTCCTTGTTTTTTGGGGCTGTTTTTTCAATTGGAAAAAGGGGAGTTTAGTCCTGGCAATACTGATCTGAACAGCTTGAATTTAAAACATTCTACACCTTACTCTGGGAGAAGATGTTGTTTTGGCATCTCAAATGGTCTGACAGGTTTATAATTCCCTCAGCTCACCTGATTTTGACATCTCAGAGCCCTGTAGGCATGGGAACACCTGAAGTTGGGCCGTTGGCCCTGCAGGAAGCACATCTGGCATGAAAATGAGCAACAGCCTTCAACTGAATCCCTGTTAATTGGGCAACTGGGAGAAATCTGGGCAGTGGCTGGAAATGGGATGTGACAGCAATTTGGTAAATGGGGAGTCCTTTGGCTCCTGGGTAACACAACATGTGACAGAGTTTGGAAAATGTCCCTCACCTCTGAGAGGCTGTGCCTGCCCAGGGAAATGCTGTGGACACCTGGCCCAGGCCAGGCAGGTGTGCCAGGAATCCTCCACTCCCAGCCCAGGAAGGGCTGTATCCCAGGTACAGGTGGGAACCCACATCCTGGGCTGATCCCACAGCAGGACAGGGGGGATTCTGCCCCTCTACCCCCTCAGGTGAGACCCCCCTGCAGAGCTGCTCCAGCCCTGGGAACAACAGCAGGAGGACCTGGAGCTGCTGCAGAGAGTCCAGAGGAGGCCCCGGAGCTGCTGCCAGGGCTGGAGCCCCTCTGCTCTGGAGCCAGGCTGGGAGAGCTGGGGGGGTTCCCCTGGAGAAGAGAAGGATCCAGGGAGAGCTGAGAGCCCCTTGCAGGGCCTGAAGGGGCTCCAGGAGAGCTGGAGAGGGACTGGGGACAAGGGAGGGAGGGACAGGACACAGAGAATGGCTTCCCACTGCCAGAAGGCAGGGATGACAGGAACCTTAAAGCTCATCTTATTCCACCCCCTGCCATGGACAGGGACACCTTCCACTATCCCACATTGCTCCAAGCCCCACCAGCCTGGCCTGGGACACTTCCAGGGATGGGACAATCTGCCTGGGCCACTGGGAAATGTGTTCCTTTCCCCTCTGCCTTGTAACCTGGTTAAAACACTGGCCCATCACCCCAGTTCATACTGGGATACAGCTCTTGGCTGGGAGAGCTCAGAGGTTCCACCCCTTCCCTCGGTGTGCTCTGGGTTTAACTGAGCCGAGCTCAGCCATTGTTCCTTACTCAGGTGCACTGGATGTGTCTATCAGGACACAAGCAGGTGAGAACTCCTGGAGAGGAGGAGGAGGAGGTTCTCCTTGAGCAGCCATGACCTACATGTCAGTCAGCTTTCCCTGGGACACAGCCTGAGAACTGTCACTGTTGGGTGGAAATTGGAATTACGGAGGAGTTTGCTCCTGGTAACTACCCCCAGAGCAGCTTTCCCTGGGAGGTGCACTGGTGGGGTCAGGAGCATCTTCATCTCCTTTTTTAATGTTTCTGTGCCATGTCCTCCCCTGGGTGGTGACACCGATGTCGTCGTGTCTCCTCAGACCCCTTCAACATGCACAGAGGGGAGAACCTGCCGGATTTGTCCTTCCCTGCTGACATGAGGAATGTGCCGCTGTTCCCGGGCCATGGAGATGCTTCCAGAGACATCCTTAGTGAGTTCCTGCCCGGCTTTTCTCCCTGCTGGTCAAGCTGGGCACTTTTCTCTGTTGACTTCCATATATACACAAAATTATTGAGGTCTTAAGTTCACAGGCCTTTTTTTGTGCCTCTTATTTTCGTGGCTAAAAACCAAATACACACAAACTGTTTCCACAGTTGGGGGTTGGGGTTTTGAGCTATTGGACTATTATATTAATATTGGATTATTAAATGATTATTAGCAGGAATTCATGGGAGCAGAAGCAGAAAGCCAAAGGGAAGTAATTTGCCAGTGTTTACTGTCTTACACCTTGTTAAAAAGTTCTACATAAATACAGAATTTATGGTTTGTAGGGCTGAAATAACAGATTTGATACAAACTTGAACTAAAGTGAGCAGAAAGGTGCAAGTGTTGTGCAGAATTGAAATTTAGGAGAGGGCTCATAAATAAATAAATAATTTAATAAATAAAGTGTTTTATTTTAATAGTTAAAATATTTATTTCAATGAATTTTTATTTTAATAAACATTAATCTTAGTAGTTTAATGAAGATCTATTTAAACAAAAAAATTTTGCAAGTTAAAATATAAATTAATAAATAAAGCTAAAATAAACATAAATTAATAAATAAAGTAGATTAAAAAAAGTGAAGAGGGCTGGTGATTAACAGAAGGGCTTTGTTTCCTCAGCACCACACGGCCCTGTGATGGTACCTGAGCAGCCTTTCCTGGGGCCCATGTATTCTCCTGCAGAGGCTCTGGACCCATCAGCCTTCATGGGCCTGGATTCAAGCACAGAATTCCTGCAGGACAGAGCAGGTGAGAAGCAGGTGTTCTGCTCCTCCGGGCTGTCTGACTGGGTTTGGAGGGTTTGCAGCTGGAAAATCTCAGTTTAGGAGTCGGAAAGAACCTTGGGGGAGAATTGATACCTAAACCAAGTTGAGATTAGGAAGTTTCCTCCTGGCATTGGCAGTGGTGGTTCAGTGTGAGTGTGCTGAAGGTGGTGGAGCAACGTCCCTTCCAGCCCACACCATGCTGGGATTCCACATTAGGAGATCCCAGAACAGTTGAGGTTGGAAGGAGATTTTTCCAACCCCCCTGCTCATGCAGGGCCACTCAGAGCCACCTGCCCAGAATAACTGAGGAAAGAAACTCCTCTTTTGGGTCAGTGCTTGTCACCCCTCCCTGGTGGAAGCTTCCACTGGCAATAATCATGGAAGGACATGATTTCTGGTACCTGTCTTAGAGGGACCTGAAACATCAGCTGAGAATGAGCTCCCAGACCAGCAGAGTCCAGGCCTTCAGCTCTTCTGGGGCTGGACTGAGTGTGCTTGTTTTCCACAGGTCCTGAAGAATATTGGATGGGAGCTCAGCAGGACATGAAGGGACCAGATGCCTCTTTCTTTGTTGAGCCACCAGGTAGGAACAGTTTTGACTTGATCTGCAGGAGCTGTAAAGATCTTTCTGAGCAGCAGAAGCAGCTTCTCTCCCTGTGTACCTTCTCAAGGAACACGAGGCTGTAACAGCCAAGCAGGAGCTGACCAAGGAAAACACTTTCTGCTTCTCAGATCAGTTTAGAATGGAAATGTGTGTTTGAGAAACTGGGAATGGCTTCAGACTGAAAGAGGATAAATTTAGATGGGATATTGGGAAGGAATTCTTCTCTGTGAGGGTGTGGAGGCCCCTGGATCCCTGGAAGTGTCCAAGGCCACGTTGGATGGGGCTTGGAGCAACCTGGGCTGGTGGAAGGTGTCCCTGCCCATGGCAGGGGGTGGCACTGGATGGGCTTTAATGTCCCTTCCCAGCCAAACCCTTCTGGGATTCTGTGATTTGGTTTCTGGTCACAGTTAAATCTTTGGAGCCCGCTGGGACATTATTCCATTGGGGATACATCTGTGTTACAAAATCTGATCCATGGTGGGGTTTTTATTGCAGATTTTGATGAAGAGGCTGATAAGAGAATAGTTCAACACCAGTCCTGGTGTTTCTGGAGCCAGTGGCTCCACCTGGGGCTCGGGGTGGATGTGGGAGGCTTTGTAGCACAACACTCCTCGACTGTGTTACTTCTCTCGGGGTTTAAGTGTTTTCCTGGGTGTTGCACAAATTCATTTCCTGAGAATGGACGATAAAAGGCGATTCTGGTTTTCTCTGCCCTGAGGGGAGACTGAAGGGGGGATTTCACTCCCCGGGGTGGGGGCAGGCACCGCCTGCGAGGGGGACTCACATCCCGGGAGAGGAACCTGCTCTCTGAGACCTTTCCAGGTGCTCACCCCCCTTGGCTGTGTCTCCCAGTGCCCCCCGTAGCCACAGAAGCAATAAGGACGAGTTTGCCCGAGAGCCCCCCGGCCGTGACCCCCGGCTCAGCATTCCCGGGAGAACCCGGAGCCGCTGACGGACCGAAAGGTAAAGTGCCTCCAGCCTCAAGGTTGGTGCTGGCTTTGGGCCCTCTGAGAGCAGGTTGTGGTGGAGGGAAGACATGGAGCTGCCTCTTGTGAGGGAAATGCAGCGAGGGATTAGTGAATCCTGCTGTGACTGAAGGGTTGGGATCCCTGGGGAGTGCTGGGGGGAAGCAGCAACTCTGCTGCACTTGCCAGCTCCTGTGTCCCAGTCCAGGAACTGGCTTAATGATCCTTTGCTGTCTCCAGATTTTAGCTCCAGGAAAATACTGAGGTGTGTCAAGAACGTGGTTATGATGTGGAATCCCCAAATTGGGGTTGGAAAAGCCCTCTAAGATTGAGTCCAACCATTCCCCAGCACTGCCAAGGCCACGACTAGACCATGTCCCCCAGTGCCACATCTGCCATGGGCCTGATCTATACAGAAATACCTCAGGCCTGTCTGTGTTAAAGACTCTCTTTAAAATAAAAGGGATTTAAGGTTTTTGTGTAGAGCATCAGGCTCATGGTACCAGTCATTGTCCAGTTCCCTAATGCTTTATTCCACTAATTCCCATAATCCACCGGGGAACATCCATATTGCTTTTAAGACCTATTCATTTACAGTCTTATCCATCTGTAAAATCACAGTCTTGGAATTTTGTTTTGGAGAAGATTTGGTGTCACTTAAACCCTCACAAAGGCAAACCTAAATGAGGGTGGTGCATGCTGGATCTTCTGAAACACTGAAATACTCCTTTTATCTAAATGGACCCTTAAGTGCCCTTTTAAAAGAGACCTTTTCCATTTTTCTTATTTCTTTCCTTCTTCAGTTTAAGTATCTAATATTCATTTTATCTAAATGCATCCTTAAGTACCATTTTAAAAGGCTTTTTTCCCATTTTTCTTATCTGTTTCTGACTTCAGTTAAGTATCTTACTTAGATTAAATACATTTTCCGTTGGTTGGGGAGGAAATTTTTAGATGTGACTCAAAAAAAAAAAATCAGTAGAAATTTTATTTTTGTGTAGCATTTGCTCAGCAGTAGGTGGGAGATGTTCAGGTCACGGTGCTGCAGGACATGGAGGGTGGGCAGAGCTTGGGGCTGTGGAAATTGGGAGCTGCAGAAGAGAAATCCAATGCTCCTGGCACTGATAATTTATACGGAGTTGCCTCTAGACAGGAAATATTTAATAAAAACCGACTGAAAAACCTCCTTTAAGGGGATTTTAGAAAAACGGGACCTTAAGTACAGAGGTTTGATTGTGCTGTGAAGTGACAAATATTGGTTTGGAATTACCAGCTCAGTGTCTTAGGAGACATTATGTGGAGAATGAACGAGACCAATTTGGTCAGGAAGGGATTTGGGAATTCACAGGATGACTTCTGTGTTGGGAGTGCCTTAAACTGCAGCACCAAACCTCCCACTGACAGCACAAACCATGTTTAAAATGAAGTGTGTGTGGCTTTGGAGTGTCCCAGGACTTTTCCTTCTGTTGGAATTCCCAGTGGGGTTCATAAAGGTGACTCCTGTCATAGAGGGAAGAACAGGTTGCCCAGAGAAGCTGTGGCTGCCCCTGGATCCCTGGAAGTGTCCAAGGCCAGGTTGGAGCACCCTGGGCTGGTGGAAGGTGTCCCTGCCCATGGCAGGGGGTGGCACTGGGTGATCCTTAAGGTCCCTCCCAGCCATTCTGGGATTCTCTGCAACCCCCCTCGCTGTGATTCCTGCCTGTTCTGCTGGAATGTGTTCCTGGCACTGGATCCAGCAGCTCTGGCCCTTTGCCAGCTCCGTAGCATCGGAGAGGTTTTGGTGGCACTGGGTCCATCCCTGGCTGCCATGTGTTGGGAGCAGGTGGATGTCCCACTGCAGCCCAGGATGCAAACAGGGCACGTGAGGCTGGAGGAGGAGAAGCCCTCGGGGCGACAGGAACACTGGGACAGCTGAGGGGTGCAGGGGGTGAGGGGGCAGTAGGGGATGCTGAAGGGCAAGAGGAGAGACACCAAGTCATAAACCCCAGGGTCAGGTGTTTCCATCTGCATTCCCATTGATTCCTGTGCCCCATGTTTCCCGGGCAGGTGCAGCCTCCGAGGCCACACCCGTTCCTGCAGAAAAAGCTGGCTCTGCCCCCGCAGGAGACACCAGCCCTGCCCAAGCTCTGGATGCTGGATTTGCACCTTCAGCAGCAGCCAACCCTTTCCAGGCCATGGATGTTGGGTTTTCTCCTGCCCCTGAAACCAAGTCTCCAAAAGCTGTCAGTGACAAATCCAGCCCGGGGACAGGCCTTGGCTTCTCCCCCACAGCAGATGCTACATCCCACCATGCCATGGATTTGAGGTTTGCCCCAGAAGCAGGTGTGGAATCCCACTATGCCATGGATTTGGGGTTTGCCCCAGCAGAAGATATGGAAACCCACTATGCCATGGATTTGGGATTTGCCCCAGCAGCAGATGCAGAACCTCAACATGCCTTGGATTTGGGATTTGCCCCAGCAGCAGATGCTACATCTCACCATGCCTTGGATTTGGGGTTTTCCCCAGCAGCTGGTGTGGAATCCCACCATGCCATGGATTTGGGGTTTGCCCCAGCAGCAGATAATAAACCTAACCACACCATGGATTCTGAGTTTGCTCCAGCAGCAGATAATAAACCTAACCACACCATGGATTCTGAGTTTGCTCCAGCAGCAGATAATAAACCTAACCACACCATGGATTCTGAGTTTGCCCCAGCAGCAGATAATAAACCTAACCACACCATGGATTCTGAGTTTGCCCCAGCAGCAGATAATAAACCTAACCACACCATGGATTCTGAGTTTGCCCCAGCAGCAGAAGTCAACCATCACCATGCCATGGATTTGGGATTTGCTCCAGCAGCAGATAATAAATCTGACCATGTTATGGGCTCTGAGTTTGCCCCAGAAGTCAACCACCACCATGCCATGGATTCTGAGTTTGCTCCTGCAGCAGAAGCCAAGCCTCTTCCCACCGTGGATTCCGGAGCTGCCCCTGCAGGAGCTCAGCCTGTCCCTGAAGCTGACCCCAAAATTGCTGTGCCTGGAGAGCTGGTGACACCTGGGTCTGCCCTGCAGCAAGACAAGTCTCCTGCAGGTGAGTCTGTGCCCGAAATCCCCGAGTGACGGGATGATTCCTGTTGGAAAAGCCCTCGACGCTGATCGCGTCCAACCGTTGATTTGCTTTGCCCAAAACACCTCGAGGAGAGCTCAGTTCTGCTCTCAGGATACACAGGAAGTGCTTCTTGGGGGCTTTTCACTGAGAAAACACAGAGCTAGAATTTCTTAATGATTTTTATAGTTTTCACTGGGTGTTCTCAGCAGTGCTCTGTGTTTTTTAGGGCAGCCACAGAGACACGTTGGCTCATCCCTGTTCTGGTGGAAAATAAGAATTAAGAGAGGAAATGATTCTTATCTTATTTGATCTAAATTTAAAATACGAATTTTTTTATTCTTTACAGAAGCAACAGCAAAGGTGGAAGAAGAATCCAAAGTCCCAGAAGTTCCTGTGGATCATTTAGAGGGCACTAAGGACACCAAACCACCTCCCAGCCCCTCCAAGGAGCCCCTTCCCGGGCAAACCAACCACCTTCCGGAACCAGCAGGTGGGAAATGCAAACCCCAGGATAAAACTGGGCTGCCAGCTCCTTCTGCCCCACCACAAGCACTGCTTTTCTTTGCCCTTAGCAAATAAAATGCAACAAAAGTTGAATTTCAAGCAGGTTTTTTGTGTGTGCTGACACAGGGCTGTTATAAATCCATGTTAATCTTAACATTTGAAGTTGCCTTCATATAACTTGTCTTTTTCTTCGTCATCCGTAGTTGTTGTACCAATGTCTGTCATCATCTTCCTTTCTACTTAGAATTTAAATAAGATTAATTACAGGGAGAAATGTCCTCCCATGTAATTATGGCCTATAAATGAAAATTTGGTGTAATTACCCATAGCAAAGGCTGGTGTAGTGTCTGCAGGAATGTACTATGAGGTAGAGATGAATTCAAGGTGCTCAGCATTAGCCAGGGACTCCAGATTGATAATAGAGTTTATTCTGGATCTGAATTCCAGTGGGAAGCTGGGACAGTCTGAATTAGGATGATTACAAAGAGGAAAAAACCCCAAACAAGCACTCACCCTGTGCTTAAGCCTGAAACAGTCTCTGCTTCATGTTTTACCTCCACCTTGGCATGTCTTGCAAAATATAAAATTGCTGCCTAAAATTGGTTTGTGAGGAGATAATATAAGGTAGGAAACCACGTCTTAGAAACTTCATTCCTATTAAACATGAAATTAGCCCTGTCCCCTTCCCACGGGCCCGTTTCTATCTGCAGCCTCCCTGTTTTGCTGAGACCTGAAGCTTCCTGTTCCTGTTTTTCATCTTCCAGCTCCAGCAGAAGCAAAAGAAGATGTTGCACTAGAAAATAAAGACCTTCCAGAAAAGTCTGTCCCTGCTGTGGTTGTTGAGGCACAAAAGGAGGAGGAGCCTGAGCACAACCATGTGGAACCTCAGCAAGAAAAGGCCCTGCCAGAGCCCACAGGTAGGACATGAATAATAATTCCATTTTTCCATGGAAATTGTCTCCTTGTGAACTGCTCACCTTTCCCTCCTGGCTGTGGGGCCACCTGAGCAAGCAGGAGTCTCTTTGGTGTGGTTTTCTGAATTCCTGGTGCTGGCCTTGCTCTTCCCTCTGGTCCTGAAAGACTCTTTTCCCCTCCATTTCCAACTGAACCCCTGAATCCGTGTGCTCCAAGTACTTTCTCACTGGGACTGGCTCACAGCTTCTCTGCTGGAGGATGAAAAGCTCCCCATGTCTTTGCCTTCACCGCTGGCTTTTTATTTTGGTGTTAAAAGGACCATTAATCCTTACTACGATATTCCCAGTGAGGAATTCCAAATTGAGTTGTGTAACTGCCAAGGGAAGGTGTCACTGTTTTCCTGCCTCTCCAGGAGCTGGTGGTGCCACACTGGTGCTGGAGGTGGATTTGTGGGCCAGGGCTAAGTGACAAATGACTGATGCTCTCCTAAAACTCAGTGGCTTTGGAGCTGAGGGAGCCCTGAAGGGGCACAGCAGGTGACTTTGGGACAGAGGTTCTACCTCCCACTGCTCCCACCCTGGTGCTGGGGGAAACTTGGCTCTCATCCCCTCCATCTCTTCCCATCTTTCCACTAAACTTCTGTTTTCCCAGTCTGGAAGGATGCCAGCTGGAGATATAAAAAGTCTCTCTCTTAATCTTGTCTTCCTCAGACAAAATGGATCCTTAATGCATTTTTAAAAAGCTGTAGCATGTCCTTACAGGAACTGGTGCTTTTTGGTGGGGTAAAAGCTTCTGGCAGGACTTGTTTTTAAAGGGCATTGACAATGTATTGGAAGTAGTTAAGTAGGTTTTGGGGGTAAATGTCTCCCCCAGCTCTACTGAGGTGCCTTTAGTGTGGTATCAGTGCTGGAAATCCAGCCCATGTGACTGTAGGGCCTGTTTGAGATGGCTGAAGTCACATAAATAGTACATTTATTATTTTCTTAGCAAGCAACTAGTGGCTTTGATGTTTGAGGAGGCTTCTGTATTCCAGGTCTTCCCACTGCACAAGTCAGGCAAGCTCCCAAATCCAGTGACCGCGGGTTTGGCAGAGCAAACGCTGCCCCAGTGCCTCTCACAGCTGTGCCAGAGGAACAGCCAGTAGGTCTCCCACAGCTGAAGAGCCCTGACCCCGTAGTGGAGCTCGGATGTGGTGCTGGAGCATCCCCTCGCAGTAGGGTCCCACATAACAAGGCAGCCCATGGCCCCACGGAGTTCGTGGAGAGCTACAGGGATCCACCCCGGGAAAACTGGGATTTGGAAGGTGCTGTGGTGAAGAAAAAGAAAAAGAAACCCAAGCAAAGGAGAAACCAGCTGCCAAGAGCAATGGAGTTCTGGGATGAGAATGGAACAGCCTCTGGAGCTCCCAGGAATTCTCCGCTGGGTGTTGCATCGCAAGATCCGGGGGTGTGTCCTGTAGTGCCGGGAGCTGCCTCTGGAAGCAGAGCTTTGGATGTGCCAAAGGATGCTAAAATAACAGCTGGGAGTCACATCCCAGATAAGCAAAATGCCTCCTCAGTGCCAGCACCAGGACAGCAGGCCCAGAAATCCAGAGTGCTGGATGCCAGACCTGGGGATGTCGTGAAAACAGAGGGAAGGAGAGGTGAAAGCTGGATGCTGGGATGTGAAGGCAAGAGCAAAGAGGTTCCCTTGGAGCAGGTGGACAAGACTAAGGTGGGGGAATCTGTCCCAGCAAAGGCACCCACCAAGCCTCTGGAAAGAGATTTTCCTGATAAAAACGAGAAGAGGGAGGATAAGGAGCCCAGATGTGCCAACCTGGTCAATGTGGGCAAAGCAGAAACTCCCTTACAGAGCAGACCTTCGGAATGGCCTCTTCCTGATAAAAACAAGGAGCCTAAAAACACATCTCCAAGTCAGGAAACACTCAGTGGCACTGTCCATCAGCCTTCCCATGGGGCTCTGGAAGCAGCAGCAAAGAAAAACTGGGAAAAAAGCAAAGGGGATGGGAATGAATCCCTCAAACAGGCTGGGCTGGAGAGCAGAGTTCCTACAGAGCCAAAGGCAGCTGTTGAGGCTGAAGCAGTGCCACAGGGAGGACTGAAGAGCCCACGAGATGCTGCTAAAGGGCCTCTTGCACCCTCAGCTTCACCAAAGCCTGAGGAGGCTCCTGCTCTGCAGGACAGAAAGGCCAACAGTGCTCCCAATGCTCCCAAACATCCCAGCCCTGCAGAGGCTCTGGCCAGGGGGGTGGCAGCAGATTCCCTGGATCAAAACAAAGGGAAAGGATTTAGTGCCTCAGAGCAGCAGACTGGAAAAGATCCTGGTTTTACACATGGGATGGACAGGCCCAAAAAAAAGCGCGGGGAAGGGAAAGGCAAAAGAATGAAAAGCTTCCATGAGCACACGATGCTCTCAGAGGATGGGAGCAAATCCCCTGACAGAGGGAGGGTGGATGAGGCTGGGAAAGAAACAACTTATCCTGATAGAGGCCAAGGTTTCCCTGCCAGAGGACACCCCTCAGGCAGCTCTGCACAGCCCTGGCCTGCAGACAAGCCCAAAAAAAGGGGCAGTGATGGAAGGAGTAAAAAAGGGGAAAGAGGTTTTTTCCAGCAGCCTTTCCTTGAGAATAAGATGGACCCAAGTGGTTTTCCTGATCTGTCTGATAAAGTTAAGGAAGTCAGTGATAAGGGCAGAGAGGGGGGTTGTGTCACTGCTGGGTGCTTGCAGGAAGATACAACTAAAATCCGAAGGCCAACTGAGGTGGTGCCAGAGAAGCCACGAGAAAATGTTGGGAAAGATGAAAAAGCTGATTTGGGGGCTTTAGCCCAGCCTTTGCTGCTGGAGAGCAGGAGGGAGGAAGCCAAACATCCTGCCCTGGGTGACATTATCAACCAGACAAAAGAGGTGGATTTGGGTAATAAAGGCAGAGAGGCTGGAGGTGCTGCCAGGGAATCCCTTGGGCTCAGTGCCAGTGGGACATGGGTGGCAGAGAAACCCAGGAAGAGGAGCAGTGATGGGAAGAGGAAACAGCCTGACAAGGTTTTGGGGCAGGCAGCTGTCCTGGGGGCTGGGGGGGAAACAGGCCAGGAGAAGGTGGCTGGAAGCAGGAAGGAAACGACCTTGGATAAAGAGGTGTCTGGTTTGGAAAGAGGGAATCCGGCAGAGGTGCTGGAAAAGCCTGAAATCCAGGGTGGCAATAAGAGTGCCTCTCATCAGCCAACTCCTCCAGCTCATAAAGCAGAGACATCAGAGCCAGGAACAGGCAATGCTAAAGAAACTTGGCCCATGAATACAGGGAAGGATCCAGATAGATCCCAGCCTCTCCCAGAGCACAGGGCCGGGACACACAGTCCCACCAGGGAAGTGGGGATGGACAAGGCCAAGAGTAAAAGTAGAGATGTGAAAGGCAGAAAGGCTGAAGACAGTCCTGAGCTGGGTCCAGGTAACGTCCCTGCAGTGGGAAATGTTAACCAAACCCGGGCTGAGAAAGGCAAAGGGGCTGATTCCGGGACTCCAGAGGCTCTGCCGGGTGACCTGAGCGTTCCTGCCAAAGAACAGGCTCCTGCTCTGCCTCTGGAAGCCCAGAAATCACACACAGGGAGCACAGAGAAGCACAGGCCACAGCAGCCATTTGTGCTGGAGCAGAAAGCAGGAGCAGGGACGTGCCCTCCCCGTGATGAGGAGATAAGGGGCAAACCTGAAGGTCCCAGTCCTTCCAGCAGGGACAGAAATCCTATCCCAGAGCATCCAGCAGTGGCAGATGCCACTTTGGCCCCAGTTACTGAGAGATCTAAAAAGAGGGGTTATGATGGAAGCAGTAAAAAAGCCAAAAGTGCCTCCAAGCAGCCTGTTCTTCCAGAGACAAAACCAGACAGGGGTGAAGCGCTGCCTCCCCTGGGATCTGAGCTGGAATACGGGATGGAAGACACGGATTTTGTAGATGAAAACAGAAATATTAAAAACTTCCCCACTGGCCCTCAAAGGCTTTGGAATAATAAAGGAGGTGACTTCCAATCCTTGGCTCAGAGCACAGTAACTGGCTCTGGGAATGCAGGAGATGCTTCCTGTGGCTTTCCAAAGCAGAGAGATGGGGGTGCAGGGAGTGGGGGGCTTCCTTCTCCTGCTCCTCCTCCTCCTCCTTCTGAAGCAGTGGTGGAGAAAAGCAGCAAAGAGCCCAGAGCTGGTGCTAAAGAGGAGATACAGACCCAGGAAAGTTGTGAGCAGCCTGTCCATGTGGGACACAAAGAACCTGGAGAAGAGGTTTCAAAGAAAGGTGGGCAAACCAGAGAAGCTGGTTCCCAGGGTGGCAGTGGGGCAGGGAAACCACTTCCAGTGGCTCCTGCAGCCAAGCAGGATGTTCAGTCAAAGGAGGACAAAGTTCACCTTTGTCCTGTGGAAAAGGTTGATGATAAAGAAGCAAAAACCACTGATAAAAAGCACAACACTGACAAGGTTTCCTTGGAGAATAAAGCTGGAGAGGTTGAGCTGGCTGGAGGCAAGAGGAGTGAGAAGAGCTCACTGAAACAACCTGGGAGTGTGGCTGAAGCTGAGGCTGCCCATTTAAATGTGAGAGCTGTCCAAACAACCCAAATCAGCCCTAAAGAGAACAAAAAACGTCCCTCTCAGCCTGCAGAGGAGGAGGATGCTCTTGGTGGCAAGACTCACCTGAAGGAGACTCCAGTTTTGGAGTCTGAGGTAGACAAACCTCAAGACACAACCAAAGAAAGGGAATCTCGAGACACAACTAAAGAAAAGAAATCTCAGGAAACAACCAAAGAAAAAGAAACTCGTGACACAACCAAAGAAAAGGAACATCAAGAAAAAACTAAAGAAAAGAAATCTCAAGACACGAATAAAGAAAAAGAAACTCAAGACACAACCAAAGAAATGGAATATCAAGAAAAAAACAAAGAAAAAGAATCTCAAGACGCAACCAAAGAAAACGAAACTCAGGACACAACCAAAGAAACTCAAGACACAACCAAAGAAAAGGATTCTCAAAGCACAACTAAAGAAAAGGAATCTCAGGACACGAATAAAGAGGTGGAATCTCAAGACATGAGTAAAGACAAGGAACCTCGAGACACAACCAAAGAAAAAGAAGGAGAATGTGAACAAAAAGCTGTGCAGGAGGCGAAGAAAGAGCGAGTTAAAGCAGCAGAGCAGCTCAAAGGCTACATGAGACCCACCAAGTGCCGGGGGGCACCAGTGCTGCCAGCCAGGGCTGCTGCAGCCAGAGCCGTGCCCAGGCAGCCGGGAGCCGCCGCAGCGCTCCGGCCCAGGCCAGACAAAGGTGTGTGTTTGCCCCCGGAGCTCCCAGTAGGATTAATCCAGGCCTTGCTGTTTGTCAGTGCCTTGGCATGAACCCGGCACCGTTAATCCGCCGGCGCACGGCGCGTGTGGCATGACGGGGGTTGTGGCTGCTCCCGAGGGGCTCCTGGTGCTGCTTGCCTGTCTCACAGAGCTAATTCCCAAACTCCAGAGGGCTGACAGCTCCCTCTGACTTCCAGAGCTCTGGGTTACTTTTTTTATTCGTTCAGATTGCTGTTCATTCAGATTTTAGTTTTCTTGGGGAATCTTCAAGTAAGCAGGCACGGCTGGGTGTCTTCACGAGTGGTCCCTGCACGGCACCGTGTGCCACTGCGGGCAGGGCTGCAGTGTTCTGGTGGCAGGGGATGTGCTGGGTTGGTTTATCCTGCCTCAGACTAACTGCAACCAGCTGCTTCTCCTCCTGCAGCTGGTTCATGGCTTTGGCTTGAGCTTCCTTGAACCATTTGATTGCAAAACGTGTCTCCTTCCAGAGTAAAAATCTGTACTGAAGCAGTTGTAATGAAACAGTGGTGGGACTGAGGTAAATTTTGAGATTTGATCTCCCTGTAGGGACTTTGAAGGGGCTGGTTCAGCATCTCCTTGCTGGTCCCCAGGGAACCAGATCCTTGTGCTTGTAGGAAGTGAGATGGAATGAGTTTCATAGAACTGAGTGAAGTGCACAGAAATTTTGAAATGGAGGATATAATATGGATAGAGGTGAAATTAAAACTATTCTGGTACTTCTGCTCATTCCAAGCCTTCCTCAGAAGGAATTGGCACCTCTGTGAGTTCTGCTCTGCCGAGAGGGGCCGGGAAGTTGATCCCTGCCCTCAGGTGCTCTTGCTTTTTGCCTTGTCATCAGGCATGAAAGTTTGCTCCTGTTCCTGCGGAGTTTCTTGCTGCCAGTTTGCATGAGGCAGCCACTAACTCACCCAAGCAGAGCTCCCGAGTGCCTTAACATGCTGCTCAGGTTTTTGAGAGGTTTTGTAATTTTAATGAGTGTTGCATAACCTGAAGTAGTTCTATTTTCGTGGAAGTGGTGTTTTCTGCATGAACTTGTGCCTGCAGAAGTGGTGCTCTTTGGTGCATGATGCAACAACATAAAGGCAGAGCTGAAGGCAGCATCTTTTACAAAAAACAACATTTCTTCAGAGCCTTTCCATTGTGTGCCTGGAGTTTTTGTTCCCCTTTGCTCACTGCTGTGTTCAAGGGAGCAGGATTTTAGTGGCAGATCCAGGCAAAAAGGAAAACTCCTCCTGAACATCTCATACAGGTAACACGTGCATGGATTGAAGGATCCCTGGTTCAGATAGCAACGTGTGAGTAAGTTGCTCCACACGTTGCACCTGAGAGTTGCCCTGACGTGAGTTTGCTCAGGGCTTTGATGAGATTCCATTCCTTCATTCTTTCAACACTTTGCAGATTCAACAGTTGGTTGGTTGGATTTTTTAAGAGGAGCTCAGAATGACCAGCTCTGAATCCACCCAGAGGGTGGTTGGCACTGCCCAGGCTCCCCAGGGCAGTGGGCACAGCCCCAAGGCTGCCAGAGCTCCAGGAGGGTTTGGACAATGCTCCCAGGGGCAGGGTGGGGTCGTTGGGGTGTCCTGGGCAGGGCCAGGGGTGGGAGTGGATGATCCTTGTGAGTCCCTGCCAGTTCAGGATGTTCCATGTTTCTGTGACTGAGCTTGGTTTGGAACTGTTGGTTGCTGTGTTCCCACAGCAGTTTAAGGTGCTTTGCCATCCACAGAATCCCTGAGGTTGGAAAATCCCTCCCAGCCCATGGATCCCAGAGCACTGAGTGCCACATCCAGGCCTTCCTTGGGCACCTCCAGGGCTGGGGACTCCAAACCTCCCTGGGCAGCCCCTGCCAAGGCCTGAAATCCAGACAGGTTAGTGAGGCTTTTGTCTCTGTTTCCATCACTGCCCAGCTCCCCAGGAAACAGCTGTTCAGTGAGTTGCAAAATGACAGCAAAACCCGTCCTGAATCCCTCAGTTGGCACAAGTGGTGTGGAAGTGCCCTGGGCTGGGACTGAGGCTGGAACAGGGAACTCGCGCATCAGCTGCACCCGAGTTAAACCCAGGAATCAGTGAAGGGAAAGGTGTTGAGATTCATGACCATGATGAATGTGTTTGTTTACTGACAGACAATCAGGGAATTGTTAAGGTTGGAAAAGACCTGAAAGACTGAGTCCAACCATTAACCCCAGCACTGCCACGGCCACCACTAAACCCCATTCCCAAGTGTCACATCCAACCCCTTCCAGGGATGGTGATTCCACCACTGCCCTGGGCAGAGCTACGGAGATCCAGGAGGTCCTTGCTAAGGTCCAGGTATCTCTGTGCCTGTTTGTTTGTCCTCCTGTTGTGGTAACTCTTGGATGCTCAGAGGTTTTACATTTTTAGCAGTTGCCAGAACTTGGCCAACACTCACCCGGGTTTGTCAGGCAGGACTGTGGAGCTCATACTTGACACCTGATAGAATCCTCATGGAATGGTTTGGGCTGGAAGGGACCTTAAAGCTCCTCCAGTACCACCCTCTGCCACGGGCAGGACACCTTCCACCAGCCCAGGTTGCTCCAAGCCCCATCCAACCTGGCCTTGGACACTTCCAGGGATCCAGGGGCAGCCACAGCTTCTCTGGGCAACCTGTGCCAGGGCCTCCCCACCCTCCCAGCCAGGAATTCCTTCCCAATGTCCCATCTGTCCCTGCCCTCTGTCAGTGGGAAGCCATTCCCTGTGTCCTGTCCCTCCAGCCCCTTGTCCAAGTCCCTTTCCATCTTTCTTGTCGTCTCCCTTCAGGTTCTGAAGCATTTTTCTTTCCCCTGGTGTGCAACCAGTGATGTACTCCCAGATTAAGGCACTTTGGAGGATCTTCTGCTGAAGTTCAGTAATGAAATCCCTTTAGCCAGGTCCCATGTCCCACATGTGTGTTCTGCAATAACAGGACACTTTGCTGAGCACATCAGCTCCTGTGTGTTCTGTTAAAATAGGTCCCAGCACTGTGATGTCCCTTGGGAGTCATGGCAACGGTGATGCTGCAGATTCCTCTCCCTGACAGAAGCTGGAGCCATCTTCTCTAAATCAGGCCTTGCACACTTCCGTAATTTTATTTTTTTCCATTTTTAGTTTTGCGGTTTAAAGTTAAGAAACCTTGGCTAAAAGGCTGATCATACAATTTGAATTTAATCCCTTATCCCTCTTTGGGATTTATTTCAGCATCCCATTTTTGTTGTTGCCATTGTAGGAACTGCCCCAGCGTCTTCTGGAAAATTATTTTATACATTTTCCTGTCAGGAGGCAGCTGAGATGATAAACAAAACACGACAGACATTATCAGCCTTTAATGTGGCTGAATCCTTCTGCTGCCTTTGTGTGAATTAAAACTAAAATTGGGAATTATAGGTAAAATACAGTGTCCTAAATTCTGTGCTTCCAAGCAGGTGCCTTGGCCAGTGCAGGGCTGGGAGGGAGGAATGCTGAAGGGAGGAAATGGTGGAAGGTTTTCACTCAGCCAGGGTTGGACCTTTGATCCTGCTTTGCCGCCGACATCCCCAAGCTGTATTTCCACATGGAGCCTTGCAAAAGATATTTTTTTCTCCAATCTGTCCTTAGAGAATAGCCCATTTTAAAAAAAGAAATCAATTTGTTTCAGTGTTTTGGGGGCTGTATCCTCTTATGGATTTTGATTTGTATAATCTGTTCAGCCAGGGGCCATCTCGTGTCCGTGACAGCGACGCTCCGGTGCCAAAGGCTGTGGGCACAGAGCTCACTGCACAACTCCTTGTGCTCTAGTCATGAATTATCCTCCCAGATTTGGGCTGGAGGGGCCTGTTGAAGTGGTCACCTCATCCTTAGATCCCTCTTTTCCTGGGTCTCCCATCCATCCCATCCCTGGCTGATGCCAGGCTGTGGTGCAGCCCATTGCCACAGTCCCCCTCGGGAATACAGGGCAGATTTTCCAACATCTGGATCTCTTGTGTGTACATAAAATACATTTAAAAGCAAGAAATCCCCATCCTTGTTTAATGACAGGATTTGCTTTTCTTTTACAGCCACCACGAAGCCCTTGCTCTAAAGACTTTCTTTTCCTGACTGGTTTCCTTTATATTAAGTGGGCTCAGCATTCCCACAGCAACCTTTCATTGATGTCATGTCTGGAGCTCTCCTGGGGGACCCCAAACTGTAACTGGGTTTGTCTAATGGGAATAAATGGGCTGAGTGAACACTGAACAGTGTGTAACTGCAGCCTCTTACCTGAGGTCATCACCAAGAACCTCTCAATAACAGAGGTGCTCTAACAGCGCTTTTGAAGTGGTGGGAATGTCATCACATGGCAGCCTGCTCGTTAATTAAAGACTGTTGATTGTCCCAGTTAGGAGTGTGAGGGAACTGAAGCCCAAAGGTGTCAGCAGGCAGTTCTGTCAGTGTTGGATGTATTTAGGAGGAGAACTCTGCTGTTCCCAGCTTTGCCCCTACGTTTGGTGCTCGTGGCTGTTTGATTCAGCTTTAGCAGAAGGTTTGGTTGTGTCGGTTCTGTCCCTGAGCTGAGCTCACAGCACGTTTCTCCAGAGGTGCAGCTCACTGATTCCAGGTGTTCAGAGGCCTGTTTGCACTGATCCAGCAGATTCATGGAATGGTTTGTGCTGGAAGAGACCTTAAGGATCATCCAGTGCCACCCCCTGCCATGGGCAGGGACACCTTCCACCAGCCCAGGATGCTCCAACCTGGCCTTGGACACTTCCAGGGATCCAGGGGCAGCCACAGCTTCTCTGGGCAACCTGTGCCAGGGCCTCCCCACCCTCCCAGCCAGGAATTCCTTCCCAACATCCCATCCAACCCACCCTCCTTGTCCTGTCCCATGACCCTGAGGACATTCACTTCAGGCTTGCCCAGACCAGCCATGTCCCACTGCACCTGCCCATCTTCTCTCCCAGCTGGTTTTGGGCTATTTTACACCCACACTTGGTTTCTCTCCAGCTGGATGGTCTCGTGCCCAGCTCTCACTTTGAGCTGGCACCACCATCCTTGGCCATCCTTCCAGGTTTTATTCCCTTCCTTTACTTCATATTCCTGCTCGTCCTTGACGCTTGGATTTTTGAGAAAAGCTGGGATTGAAATAAATGCCCTTTTCTGGCTGCAAATTCTGCCTGACTGAGGCTCTTGACCACGTTTCCTTAGTGGTGCAGTTTAACTTTCAGTGAAATGTGAATTCCAAGTCGCATCTTTCTTGGCTGATGTTCCAGTTTGTGGCTTGTGCATCATTCAGTGGAGTTTGCTTTGCCCCTTTTAACTTTCCACTGTCAAGGACTCCTACGATAACCAAATACTGCTAATAATTTGAGTTGGAAACACTCTTGAGTGTGTGTTAATTCTGGTTTTGGCTGATCTCTGATTTTTAATGTATTACATGTAAATTCTGCAGCAGGATTTGATCTGAAAATGACCCGTCCTATAAAACATGAGACTGTTTAAAGACTGTACAGCTCCACACCTTTGAAATGTGTGTAAAGTTCTGATGGTGAGAGTCTTAAATGTTCCAGCTTTACCCTTCAGCCTGGTTTCTTCCAGAGAGTGGGATGAAGTGAAGCGTGAGTTCAGCAGGAGTGTCAGGCTGGTTTTGCACTCTGAGCAGCACAACCCGTGTGTGTGTGAACACCCAGCCCAGTGAGAGTGTAAATCCCTCGTGGTTCTGCTCGCTCTGATCACTGTTATTGGGAATAACTCTTAATTAGACATCACGTGGCTGCTGCTGGCAGGGAGGAGCTCAGCATCCTGGAAAGTGATGTTGCCTTAGAAACCAGAGCAAGAGGCTGCACAGGAACGATTGTGGTAGATTAAAGGAGAAAAAATCAGAGGCATTAGCAGGGATAAGTAATAGCTTCAGGAGTGAAGCAAAAATAGAAGCACTAGGCTGATTCATCTGCTGAGGCTGGGAGCTCTCAGATTGGGCATTAGTGGTGACGTGGGGTGTAGTGATCTGCCCGCTCCAGGGACTGGCACTGCCCTGCTCCACCTGGCCCAGGCCAGGGAAGGGCACAGGGCTCCTGTGGGCATGTCTGCCCTTGGAAAACAATGGTGTTCAGGGAGACAATAAAGTGTCAGGGTAGGTCTGAGCAGCTCAGATAAACCACTGGTTAGTGCTGGGATGATCTGGGCTGAGTGTGCTCAGCAGCCCTGACAGGCTGATTTGTGTCAGCTGCACCTGCAGGAAGAGACAGGATTTAATGATGATAAGAGGATGTGAACAGGGAAAACATACCCTTCCTCCCCATGAAACAGGTCCTGTCTCACCATGGGAAGGGTGTGAGAAGCTTCAGGCAGTGGGTGAAGCTCCATGTCCAGGAGCTGCACCAGGGCCTGATTTACAGGAGCTTGAAATGATTGCACTGCTCTTATCTGACATGATAGATGGGGCAGAGCCCAAAGGACTGTGAAACCCCAGATTTGGTATTGGAGGAGTGTGAAATCTTCCTCAAAGTTGAACTGAGGATAAAAGCAGTGGTTGGCATATTTTCAGGGTATCTAAGTCACCCCTTCCATCCCAACTCTGCTTCAGTGGGAGCCCTTTATCATCTGAGTTGCTTTTCAAGATCTCTTTATTCTGAACATCCTCCCACCCTTTCTGGCTTATCTTCACTGACTAGTTTCTTTTTAAATTCTTCAGAAAATGTAGGGTTTGTAAGAATCCAAAGGAACAACTGGGCCCGAAGCTGTGAGGGCTGCTGGTCACGGCTTGGGAGTGGCCATTCCTGGCCTTGCTGGAAGCTCAACCATCATGGCACAGCTTCAAGAGCAGAATATCAATGAATTTAGATTTAAAAGAATTAATCTAGTAGCAGGTAGAGGCTGGGGCACTGGAACTGGGGAGGAATCTGGGAACAGTGTGCTGTGGGCACGTTGAAAAGCTCTCAGTGAGTGAACTCTGCATTACCTCCATTAATGTTCTGAGAGATTAAATATTAGATGACTTTAGAGATTTTTCATGGCTAAGCATCCTCCTGCTTCTGAGGAGCCCAGGTATTGAATATGGTTCATTTCCTGCATTAACCAGTATTATTTAATAAAGCAGCAGTGGTGGCTCCTCCTGGCTGTACATGGACATTGTGAGTCAGGCCTTTCTCTCCAGTGATGCACATCCCTTCCCTGAGCCCAGGCTCGGAGGTACCAGCCCCAAAATCAAAGAGGGTTTTCTCCTCTCTTATAAGTGGTAGGTGTTTGCTTTAAAAAAAAAAAAAATCAGATACAAAGCCCCTGGGTGGTTTCAGAGAGCTCTCCAGACCTGCCCTTGCTCCTGGGGAAGTGCTTTAAGGGATCTCTGGTGGATTGAGACTTCCTGTAAAAAAACTCTTGGTTTGGATTGACTCAGTGGTGGAGGAATAACAGTAATTACACAGGATTAGAGACTTCCAGGCCTGCCAGTCTGGGGAGCAGAACAAGTACTTTCAGAGTGAGCAAGTGCTTGCAAACATTAGTCCCACATCAGCGAGGAGGGAGAACACAAGCCGTGAGCTGAGAGCCCATTTTCCACCAGCAAGACACCTCTGAGTGTTTTAGAGCAGAGAAAAATCATTGAGGTTCTTTGAGAAGTGAAGGTTGTGGGTGGAACTATTCTGGTTAATTAGAGGCTGTCAGGAGAGATTCATCTAACTTACAGTTCCTTAGTCATTGTTTTTAAATATAGCACTGCCTTAAATCCAAAGCTTAAATACAAGCAGATAAATGTGTGGATTGTAGCATTTCTCACAGCAGGTTCAATTCAGGGGGCGTAGAGGAACTTGCAGGCTCTGGGGATAAAAATACATTTCTCTCAGTTCAACTGGAGCAGGGGAGGCCTTTTCCATCAGCTCTGAGGACAACATTTCCTCCCCGAGTGGAACGTATCGATATCCGCAGCGGTCGATGGGCTCTGACCCTGGTTCAGAGAGGAAAATTTGCCTTAGTCAAGGATTAATCTGCATCAGGCACTTAAGAATAAAAGATGAATCTGCAGTTTGGGGCTAATGCAGTTTCCAAGCAATCCCCAGCCCACTTTAACCAGGGGAACAGTGTCCAAATCAAGGCTCCCAGTTAGAAAAGCCTTGTGGAGGTGCTGGGAACAGAGGCCCAGTAGTGGATGTCAGACATGTCCAGGCTGGTCTGGGACAGGTCAACACAAAATGAGCAGTGCTGGGGGTCAGTTAAGTAGACAGAAAAAAAAAAATCTGTCTGCAACCAGGAAAACTAGCAATGAAATTCATATTTTGGGCAACTGGGGCCCGGGTTTGGTGTGGCTGGAGAATTCTGCCGGGCTCAAGAGGCAGCTGTTTCAAAACACAGATATGTGGGACCTTTACATGAGCTAAAAATATTGTAAGATATGTTCTCATTAACAAAAAAACTAATATCAAGCTTGCAGTATCCAAGGCCTTCCCAGACATGTCTCATTCCATCCTTTTCAGCTTTGTCCTCTCGCTTGCAGGAGCGACCCGGGTTGTGAATTGTGAAATCCTCATTACAGCAGGACTTGTGATCACTGTTGACTCCAAAAGAATATATTAAAATTCAGGGAAAACAAAGGCCTTGTGCTGAAAGAGGTCATTCTGTGCTGTGGTGTTCGGGGCTGGGCTGGGGGGGGGGTTGTGTTTCGGGTTTGTTTGTGGGCAGAGTTGCTGACCCCGGTCCCTGCGCGTTCTTGGAGTGGCTCAGCACAGGAATTAATCTGATAAAAGCATCGATCACACAGAGTTGGACAGAGCAAAAGGAGATGGGGATATCCCCCCAAATGTGTAACAACCCCCAAACACTTCTCCCAGAAAACCCCTTTCCCGAGGCAGTTCACCCCCCCAGCCGTGCCCAGGGCCGGGGCTGAGTGTCCGGAGTGAATTCCTCGGCTTTCCCACAAAGGGATGGAACCTGCCGTTTTCTTTTGAACTAGTGGCTGACTGCAGCAAGTGAAGGCGACGGCGCAGGGGGTGGGGAGGAAGGAGTTTTGTCATGAATACAGGGGGCACGTTGTGTCGTCAGCGGCGCCGGCAGCCGGAGCTCGGCAGCTCCATCGCCGCTCCAGCCGCCCGAGGACGCGGAGCCAGCCGAGATGTCCCTGTCCAACAAGCAGCCGCTCTCCGAGTACAGCCAGCTGGGCAAGGGCAAGGGCAGCGAGAGCTTCTCGGAAGCCTTCCACTGCATGGAGTCCCCGAAGGACTTCGGCAAAACCGAATTCGAGTGGCAGAGGACCGAGGGGAAGCTTAACGAGATTGGCTTGAATGTAAACTCAGGGGGACCGATTAAGGACGGGCTCGTTAAGAACGCCGGATTCACGGATGAGGACAAGCTCTGCTTCTTTGAAGGGAAACTAGACAAAGAGCTAAAAATAGCTCAGAAAGACAAAAGAGAAATTGAGGTGCAAGGCAAAAAATACCAGGCAGCTGCAGGTCACCTTGAGAGCTGGTCTCTGATTTCTGACCCCTTTCCTTCTGCGGAGGGGAACTTTGCAAACCCTAAAACGACAGATTTTCACGTGGGACAGGCAGGAGCTGAAAAACCCGGTCCTGGGCTGGGGAAAAATGAAGCCATCACCGATCAGGAGAAAGCAGTCGGTAAGGCTGGGGTGGAGAGCAAGTGCCAGCCAGAGCCAAAGCTGCCCCATCTGTCCGTGTCGGAGAGCGATCCCGGCAAATGCATGAAGGAGCAGGAAATCAGTGTCTGGAATCCCAATTTCCACCCTATCCTGCCTAAGGATTCGGGGTCCAACGAAGCAGCCGTGAAAAAAGATGGAGCCCCCAGCTATTGTGTAATTGGGGTGGTTAATGACAGCTATGGGCAGAGTGGATTCTCCCCTTCCTCACCGGCACCCAAAGCAGACCCTCCGAGGACCACGGTGGAGCTCGCCCAAGATGACTCCAAAAGTAGTTTCTTCAACAGCAGCGCCGAGCTGGAGGAGGAGATGGAGGACAGGCTGGGCTGTGAGGATGAAGGCAGTTTCCTGGACAGGGCTGCCCACCAAAGGAAGGCGATGAGGCGTGCGATGTCAGAGTGCTCTCACTTGTCGGTGCCCCTAACCCTTAACCTGGCTGATAAATACCCTGAGCCGGTGCTTAGAGAAGACGTCGCCACTGGGCTGCTCTCTCCTAATAGCAGCCTGACCCAGAGCTCGAGCCCCACGGCCAGGAAGCCGAGCGCCCCGATGAAGAGGTCAATGACCGTGGCAGAAGAGCAAACATCTGTCTGCAGCTCGGGCACCGAGCAGAGCCGAGCGGGGCTGCCCAGCCTGGACGGGAAGCAGCACCAGTCCCTGCCGGCCGAGGAGCCGGCGGCCAAGAAGAGAGAGGAGTGGAACGGCGGCAGCAACTCGAGGAAGAAAGACCTGGGCAGCCCGAGCGTCTATCAGAGCAAGCTGGAGCAAATCCCTGAAATCAGCAGCCAGGACAAAGAGAGGGAGGAGGCGGCGGGGAAGAAGGAGAAGAGAAATGCCACCGATGGAGCTGCCGGGGGCTTTGATGCTCCCAAAGGCAAAGGTGCCGAGGTGGAACCCGGCAAAACGGCTCCTCCGGAAAGAAAAGAAATCCAGGTCAGCAATGTGCAGAGCTCCCCGGCTCCCAAGCAAGGAGATTTACCACGTGATGGTATGTTACTAATTTTTACCTCCCTGGGCAGTGAGCAGACAGGAGCTGGGAAGCAACTAAGTGACTTTAGAGCCCGGAGGCGGAGGGTGGGCAGCTTGGGGCACCTGGGAGAGCGGCACGGTCCCTGCGCCGGGAGCTGGAACAAAGGCTGGATTTTCAGAGAGATAAAAATGGAGGGGAAACGTGACAAATTACTGCCTGGCTGGTTGCACGGCATCTGTTGCAGCACCAGCTGTTAGTTGCTTGTTGGGATCCCAAACCTGACCGATACATCTAAAATCTGTGGCATCCAGGGGGTCCACGTTGGTCTCTTTTGGGTACTGTCCTGCCACAGCCCCCAGGAGCAGGGGTGCCCTCTGATCACAAGCTGTTTTGTTAGAGCCAGGGCCGTATCAAAGTTCAAACCTTTCAACCCCTGCCAAAAAAATCTGCGAATTGTGCTTTTCCCGTAAGCCTTTGGCACCTTTTGGGATTTCTGTGTGAGGGGAGCAGCAAGAGTGATGGGTGCAGTGATTTACAGAGTTAAGCTCGTCCCTGTGCTGAAATTCAAAGTGGAATTTCCCCGTCACTTTCTGGAACCTCTTTCCCAAACCCCCATTTCAATGGAGCTGTTCCCATTCCGAGGGTCAATAGCAGCTTGTTGTATTCGGTGGGGTTGTTGTTTCAATAGTGCTGGGATGTATGAGCTCACTCTTCCCGGGTTTAAAATCTGTGAGAATAGTAGTTAATCTCTGTTCTCCTGCCTGGAACAACATCTCTGTCCCTCTTGCCAGCTTCAGCCAGCAATAAACCTGCTTTTTTCCCAGATTTTGGATGCGAGGATGGTGTTTGTGCTCTGTCTGTCGCCCGCATTAACGGGAGCTTTGCATGGGGAGAGGAAAGAGAATGTGTCAGGGGATAAAGACAAAAGATTTGCATGAGGGTTTTTGCAGCCAGTGGCTCCTTTTGTGGCTGGTTTGCTAAACCCTCAGAGGATTTGCCTCAGAGGACCGATGCTAAATGGAAATGATAATGTGTCGTGCTGAGAGGGGAGAGTAGAACACCGGTGTGGAGAGGGGTGTGCTGGGCAGGTAGAGCTCCAAAACGCTGCATTTGGGCTGCTGAGCTGAGCAGGGGAAGGGCAGTCTCTGCTGCCTGTGGATTAGTTCTCTGCTGGTTCTGTGGTGTGTTAGTGACACCCCATGGTCACTCAGGCGGCTCCCGCTGCCCACGCAGCCTCTGCTCAGCATCCTTCATCCTCCTGTCACTGATCACCCCCCGGGCCCAAGGAGAGTTTTGCTTCTCTCTAATAATTTCTCTAAGGTGTTTCAGTTTCCAGGTCTCGTGGTTGGAGAGCTGTAGAACAAGGTTTGGGCAGTACAAGTCTCCCCTCTCTGAAATGCCAGCTCAGTGTCTCACCTTATCCCAGAATCCCAGAAGAATGTGTAACAAAAGGGACCTTAAAGCTCATCCTGTTCCACCTCCCACTAGACAAGGTTGCTCCAAGCCCTGTCCAACCTGGCCTTGGACGCTCCCAGGGCTGGGGTGTCCAGGCTGGGGTGTCCAGGGTGGGGTGTTCAGGATGGGGACCTTCTCCCCTTCCCATCATCTCAGTGTTACCTTGTTCCCTGTGGTCGACTTGGTGGGCAGAGTTTACCTGCCCCTGGCACCTGTGAGATGAAGCTGTGCCACTTTGGTGGCAGCACGTCCTGGGGGGCAGATGTGGGTCCTCTGGAGCCTGAGCTGAGCTGTCAGGTGCTCTCAGGCAGGAGGGATCCACCAGGTCTCCTGTGGTGGTCACAGAGAGGTCCTGGGATGAGCTTTGGATGAGACACCTGGGCACGTGTTGGCTCGGGCTGCTCCAGCCCCGTGTGGTTTGTGTTCACCTGTGCTCACTTTGGTGTTGGAGGATCATCAAGTGTCTTGAGAACTGAAACATGATGGGACTAAAGTGATGTCGGCAGCAAATGTGGAACAGAGAAAACCCAGATTACTGTGTTTGTGCACACCTTTCATGTCCCAGGGGTTTTGGGGCGGTGGGGTTTGATGACACCTTTCATGTCCCAGGGGTTTTGGGGCGGTGGGGTTTGATGACACCTTTCATGTCCCAGGGGTTTTGGGGTGGTGGGATTTGCCAACACTTGCTCTGCCCCTGAAGTTTAACCGCAGGGAGGCAAAACAGCAACAGGGTTCACATTTTGGGCAAGTAGGAAGCCCAGCTTGGCTTGGCTGGTGAATTCTGTCCAGGTCAGGAGGCAGCTGCTTCAAAACACAGGTCTGTGGGATCTTTAAATCAGAAGGACATTGAAAAGCTCATCTGAAGAGGATGGACGTGTTTTCCCCAGCAGGGCTGAGCATCAGTGATGGAAAGGTCACAGAGAGATGGGAGTGCTCGGGGTGCTGTGCCTGGGCTGGGTTTGGCAGATGGCTCATTGCTATTGCCAAGGGTTTGTTTTGCATTTGGGTTTCAAATTTTGCTCTCACAATCTTTATTTTAAAAGCTTGTTTCTGTCCTTATGACCACAGGTCTGAGTGTGCTGATATGGTCATAACTGAGCTGGCACTCAGAGCACTCAGGGGCCCTCCTGGGCATGAATATCATAGAATTGTGACTTCTTTTTGCCTCTCTTTAATTTTTCACCCTTAGTAATCTCTGAATTTATCTTCTCCTGGAAGCAAGCAAAGCAGTAAATGCAAATAAATATTGTCTTTGCTTTCTATATGCCCAGTTAAGAGAGAATTTCTGGAATGCAGGAGGAACCAGGCAGAAGTTCCTCAGACATTTCTGCAAAACTTTCAGACTTTCTGTGCTGACTGTTTTTTCCTGTCCTGTTGATCAGCAGAGAGGTGGTTGTAATAAAAATAACTCCCCCAAGCAGGCAGTGCTGCCTGGAAGTTGGAGCTGGTGCTAAACCTGTCCTTTGCATTTATTCCTTTCCAATTACCCCCAGTATCCTGAGCAGCTTCTGCTGCCTCAGTCCTGTCACCTTCCAGGTCTCCATCCAGTCCTGAGGCAACGTGTCCGAAATGGGCAATTTTGGATCGATTTTATATGATAGAAGGAGATTTTTCCTGCTTTTTATTAATCCCTCTCTTTTTCTGCCCGTTTTGGCTGTTCATTCTGAACTTGGCAATTGGATCTGGAGTAAGAAATTTTGTCAATTTTTTTCACCCTAAAAATTCTTTAAAGAATTTGTTCCAACCTGATTCCAGTCATTGGAATGGTATCTCCAATCCAGTCCAGACTTCCCTGGTTCTACCCACCCGGGGCTGGGGAGTTTTTCCCTAAACAGCTGCTACTCTTGTTTTTTTTAAGGTGGCCTAGAATTGCACATCAAACATTTCTTTCTTGCAGGTAGTTGGGTAGTAGTGGCATCACAGAATCCTGGGATGCTTTGGGTCAAAAGGGGCCTTAAAGCTCATCCAGGGTTGGCACATTTGGTTTAATTTCAGTCCAAAAAGGTGTTCCCAGTCAAACCCGTCGCGTGCCTGCTGCAGGTGTTTTAAGGCAGGAGATCCTGCTGCAGATTAGTCCAGCTCAGAGCTGAGCCCAGGACTTGCCCTGGCCCTCAGCTCCCCAGGAATCCCTGCAGGTTCTCCCCAGGCTGTTTGCAGCTCTGAGGACAGATTTGGGGTGATTCTGTTGCGTGTGGGCTGTGTGTGAGTTACTGCACATGTGTTTGTACCTCGCACTCACCTGCCCTAAGCACCGTCCTTCACCACCCCCTTCACCCTCTGCCTGTTCCCATCCTCTTGGCATTCCCTGGAAATAGTTTCTGCTCCGAAGCACCAGGAATTCCAAGCTCTGCTGGGCCCCACAGGTTGGATCTGTCACCTCTGTCACTCCCCAGCTCAGTGTGTGCATCAGAAATTCATCTTGCTTTGCCCACTCGGGTTTCTTTATAATCCAGAAGCAAAGTGCAGTGTAACCCCTGCCTCTCCTGCAGGGTTTTTTCTTAGCAAAACACTTTGTGATGTAGGTAAATACAGAGCCTGAGGCTCCCAGCATGGGGGAGGCTGTGGGAGCCCGTGGCCCCAGGTTTGCACCAATTAAAGTTAATTATGGGATTAGGAATATCAACCCAGCTACCTCATCATGAACTGGCATAAGGAAGGAAAGGCAGAAATGATTGCAGGAAAGAGGGGGAGATGGTGGGGCTGGTGATGGGTCACTGGAAAGTCTTACTTGGTGTGTATGTGTTCAGCCTTAAATGTGAAATGAATGTTGGCATTTCTCAGGGGCTGAGTTTAAAACTGATGCTGAAAGTCTTGTCATCTTTAGGGAAGTCAGGTGGGTCCCTGGTTCTGTGTCCCCTGCCAGGTTTTCTCAAAAATGGCAAAAGCACTGGGTTTTTGAGGGACAGGACCTTCAAACCAGTGTTTCACAGCACATCCTTCATCCTTCCTCTCCCCCTTCCTCTGGGGACTGAGATGAGAGGAGCAGGGAGATGTTCAGCAGCAGAAATAGGTTGGCCAAGGCCATGCACTGCTCATCCCTGGGAATTCCTGCTGCAAACTTGAGGTGCCAAACGTGGCAGGGCTTGAAAAGTGGGAATTTCTGTGGATGGGTCCTATGTGGTATAAAGGTGTATAAACTGCTGGGCTGCAGGTCCAAGGCTGGGGGTGTCTGAGCTGATGTAAGGGCTGGAAGGACCCTCAGCCCAGCTGCTGTGCTGGGGTGGAACTGGGTCAGACACAGCGACTTGGACTGTGGGGTCCTCAGTGACATCTCTGTGTTTAGGTGTCCTGAGGCAGGACTGGCATTATCTTGCATCTTGAACAGTGTGGAAGAGCAGCTTTGTGCCTTCAGATACTGAAAAGCTGGAGAGGGACTTTGGACAAGGGCCTGGAGGGCCAGGACAAGGGGAAATGGCTTTGAGCTGAAAGAGGATAAATTTAGGTTGGATATTGGGAAGGAATTCCTGGCTGGGAGGGTGGGGAGGCCCTGGCACAGGTTGCCCAGAGAACCTGTGGCTGCCCCTGGATCCCTGGAAGTGTCCAAGGTCAGGTTGGATGGGGCTTGGAGCCACCTGGGCTGGTGGAAGGTGTCCCTGCCCATGGCAGGGGTGGCACTGGAGGAGCTCTAAGGTCCCTTCCCACCCAAACCAGTCTGGGTTTCTATGAATTCTGTGGAAATACCCTGGGTGTCCCTTGGCCCAAGCACTGCCCAAACTCTCAGAGGTTTCCTGGTGTTCAGACCAGCTCTAGGGACAGACTGAAATACAAATTCAGGTGGTTTCTTCCCCGCTCCCACCTGACATTCCATCTGAAACAGCTTCAGTTCCCACTGTGGTTTTGCTGTGGTTTCAGTTTGATGGGAGGTGTTACTGGAAACAGCTGCTTGGTTTCAGTTCATGCCCTGTGAGATAAACATGGAAAGTACTGTGGGTTGTTCTAGAAGAACAAGTTCTGATTTAGGGTTTCCCTTGCTGGGGAAAAAATAGAATCTTAACAAGACTGGAGTCTTAGGTTTACAAGCTGCAGGCGAAGAGGACATCTGGTTTATTCCTCAATTCTGGATAACGAGGGAAAATGTACATGTTGATTGAGCTGCATTTGGTGCCAAATAAAATGCTGAGCTGCTCTGTATTTGGGTCAAGCAGGAGATGTTTTATTTAGCCTTTTCTGGAGGGGAGGAAGCAGCTCAGGGTCGTATTTCTGCTCGAACGGGGATTTGTTGTATTTGTAGATATTTTTGTCTTAGGGCCGTAAACAGACAGGCTTTATCTGGGGGGGATTGTTGGGGTGAAGCAGCTCCTTCAGGGTGGTGATGGAGGAAGAAGAAGGAGCTCGTGCCTCTCCAGCACAGGCTGGTTTTGTTTCTGAGGTTGTTTACGTTCAAGAGGGAGAGTAAAGATAAAGATGGTCATTGCCTTATTGCTTAATCTATTTCTCTTAATGGATTTTCAGCTGATGACTCTAATCCCGATGAGAATTATGGAGCTGTTTCATTGAATGATGTTTTAGTTCAGCTTAGCCTGCTAAATATCCCTGGTGGGGATCTGGGGGATGAGTGCCTGCCCTCGTGCACGTTGGGAGGCAGCTGCGGGTCCCCTTCGGTGACCGAGCCAGCCCGGCTCAGCCCCGGGGGCAAGGCAGGTGACACACAGCCTGGAAAATGGGACAGGTACTGCTCCCAGAGGGACAGGGCAGAACAGGGGCTCAGGTGAGGCAGACTCAAGTGCCCACAGCAACGCTCTAAGGAAGGGGAGAAAGGAATCTTAGAATATCCTGAGCTGGAAAAGGGTGGAGTCCCACCCTGGCCCTGCACAGACACCCCAACAATCCCACCCTGTCCCTCAGAGTGTTGTCCAAACCCTGCTGGAGCTCTGGCAGCCTTGGGGCCGTGACACTGCCCTGGGGAGTCTGGTCAGTGCCCAACCACCCTCTGGGTGGGGAAAAAAGGATGCAACAGTCCTGAAAGTCTTGCAGCTGCACAGGACGGAGTTACTGCCGTCCTTGAGCTTCCCCTGGGCTTCTGCTCACCTCGGTGCCAGAAAACAGAAGTATTTTTCCTACTTTCTTGGACTGTTTCAAGCCCAAAGTGTGTTCTGCTGCAGTCTTCACCTGTTCCTTTTGACATGGAGGATGGATTGGTGGGAATGCTCATCCTTGACTAAGCTGCTGCTTGGTGTTTCGAGAAACACCTGCACACATTCCTGCTGAGTGCCATGATTTATAAACCAGTGCAGTAACAGGGTTTAAGTTTAAAAAGATCCTCGTGGGTGTGTTTTTATAAGTGCTTTTTTCTCATTGTACTCCTTCAGGGAACACAAAGAGTAAAGCTTTTCAGATTTAGTGCCTGTTTGGGGTTTTTTTCCCACACAGCAGCAGCTTTCACAGGAGCTGTTACACAAACTGATGGGGAAGGGCTCAGGGAGGCTGAAGGTTTGTGTTTGCTCCCTCCAGGGTTCCAGCATCACCTCACAGAGCTGGGACCCTGCAGGGTTTGCTTCTGCACTGCGTTCATAGGATGGAGATGGCATAAGGATGCTTTTGTGTGCCTTTCCTTCAGCAAGTGGAGTTAGAGGAATTCAGAAAGCAAGGGACAACAAAATAGGAAAAAATATATCCATTTATAAATCCTTTCAGACTGAAAGAGGGGAGATTCTGGTGAGATATTGGGAAGGAATGTTTGGCTGGAAAGGGGTGGGGGCCCTGGCACAGGTTGCCCAGAGAAGCTGTGGCTGCCCCTGGATCCCTGGAAGTGTCCAAGGCCAGTCTGGACAGGGCTTGGAGCAACCTGGGCTGGTGAAAGGTGTCCCTGCCCATGGCAGGAGGTGACACTGGATGGGCTTTAAGGTCCCTTCCAACCCAAACCATTCCATGACTGCGGGATTCCATGTGCTTGCATTTGAGCACGATGTGTCAATCCACAATCTGCCTCAAAAAAGCTCTGTATAATTAGAAATATGATAAATAAAACATCACATTCAAGACTCTCATCCAGGGAAGGGCCAAATAAACTCCAGCTCTGCAGCCTGGAAGGGAGGGTTGGAGAGGGAGGAGGTTGTGTTGCTGTCCATGGAGTCCTCAATGACATGAGAGTTGTGAAAAGAGAAGACAGTTCTGTTTTTGCAGGATAAGAATGTGGGTCACCAAACAAAAATAGCAGCAGCAGATGAAAGCAAACGGCGCTGGGTGACTTGTGAGGGATCCACAGCGAGGCTGTAAAACATCTTCTGCCAGGAATTTGTGAGCTGGGAGATGTTACCTTTCATTTCTTTACCATGAGGTTAAACAGATGCCGGGGGAGAAGCCCCAGGATGTGGAATCTCCACCCTTGCAGGATGCTCAGAGTATGAGTGAATAAACCCTGAGAGATCTGGTATAACTGGGGGGTGGGACTGGGCTCAATGACCTCCAGACATCCCTTCCAACCTGCCTGGTCCTGTTATTCCAATGTGGAATGGCTACAGGGGCTGAAAAGCTGCTGGACAAGATGGTTGTTTCCATACTGGAAGTCACAGGATGGGGAGAGAGATCATTTTGGAGGGGTGGGGTGGGGTTTTTCTCCCCTTAAGGCTAGACAGACTATTTATAGTTAGTTATAATGAGGATTTGGCTTCAAGAACCTGATGGATGAATGGTGGACATCGTGGGCTCCCTGCTCTGTGGAGCTGTAACACGAGTCCCTGGGACTGGAACGGTTCAAACCCCACTCAAATCCACGTGGGAGCAGATCAGGTTGCTCCAGGGCCATGTGTGTCCCTTCCAGGTCTGAATGTCCCCGTGGATGGAGACCTTGCAGTCTCTGTGAGCCCCTGCCAGGATTTGACTTCCCTCACACTGAGGTAGCTCTTCCTCATGTTTGGGAATTCCGTGGCTGTAGGGAGCTGCTGTGCTGGGACCTGCTTTGGGTGACGGGTTGGGCTGGTGACCTCTGAGGTCCCATCATTGCTCAGTGATCCCAGGTCACCTCATGGATGTCCCTGCAGGTGGAGTGCTGGATCCACAGAATTCCAGAATGGTTTGGGTTGGAAGGGACCTTAAAGATAATTTAGTCCCACCCCCTGCCATGGGCAGGGGCACCTTCCACCAGCCCAGGGTGCTCCAAGCCCTGTCCAGCCTGGCCTGGGACACTTCCAGGGATGGGGCAGGGCCAAGCATCCCCCATCCCTGGAGGGATTTCAGAGCCCTGAAATCAGGGTGGGTGTGACTTTTGGGGACATGGTCAGTGGTGGCCTTGGCAGTGCTGGGGGATGGTTGGGCTCCATGGGCTGAGAGGACTTTTGCACCTCAGGAGAGCATCTTGCAGGATGTGCTCGAAGCCTCCTTGGGGTGTTGCTGTTTTGGGCTGTGCTGGTGCTGAACAGGAAACTTTGGAGAGACTCACTTCCAAACAGGGAAGTTTTAAGGAAATAATAGAGAGGTTATGGTTGATGTTGATGGTTGGTTAATGTTGAGCCTTGGAGGAACCCTCTGGGCTTTCCTGCAGTTGATAAAGTAGTTGTTCTTCTGTCTGGTCTTTTTGTGGAAAATTATATTCTTAAAACCCTTGGCTCACCCACTTTAATTGCTTTATATTATGCTGTATTTCTTCTATTTCTTCTGGTAGGAACCACCTAGAGAGTGGCAGCGTTTAGAGAAGTAAGAGCTGAAGAATAAAACATGTTAAGGGTTTTCTCAGACACCAGAGTTCTCGTTACAGGTGGCTGCTAATGCCCCCAAATGGGGCTGAGTTGCCTCTCTGTTGCCTGTCCCTGCTCCACATGCTTTGTGTGCGTCACAGTATTTATTGAAACTTGGCTCTTGGAGGCAGAATTACAAATTTCCTCATTAGTGGGTTTTTTATGGCTCACTCTGCTCGAACAAGACAAACGTCAGAGTTCTATTTTCCATCATTTTTCAGATCTGTAGGAAGGCTGTTGTTCCCTTTTATCAGAAGGAGCTGAATCTTATTTTTCTGAGTGTAGTTTTAGCACAGATCATCCCATATTTACTGTTTATTCTGAAAAATCACCACTGCTTATTTATTCTGAGTCTTGCTCCTCTGACTCTGGTTTGATGGGAACCCCCCCATGGTCTTGTTTGCTGGGTCCTTCATCCAGCAGTGGCAGATATCTGCTTTCTGGTGACAAATTGATTTTAAAATTAGGCTTCTTAGCTCGTTGGCTCTGTTGGGCCTTTGCCAAAGGCAGTTTTTGGTGCTTTGGCTTCTCTCTGGCTGTGTGATCCTACAGCTCAGGCAGGGTGGGGCAGGGCTGGGGTGGCCAAGCCTGGCCATGAGTGCTCTGGCACAGCTGCTGCAGGGCAGGAATCTGGTGTCTGCCACCTGCAACTTGCTGTAGGTCTTGGTTTGCTCAGCTCCATCCCCAGAGGAACCTGGAAGAGCTGGTTGTAGGCTGGGGGTGGTGTGGGTGCAGCCTGGGAAGCACCAGGAGCTGGCCCAGGGAGCGCGGCCAACGCGGGCGTTCAACCAGCAAGAGGGTCCAGTCTGGGCTGGGATTTCCCCAGTGACTGTTGCAGAATTTGAGCAGATTTTTAGAGGAGAAAGCTCTGGTGTGACAGCAAGGCTGGACCCACCAGTGCCAAACTCCTCCTGCAGAAACTTTGCCAAGGAGAACATGGAAAGCACCAGTTATCTTGGATGGGCAGGACAGGTGTCTTTGGTCCTTGTCTCAGAACTGGCCTGTTTGTTCTCTCTGGTGCACTTACATATAGAATTCCAGGGTGGTTTGGTTTGGAAGGGACCTGAGAGCCCATCCAGTGCCACCCCTGCCATGGGCAGGGACATCTTCCACCAGCCCAGGTTGCTCCAAGCCCCATCCAACCTGACCTTGGACACTTCCAGGGATCCAGGGACAGCCACAGCTTCTCTGGGCACCCTGTGCCAGGGCCTCACCAAGGATACAAATAATATCCTGCAGTGTTGCTCTTAGAAATTGTGCAGCAGAGGTGTCTCATGGAATTGTGAGCTGAGACATGCCAAAAATTTGTATTTTCACCATTAAAATCATGTTCAGAGAGTCGGGAAAGGTGAGGAGTTGGGATGGGGATGGATGTGCCAACAGCGCGGTGCTGCTTGCAGTGAGGAGCAGCAGGGGGAAAGTGCCTGATGACAGGGTTATGCCTTGGAGTTATCCTGGAAGATCCAGATGGGAGTGTCCTTCCCTGTCTCCTTCAAGCCCCTTTCCCTCAGGAGTAATTCAATCCTGGGTGCTGACTCAGCTCAGCTGGATTTTCCCCATCACCGAACACCACGAGGAGCAGGAGGAGCCCGGCCCCTGCTACAGCTCCCAACAAAATGCCTTTGAAATATCTTTTGGGGGGTTGCTGCCAAGCTTGGGGAAACAAACAAACTGAAAAGTCTCTTAAATTATTCTTTCAGACTAATGAACAAATGTGATTAAGGTTTGGCAGCTCTTCTCAATATTCCCTGTAACTAGGGAATGGTCCCAGTTCTCTGCTCTGCGAACACCCTCGTAATTAAACCATGAATGAGAGCAAATGTCCTGATGAGCACATTGGGCTGGGACTTAAATTGAGGCAAATGAATATCAAAACCCAAAACTATCCCTCTGTAATCCCTGGGGAATTGTACAGGGCTGTGTACCCTGAAATGTCAGAGGCTGTGAGAGAAGGAGCCTGAATTGTGGCCCCTGAGGGAGGGAAGTTCCCTACCCTGCTCCCCTGGGTGGTGATGTTTGTTGTTATTGTTATTATTATTATTATTTAGGTTCATAAAATCCCAGAATGGCTTGGGTTTGGGAAGGGACCTTAAAGATCATCTCATTCCATGCCCTGCCAACCCAGGTTGCTCCAAGCCCTGTCCAACCTGGCCTTGGACACTTCCAGGGATCCAGGGGCAGCCACAGCTTCTCTGGGCACCCTGTGCCAGGGCCTCCCCACCCTCCCAGCCAGGAATTCCTTCCCAATACCCCACCTAACCCTGCCCTCTGGCAGTGGGAAGCCATTCCCTGTGTCCTGTCCTGTTTCTGATTCACCTTCTATTAACATGAAATCCTGTGAAATTCAGGTTGGCTCAGAAAGTGTGGAAGGGGCTGGAGTTTAAATCCCAAACCTTTGGAAGTTGAGGAGCATTCCCTGAGCCAGTGAATTTGTGGTGTGGATGCTGTGGTTTAGCAAGAGGTTTAGTGTTGCTGCTGAATTAGCTGAAATAATTAATGACAGGCAGTACCTGAAAGGTAAATTCCAACAGATAGAAAGGCACCTTGATGTCGGGGATATTTGAGACTGTCCTGGGAGCAGAGAGAAGGGAATGGACGGGAGGTGGTTGTTCAGAACCACTGACAACAACTGCTCCTTCTGCCTTGCTGGGGGTGGAACTGACAGGTGAAATGAGGGAGAACGTAAAGGGTTATTGAAATGCAGGGGAGAAACCAAGCAGAGAGGAGCCAGTACAGATCAGCTACGAAAACAAGGGGTTTTCCAGGTGAACATGGGTAATGCTTCAGAATTTTGAATATATATAAATATATATAAATATGTTTTGTATCTCTGTAAATATATAAGTACATTTTGAATCAAACCCGTGTCCAGGCCACACATTTTGCTCCTTTTGTTTTCCTTCCCAAGCCTGTTTTGTATGTCCAGGATGCTCAACCCAGTGCTGCAAAACTTGGAAGATAAATGGGTAGGAAGAGGCTGGTACAGTGCAAGGGAAAAAAGGCTCCTGAACTTATCCTGGAGTCGGGAAATAAATAATAACAACAGGCAGCCCATGCTGCTGGGAACGGCGCCGGGGTGGGTGGAAGGCATGGCTTGATTTGGTTTGCTGCTTGGTACCAGAATTGAGATGCCCCTGTCAAGACTGACAAGCAAGAAAATGTGAAATATAAATAGTAATTTTGGAAAGATGTGGAAAACAACTTGTTTACTGTTGGAGTTGTCACTCTGTGCCCTGGTGGGCCCCCGGTGTGTCTGTTGTGTGGTTGTAAAAAGCCCCATCCAGCTCAGATAAAGCCTGAATTTAATCCCCAGGTGATGGGGGGGATACAGGAATTTGGGATGGGTTGTTTGTGCCTTCGTAAAATCCCAGTGCCTCAGGAATTGCAGGGGAAGGGAGCCCAGAGCAGTGCAGCTGCCCAGCAACATTGGCATTGGGCATTGGGGTTTAAAGCCATTTATGGGGAAACTGGGACAAGGGTTTCCACACTAACGAGGGTCAGTGGGACCCACATGTGTTGGAATGGGAGCTCCCTGCTCCTACTTCCATGGAAGTCCTGGAATGCACTTCTGGGGAAGGGGCAGCCACAGCTTCTCTGGGCAACCTGTGCCAGAGCCTCCCCACACTCCCAGCCAGGAATTCCTTCCCAATATCCCATGTGTCCCTGGCCTCTGGCAGTGGGAAGCCATTCCCTGTGTCCTGTCCCTCCCTCCCTTGTCCCCAGTCCCTCTCCAGCTCTCCTGGAGCCCCTTCAGGCCCTGCAAGGGGCTCTCAGCTCTCCCTGGATCCTTCTCCAGGGGAACCCCCCCAGCTCTCCCAGCCTGGCTCCAGAGCAGAGGGGCTCCAGCCCTGGGAGCAGCTCCGGGGCCTCCTCTGGACTCTCTCCAGCAGCTCCAGGTCCTCCTGCTGTTGTTCCCCAGAGCTGGACTCCATTTCCCATTTTCCTGTGTGACCTTTCCCAGGAATCCTCCCTACTCATGGAGGGCAGAGGAAAGTTCCAGAACAATAGGGATAGTTGGGAACAGAACCCCCCTTCAGGATAAGTCATAGTGTAAAACCTGGAAGAGGTCAGGACTTCACCATTAACATTCCAAGAATTAATTTTAATAGCTTGAAAGATGGAAAGATTTGCTGTTTGAATTAGACCACAGGTTTCCTTCATCTGCTGTCTGGCTTTTCCCACTGGAATAATAGGAGAACTTGGATGCTAATGACATCTGGTTGAAACCTGTCCCATTACAGGGAAGATCTTTCTTGCAGATATTCTGGGCTTGGGGAAAATTCCCTGAAATACCCACCTGTAGCTGTCTCACTGCTCTCTCCTCCTGCTGCTGTGTTGAATGATAACAAACTAAAAAATATATATATTATTAAAAAAAGCTCAAACTTACAAAGTGCCCCTTCCTTCCCCTCCAGTGAAACCAGAGGAGCCCAAAGCAGCGGAAGCTGTGACAGGGAACGACATCACAGCTCCTCCCAACAAGGAGCTGCCTCCCAGCCCGGAGAAGAAGACCAAGGTAGGACCATTCCACGTTCAGTGTCTCCGCTTCCATGGGTTTTATTTGCCAGCTTTTCTGCTTCCTCAGCTGTGCAAACCCAAATTCTGTTTTCTGAGCTCCACTTGGGAACCCTTTTCCTGGACCAAACCCATCCAGTCCCGGAGTTACACACAGCTCAGCCACGTGACTGAACGTGCCTTTGGTAAATGTGTGGAAAGGTTTATTCACATGGACTTGGGGCTGGTGTAGGAGTAGTAAACACGGAGGATAAACTCCTGCTGCACAGACACTCCCGAGGTGCTTCCAACACGTTTGTTTGCATTGCAGTGGGCACAGAGAGATCCTGCTCGGGAGCTGGGGCTCTTATTGCAGAGAGCTCTGCTCTCAGGAGCTTCAAAATCCACTCCCAAATTCCCAGAGGGGTGGGGGGGCTGGGAGTTCTCTCTCCCCTCTGGGGCAGGGGCCGTGTGACCGCGGGAGTTGATCGGATGAGGATTTAGGGCTCGCAATCCGTGTGTGCCTGTAATTGGAAAGCCGTGCCCGGCGTCCTGCACGTAGGACTGGAGGCCAGGAACACCCAATTGCTAATCCCAGCTTTACCAGCCGTTCCTTCTGTTGCTTCGGATGTTGCTGGAATAAATCCTGCTGTTTTGGGATTGGGTGGCAGGACCCCCCCCGGCCCCGCGGCGGCTGCCGCGCTTGGCTCTTTGCTGCGCTCAGAAAACAGAAAGCTGGTTGTTGTTATCGTTTGTTTCCTTTAAAATACCACTTTTATGTTCTTGCAGCTCAATGTTTTGGTTCACAATGCGCTATTTTTTGTTGTATTCCTTTGGTTTTATCCCGGATTTTGCTTTCTGGCCCCACCCAAAGCCCTCTGCATCCACCTCCTCTCCAAAGCCGGCAGCAGCGAAGGCCAAGGCCTCGGCCACCACCAGCCCCAAGCGCCCGGGCTCGGCCGCCTCAGGCCCAAACAAAAAAGCCACGAGCCCAACTGCAGGTCCTGCAGCCACCACTTCCAAACGCCCCGGCACCAGCACCACACGTCCCTCCTCCTTAGCTGCAAAAGAGACTAAACCAAAGGTAAGAACCGACCTGCTGTCCTGGGGGAGCTCCCGGGGCTCCCTCCCGTGGGAAATTAGATTAGCAGCTCTTCCCAGGAGTCAGAACAGAATTCCTGTGCCAGCCAGGGGAGGATAAGGTCAGGGTGGTGATTCAGTGTGGTAGGGGCTGCAGGGTTCTTGGGAGCAGCTTCCAGTAACCCATGGATGGCATCAGGTCCCAGGCACTGAACTGTGGCATCACAGAGGTGAATTAAACTTGACTGTGTTACTGTGATTTTCCTGGTGAACTGCCATGAATCACCAAATCCCAGGATGGTTTGGGTGGGAAGGGACTTTAAAGATCATCCAGTTCCACCCCCTGCCATGGGCAGGGACACCTTCCACTAGCCCAGGTTGCTCCAAACCCCATCCAACTGGCCTTGAACACTTCCAGGGATCCAGGGGCAACCACAGCTGCTCTGGGCAACCTGTGCCAGGGCCTCCCCACCCTCGCAGGGGAGGCTTTCTTCCCAATAAAACTGTTAAATCCAGACAAGAACATGGGAAAACTGATTGGAGACCTTTGATATTCATATCAAGGGGAAACAAATCCATTTGAACACTCCAGTGTTTCCCACTGGGTGTCTCCTTAAGAAGCCTGGTCTCTGTAAGAGCTGCACAGAGAACTGGCAACACTTCTGTGCTGAGGAAATGGTGGGGATTTGTAATTGCCCAAGAACAGGAGATCCATGGACAATTCTTAGTGTTCATCTTCCAGCTGAAATAGGAAATCCATGTGTTAGGATTGGGAGGTGTCCCTTGAATCTCTTCTGTGTTAACTTGTGATCTGATACAGAAGAACTCAGGTTTAAAAGGGAACGTTAAAATCTATTTCAGAAGCTTCATTGATGGCTAAATGCCACCATGTCTGCTATAATAAGCTTTAATAGCTGCATTTGGGTCTCTTTTAGAGCTAACTAAAATTAGCAGGGAGGGTATGGAAGCCCAGGTGTAAATCTGTGCTGTTCTCTGAGCCGACGTCTTTGGTTTGGCTCAAGTTTTCCCATCATTCTGAATCCCTTTTTGATAAAATCAGGCTCTCATCTGATTTGTTTGCTCACGTTAACTCAGTATTTTCATACTTAAGACAGAAGGCAGTTGCCAACAAGTGACTTACCAGGGACAGGCAGGAAACCAGGAACAGTTTTTCCAAGTGAGGGATGAGCCACAGACACCCAGTTCTCATGCCCCCAGTGTTTAAATAAACTCCAGCTTAGCTCAGGAAGCATTCCTGCCTCATGGAGGGCAGGGATCTCTCCCAGGAGTGTTTGATAGTGCACTGATACATTCCATTTTGTCCAGAAATCCAAACCTCCTTCACACCTGTCAGTGCTGGGCCAGCCCTGGGTGGAACCTGCTGCTCCACAGGGCTCCGTGTTCTCCACTCAACACAGTCACTTCTGCACATCTTAATTATATTTTAATTTGCATTATAACCTGTCAGCAGTGCCAAGCTTAAGTGCTTAAGAATTTAAACAGTTTCAGTTTATTTCAGCCTTTTCTTTGGTGCTTTTCCTTCCCTTGGAGCGCTGGTGAAATTCCGGCTCTAACGGCAGCTCTCCGGTTGCAGGTTGCGGATGCGAAGCCCACGGAGAAGAAAAGCTCAGTCTCAAAGCCTCCATCCTCCACCACTCCTAAAACTCCTTCCAAGAGCTCCCCAGCTGCTCCCAAGACAACAGCGGCGTCTCCGGTGACGGCGGCTCCTGCTGCCAAAACCACCGCGGCCGCTGCTCCCAAGAGGCGTTGCCGTGAGTGTCCCCCTGTCCCCCTGGCAGGGATCCCCCTGCACAAGTGGCTGCAAGTCTGAGTGGCACCATTTGCTCCCCACAACTCCCTGACAGGAGGGGGGAGCCGGGGGTGGGTCGGGCTTTGCTCCCAGGGAACAAGGGACAGGAGGAGAGGGAACGGCCTCAGGCTGTGCCAGGGGAGGGGCAGGTGGGATAGTGGGAAATTTCTTATGTCAAAGGGCTGCCCAGCTCTCCTGGAGCCCCTTTAGGCCCTGACAGGGGGTCTCAGGTCTCCCTGGATGCTTCTCTTCTCCAGGGGAACCCCCCCAGCTCTCCCAGCCTGGCTCCAGAGCAGAGGGGCTCCAGCCCTGGGAGCAGCTCTGGGGCCTCCTTTGGACTCTGGCTGTAGCTCAGACTTTTTCCTCTCCTGGGATTCCTCTTCCAAACCCAAATCCAAATGACCCTCAAGGCCAGCCTGGGTGAGCTCTGTGTGATCCAGGGTTAATGCAATTAGTGAACATGCTTGATTTAAGGGATACTATTCCCTCTGCATTTTGCCACAGGAACAGAACAAACACTAAAACCAAATAAACCTTGGGAAAGCAAATCTCCAGGAGAGCAGTTGAAACACCCGAACTGGTGGCTCTGAAAACCAGAAAGGGTTGAGCAGAAGTTGGGGTTTTTTTACCAGTGCAGGAAGAATTTGGAGCTGAGGTCACATGAGCTTCATCCAAAGGCTGTGTCCCACTCCTGCTGCTGCTGAGGAGGGGCCTTCCCACGAGTTCAGCGTGAAACACGAGCAGCGTTTTAACCTCTTGGAAACACGTTCTCACTCATTTTAATGGAGCTCAGGAGATTCAGTGTCAGATAAAATTCGAGTTAAATGATCTCTTTTTAAATTACTGGACCCCAGTGGCAAAATTTGCCAATAAACGTGTAAAATGATACGTGTTGGTTGGTTTGGGCTGTGAATCCCGGAGCTTGTGTTTGTAACCCAACATTCCCAAAGAAATAGTAATGTTTGAACTATTTGAGGTTTATTAGGCTTGCTGGACATCCCAGACTTCGTGCTCTGGGGGAAAATATAATTAATCAAGCGTAGAGGAAGTGTTGAACTTTCCAAGAGCCATGTATCCCATCTCATCCCATGGCCATCCTTGTAAAATTCATTTTGTGTGGTCTTTGAGGCAAAACCGCGTCCCGGGAATGAGGAATCCGTTCTAATGAGTTCAGTTCATTCCTCCTTCCAAAACTGAGACACAAACAAAGGAGCGTTTGCTGGTGACATTTGAAAGGAGACGGAGTCACCGATGCAGAGCTGCAGGGAGGTTGTTCCAAGAGGCAGGATGTGCAGAGGAAGAGGCTCCGGCACCGGCGAGGGCGGTGGGATGGTGCCAAAGCACAGGGAGAACTGGGTGGGCGAGGGAGAGATGAGGTCAGCTGGAGGAGCTCCAGAGGGAGGCAAAGCTGCCTTGTCTGGAGCTGGAGACGCATGGGGGAGTCAGGAGTGGTAGGAGAAGGGGGTCCTGTGTTGGGTGAGGGGACAGCAGGGGTGTGACGGGCGTGGAGGGACCCCAAGGGAACCACAGCAGGTCAAACACTGAAGGCTGGGTTTGGGTGGAGCAGCTGCAGCTGCTGCAAGATGCAGAGATGGGGATGGAGGAGACCTGGAGCTCTTCTGATCCCACTTCTGGTCAACTCCTTTAGAGGATGGTGGAGCCCAGGGGGTCGGGCTCTACTCCCAGGGAACAAGGGACACCACAAGTGGAAACGGCCTCAGGCTGTTCCAGGGGAGGGTCAGGCTGGATACTGGGAAAATTCCTCCTGGGAAGGGCTGTCCATCAGTGGCAGGGCTGGAGTCCCCATCCCTGGACTGTGGATATGACACTTGGGGACATGGGTCAGTGGTGGCCTTGGCACTGCTGGGGAATGGTTGGATCCAATGATCTTAAAGATCCTTTCCAACCTCAGTGATTCCATGAATTTAGCTTCTCATGACACAGCACTGGGCCAGGGAATAAGTCTGTGGCTAAAAATGCTGTTTCTGGCTGAAGATGCTCTTTCAGCAGGACATCTGCTCTTGCTTCTCGTGAGTCAGAAGACAGACACGGCCTTGTGATTCTCTCAGGTTTAGTTGTTGTTCAGAGCTGTGTGTAAAGGCTGATTTGACATTCTGTAGTTTCCCTTTTTCAGGTATTGAATGTCAGTCACCTTCTCCACTAAAGGGGAGACACGTGGGGCTTGAGATTTTGATCTTTAATTTTTAATATGGGGGGTTTTTTTAGTTTTTGTTCCCCTGCCTGTGGAAATGACTGATATTTTTGTACAAGACCATGCTCTGTCCTTCCCACCAGACAAAGTCTTTGCCTGTCGTTATAGACCATTTTCCCAGGAGCTTTATCTCTCTCCAGGTTTTCACTGTCTCATGTCACACAGGCAGGAGGGTTCCACACTTGTGTCCCCACTGACACGAGCAGAAATAACATCTCTCTCTGTATTAAACATATTAGTCCTCTGCCTTTTGTATAAAGCTGAGTCTGTTCTGTCCATACAGTTTCCCCAGTTGAAGTTGTGGTCTTGAGGAATGAAATTAGGTTGGTTTGACAGGCCCTTTTTTGAAGTGTTTGGTATTAATTATATATCTCTTCTTTAGGCCTTATTAAATTATCCAAATGGGTTTCACTTCATTAGCTGGAATCTTATCTGGGGTGTTTAATTGAGTGCTTTTAGCAAAGTCAGGGTGGAATGATCCGGACTAACTTGGCCTGTAGTTATCTGCCTCTTTCCCTTGGTCTTTTCCATATTGATATTCCATAAATACCCTGCCAGCTGCTGGAGTTTATCTAAAAAGATGAGACTTAATGGAAATTAAATATTAAAAAATGAGGGCTTTCATAATTTCCAAGTAAGATTTTTTCCATTTATTGTTTCTTTTCAGTGTTGCTCTCTTTTGGCTATTGGAATAAACCCGATTTTACCCAAACTTGCTCACTGCTGATAGTGAAAAACCTACAATTCCATGATCAAAGAGCTCCTTAAAATAAAGTTCTGTTTCCATTTTTCAGTCCGTGATTTTTGCCTTGATCACTTTTGTGGTTGGTTTTCTTCTGCTTGGGGAAATAGGGATGAACTCCTGGTTTAGGCTTTGCTCTGTAATCAGGTCATGATCGTTGGGCTTTGCCCTAAGGCCTGGCTCAGTTTAGGGATTGATTTTTGGGTTTATACAATTAAAATAGGGACCAAAATATGTGCAATAACTTCTGTGCAAGAAAATTGGCACAGGGTAGGCCTGGTCTGGCAATGAGAGCAAGGTCAGAGAAGGACAAATGTGGGGCCACTTTTGCTGTTGAGAAAAGAAAGGAAATGTGTTTTGGCAGGTTTGTTTGTTTGTTTGTTTGGGGTGAGTTTTTAAAGAAATAAAGGTGGGGCAGGATTAAAATAACCTCACTGAGTGCTGTCAGATTGAGAAAGTTATTTTAAGGAAAACCAAAATGCAACCCATCCCCAGGTGTGTTCCATCATGGAATGATGGTCCTTTTACATTAACTGATCCGTTGGCCGGAAAATCCAAGTGGGTTCTGCTGTCAGGAGGAGGAACCCAGACAGGGCTTCAAGCAGGGTGGTTAATTTTTGGGATGATTCCAGACTTCATCTGGATCCTGCCCTGAAATCCTGACCACTGTGTTCTGTGTTGGCAGCAATCAAGACTGACGGGAAGCCGGCGGAGGCCAAGAAGACCTCGGCAAAGTCTCCATCAGGTAACTGCTCAGTTTTCCTCTAGTCATGGAGTTAGGGAGTCTTCAGGCTTGGAAAAAACCTCTAAGACCATTGATCATTCCCCCAGCAGTGCCAAGGCCACCCCTGACCCAGGTCCCCAAGTGCCACATCCACAGGGCTTCTAAATCCCTGCAGGGATGGGGACACCACCCCTGCCCTGGGCAGCTGTGCCAGGGCTGGGCAGCCCTTCCCAGGAGGATTGTTCTCAGCATCCAACCTAAACCTGCCCTGGCACAACTTGTAGCCATTTCCTGTCTAAATGAAATCCCCCTTGTTAGGGGCTGGAGTCACGAAGTAGGTCTCTGTAAATCTCTAGGAAGTGTCCAAGGCCAGGTTGGACAGGGCTTGGAGCAACCTGGGGTAGTGGACGGTGTCCCTGCCCATGGCAGGGGGTGGCACTGGATGGACTTTAAGGTCCCTCCCCACCCAAACCATCCTGGGATGCTGTGCCTCCAAGGGAGGTGGTACAAGCAGCCTCTGACCCGTGTTCCCCCCCTTCCCTCCGACGTTCCCGTGACACCTGCAGCGGACTCGAGCCGCCCGAAGAGCGCAGCTGGCAATGCCACCAAGAGCAGTGCCACCACTCCTTCCACCACGGCCTCCAGCACTCCCAGCGTGCCCGGGGCGGCCACCAGCCGTCCCAAGCCCAAGGCTGCTGCAGCCAAACCCCCCTCGGCCTCCACCGCCTCCTCAGACGCGAAGAAAGCCACGGCCAAGGCCCCCAGCAAGCCCAGCTCCGCGCCCAAGCCGCCCCGGCCCAGCAGCAGCTCCTCTGCCCCCGACCTGAAGAACGTGCGCTCCAAGATCGGCTCCACGGACAACATCAAGCACCAGCCTGGTGGGGGGAAGGTGAGTCACTGCCGAGGCTCCTCGCTACTTTGGGTGGCTGTGTCCTCACTGCTCTCCTCATTCACACTCTGCAGAGCTCCTCCCCGGGCTCGGGGCTGGCATTAACAAGGTGGTGGGAGTGTGCCGAAGGAATCCCCCTCAGGGAAATCCGGTGTCTGCTGGAACACGTGCAGGGGTCCAGGACTCGGGTTCTGTGTCCCTGTCGTACACCCGGACACAGAAACTCGGTGTTGAATGCCCCAGATCTTTCTTTGTTCCAAACCTTGGCCTTTGAGCAGAGTCCAGTCTGCTGAATGGTACAGAAGGGGGAACAGTGCACTGGGATGGAGGAAACCTGGATTCAGGAGCAAGTTCCACAGCACCTTTCCCGTGTTTACCAGGCCCTAGGGTGACATGAAACAGTCTGTTTGGATCACCCGTGGTGGCCACAGGAAGAGGGTAGTGTTGAAAAGGCATGTACAGAGCTGGAACTCGGGGCTCTCAATGCCTCTTAGTGCTCTAAATGACGTGGTGAAACCATGAATATCTCCCATGGAAATGAGAAAGGTTTGGGGATAGACCTGCAGCCTCTTCTGAGGTTGAAATAGTGTGGCTGTGCAGAATCAGCAAGCCTTGATGAGCTGTTGTACGACCCCCATCTTGGCCTGACCAAAAGTGTTAACAGTGCTCAGAGGGCTTTAATTCCCAGCCAGAGGGATTTGCCCCCTTTGCTGCAGCCTGTGGGGCTGAATAACTCTGCACAGAACTTCCGTGGGCTGCCAGGGGAGCACGTTCCATGCTGGGACCTCAATGTGCTCCCAGGCACAGGAAAGTCAAGGGCACTCCTGGGCTGGCTGTGTGTCCCAGACAGCATCAATACCACATGGATTTACCCCCAGTCAGGACTGTCCTAGTGGAGATCTCACAGTACAGCCCTCCCTGTGTCAGCTTGAGGGACTCGATTTTTACATTTCATTGCACTGTCCTTCATTTTCTAAACATTTCCATAGAATTATTTAATTCCAACAGTTGTATTTTTAAGCAAATTGTCCTTTCATACTCTGGTTTACGCTGAGATATTTTCAGAGTCTGAGAATGCTGTCATTGCTAAGGGGGTTTTTTGTTTACTGGTCTCTAAGTTAGTAAAATACAAAATTTATGCTGAGTCCCCTCTGAAATGCAGGTTCTGCTGCACCTCCCTGGATCTAGATTAGCAAAAGAATGGATATTTTCAGGTAGTTGCTGCATTTTTATGAAACCTGTAATTTTTCCTTCCATTTTTGCTCAGCTGGACTCACTGGGTCCACCTGCATTTTTTAGATAAAAACTAAATCAGCTGTTGGGCTCCAGGACTGAGTCAAGTCTGTGTGGGTGGAATCCCAACTGGAAGCACTGTGTGTGTGTGTCCAGCAGAGCTCCTGGAGCTCCAAGGCAGAGACAGTCCAGGGATGTCTTTGCCTCCAAGATCATCATCATGTCTTCCATGTGAAGGAGCTGCTCCTGCACTGCTGCTGTTGGGCTCCTAAAAGGTTTGGGTTAGTTTTTTGGCAGGATATAAGTGCTGGAGTCACTTGCAACCTGCCAACGTGATCCCAAGGAAGGGGCACCAAGAGCTTTTTGAGCCATGGAGAGCAGGGTGCCTGTGCCACCCCATGTCTGAGTGGTGTTGCTTCCCTCCCACCCTGGGCGTGGGACTGTCCTTTGCCTGGGAATCGGAGTGTGCAGGAAGCTCTCCTGGGTCACCTGAAGTCTACCCGGGCAGCTCGTGTGCCCACCCTCCTGCCCACTCTTGTGCTTGTGCTGGTTGAAATCACCCATTTGTCTCCATCCAGGGGAAAGTAGAGAAAAGGCCCGAGTCAGCCGCCGCCGCGCCCAGCCCTGAGCCCAGTGCGGTCACTAAAGTGGCTCCTCCCAAAACTGCCGTATCAAAAGAGGGGGCCCCCAAACAGCCCAATGGGAAAGTGAGTTCCTTTCACACTTTTCTCTGGGGGAGATGAAGGAAAACGTTTCCGTTTTGAGTCACCTTCCCTTCTCTTCAGCTCTCCTCTCTGTCCTGTCGGTGTCACTGTTCCTTGCACGGACACTCTTCCCGTTCTTTGTCGTACACCCCGACGTGGTCGCGGTGAAGCACCTTCAGGGGTCTCTCTGGAGGGACCTTCTCCACTCCTACTGGGAATGTTTTCAGAGCAGAGTCCTCCAGGTCCACTTTGAGGTTGATACAGGCTTAACTTTTAGTCCTTCAAACCAGTTCTTCCTACGCAGAACCAGTTTGTAACTAGGCAGAATTTTAGTTCAGAGCTGCTTCTCTTAAGACTGTGGAATATTAAGGAATTCATCTTTCCTGCAATATTCCAGGCTCAGTTGTACCCAGACTCTGTAACTCCATGGATTAGACCGTCACCATTTGATGGGTTACTCCAAAGCTGTTGTGACATGGTGTTCCAGCACGAGGGATGGGAGTGAGGTGGGAGTTTAATTCCAATATTACCAGGCAGAGCCTGCTTAGGAATGACCAGGATCTGTACCTCTGGAGGAGTCAGTCACACGCTCCATGGCACGAGTTTTCAGAGCTGCTCTTGCCCTGAATCCAGCCTTTCTCAATGGCCAAGGAGCTTTGGGAAGCTGCTCAAGTGAGAATGTTCTGGGATTCCTTTTGTGCTCCGAGTTTATCACCTCTTTCTGGGAAGCAGGGCACAGCTTCTGCCCTGCTTTGTGCTGTGGGCAATAACTGCCAGACTAAACACGTGTTGTAACTAACCTTTGTAAACACAGACCTGTCGCTCTAACTCAGTCCCTACTCTGTGAGTAAAGCTCACTTAGCTGCTCCTGGTGTATTAGAAAAATCACAGCATCAATCACTGAGGTTGGAAAAAGCCCTCTGAGATCGAGTCCAGCCATCAGCCCAGCACTGCAGGGCAACCACTGACCATGTCCCCAAGTCCAAATCACTTTAGTTTAAAGGAGAAACAATTTAATTAGCAGGTGGTCTGATGTAATTTAACCCAAGGTTTGACGACCTTCGACCTTCGTCAGACAAACGTTTCTCAGCCCATCGGGGCTTCACTACCTGGAGGTTTGAGGGGCATTTTCCAGGACTGGAGCCAGTCCAGGAGCAGACACTGAGCAGCTCATTCAGAGTGCTGGCCCCGTGGCTCCCAGGCAGCTGGGCTGGCTCTCCCTGCTCCAGGGAAGCTCTCCCTAGAAATATCCTGGGAAGCTTCCAGGGGGACATGGACAATCCCATCCCTTGGGGCAGGCAGGTCCGTGGAGGAGCGTTTTCACCTCATGCTCTGGCACTAACACTGTCTGTGCAGCCTCTTGTCCTTCACTTTTTTTCTCACTCTCCTCCTCAGTTGCTTCCACCCCTGACACTGGAGTTGGGCTGAGTTTAACACGGCTGCTCGTTCCCCCTCGTGTCAGAGCCCCCACCTGCCGTATGACAACTCTAACCAGTCCTCTTCCCTTGTGTTGTTTTCCATTCTGTGACATTCCAGGTCCAGATAGTCTCCAAAAAAGCGAACTACAGCCATGTTCAGTCCAAGTGTGGTTCCAAGGACAATATTAAGCATGTCCCTGGAGGTGGGAATGTAAGTATGGGCTCTGGGCAAGCTGTCTGTCTACTAACTCCTTCTCTTGTACCATGTTATTGTGTGTCACTCTCAAGAATGCTCTGTTTGAGGCACAGAGGTGTGGCAGAGTCTCAGGGCTCCTGGAAACAAGGCAGGCTGGAGAATTGTTTCATTTTCACTTGGGATGCCAGGATGAATGTGTTTTGTTTCACAGTGCTCCAACTACACCTGACCTGCTTCTCACCTGCTTTAGGGGTTGTTCCTGGCCAAATGTAGGATGTTCACATCACTGACCCCAGGAGTTAACTCTCCCTGGATTCCCTGTGCAGGCAGATGAGGCACCTCCTCATCCCTCTGACCTGCTGCAGATGTTTGTTTTTTCAGATCAAATTCATTGTGGCCTGCAAGTGCCTGCTTCCCTTCCCTGGCTCACAGATCCAGCTGGAGCCAGACTCATTTCACTTCTTGTTTCACTAAAAGGACTTTGAAACAGGAAAGGACTCGGGGACTTAACCTTTGAGCTGCGATTAATTTCTAAATTTAAAGGCTGCTGGTGTCTGTGGCCACAGAGCTGAGCTTGTTAAAATAGAAAGTTAATCTGGTGGTGGCTGCAACTTGGTTTGGGGTGTGAGATCCTGAAAGTGTCTGGCAGGAAAACCAGGTTAACTCTGCAGATCCTAAAGCTTGGGAGACATGAGTTTAGTTTGGTTGCTCACTCTGTGAGGGCAGATCTGTGCTGGGTTTGCTCAGGGGCAGTTTCAGAAACACAAACTTTGGATGGTTTCAAAGACACTGTGTGGCTGGACTCAGTGACACTGCTCAGGACCTGGCTGTGGGGACAACTGGGGGCCACTTTTCCTGGGAAATCCATGTCCAGCTGGCTGAGCCTTTACATGACTGATTGTCCCTCAGATTTTTGCAAGAGGGAACCAAATCTGGGCCTTTAACGAGCTGGTTCCCTTCAGGTCGGGTTCCAGGATGGTGAGAGGCAGATGCTGAAGTCACACATGTGGTGGTCACTGAAGGAGGCCTCACTGCCCACAGAGAGTCACTGGGCAGTGCTCTGCTCCCCTCCTGCTTGGGGCTTTGGGATTTGCCTTTCTCCCCTGCTGTTTCTCATTTGGTATTTCCATGACCTGCTCGGTGTCTGTGGGGGTGTTTCCCCTGGAAATGCTCCCCCAGGAGACTTTGAGAAGCTGATGGTGGGACCCTTGTGCCAGCTGGGGGCCCTCATGGTGTTTTTCAGCCCTGCACATCCCTGTTCCTGCTGTTTCCCTGGGTTTGTCTGCCAGGTGTAGCACAGGCCATCCCAGAGCCAGTGCTCTGTGGCAGAAGTGCCTTTGGCCACTCTGGTGACAGTTTTTGGGGCAGCTGGTGCCATTTCCCTGCCCCTGCCCTCCAAGGAGCTGTATTTTAGAAGCCCCTTCAGTTTTGCCACTCTTACCCCTGACAGCCTTTCAGTGGCCAGTGAGCCCCACACGTGCTTTTCCTTGTTTCCAGGCTCCCAGGAATGGGATTTAAAAGTGGGGGATATTTTCTTGCTTAACTTCATCAGTGAATTGTTCTCCTGCTCATGAATCCCCATCCTGTCCTTCCCTCTTCACTGCCATTCCCAGCATTCCCAACCCTGGGGACAAGTGTGTCCCTGCTTTCTTTTCCTCTTCCCCCACACTCTCCTTTCACCACTGCAGTTTTCCTCCTTGATCAGCTACTTAAGCAGCACTTTATTCTGTACTTTCAGAGCAAAAAGCTCATTCCCAGGTTCCAAATGCCCCCAGAGCATCTCCAGGCAGGCATTCCCAGCCCTCCAACACCCCCAGCCCAGCATATGGATGTGAGTGCCCAATCTGTCCTCCCAGAAAAACCTTTCCTTTTTACTAATTTTTATATCTCCTCCCTCCCTTTGGGGCACTGTGATCTTAGTGACCTCTTCCAAGATGTTTTCTTGCTCAAATAACTGTGATGATCTCTTTTGGAAGAAGACTTCCCAGTGTTTAATTCCCTGATGGAAGGTCTGGAAGCTCTGTTCTTTGTAGCCTGTGCCTTCAGTTATTTAGGAATCCCATGGACAAGGCCAGTAGGAAATTATGGTTCAGCTTTAGGGTTGCTCTGGTAGAAGTGATGGACATGGAATCTTAGAGGGTTTTGGGCAGAAAGGACCTTAAAGCCCATCCAGTGCCACCCCCTGTCCTGGGTAGGGACACCTTCCACCAGCCCAGATTGCTCTAATCCCTGTCCAACCTGGCCTTGGACACCTCCAGGGATGGGGCATCATCCCACCATCCTACCCAGGTAGTTCCTGGCTGGTTCTCTGTTTGGGTGCCCATTTTGCCTTCTCTACATGGAGGTAATTTCTTCTGCCCTCTGAGGTTCCCAAGAAGCTGTGCCCAAAACAATATCTACTGTGCCCAGTAGATATTATTCCTGCTCATGTTCTGTGTGTCAGACACAAACATAGCAAAGTTTCCTGGGTAAAAGCTTTTGCTGCACTTATTTCCCCCTCCTGGAACCACAGAGTGGTTTAGTTTGGAAAAGACCTCCAAGATCATTGAATCCAACCTCTGACCAAGGTTTCTCTCTAAAGAAAGCAGTAAAGAGGTAGATTGTACAAAGTGCAGGTAATGTCTGTGGTGTTGAAGGTTTAAAGGTGATTTGGTGTCCATGTGTTTCTCTGTCCTTTGGCTTGACCTTGCTCAGATGGATTGGGAAGTGGTCAGAGATAGAAAACCTAAGAAGACTTGAGGGTCACGCTCCCCGTGGGAGCCTCTGTGTCAAACTTCCTGCTCTAAAGTTCATTTCTGGCCCTGGAGTCTGTGTTTGTGTCTGTAAGTGCAGTCCCAGGCCTGTAAATGTGTCTCCCATTGCAAACTCAACTTGGAGATCCAACAAGAGCTGCACTTCATGCAGGTGTGGTGGTTTGGATCTCCAGGAGAGAGGAGTCACAGCTGGGTACATCTGTGATATTGTCAGCTGGTAATAATGGGATTTTAAAATGCATTCAGTGAAATCAATTGAGTTTCATCCCAGTCCCAAGCAAGCAAGAACTGCTGATTAAAGCTGTAGTAACTTCAGTAACAACCCCTGAGAGAATCCAGTGTTCAGTGGCCGTGGTGCCACCTTTGCAGAGTGTCCCTGAGTCAGGTCTGTGACAGGGGACCCGGGCAGGAGCTGAGCTGTGCTGTCCTGCTCACCTGACAAACAGGGCAGCAGGGCTGGGCTCAGCCCTCTGCCCAAGCACCAGGAGGATCCAGGCTTCCTGAGGGAGATTTCTGGCAAATTATCTGGTGAACTGGAGTATCAGTGAACTCTTGGAGTCACTGGTGAGTGAATGAGTTCTGTCACATTCGAAAAGAAAGGCTTGGATTTTCTCTGCAAACCAAGCTGGGGCAGAACTTCCTGGGCACAGAGGGGCCAGCTGCTGGTTGGCAGCCACCAGTCACGACTGGGACTGGGGATCCTCTTGCCATGCCTTCCAAAAAACCCCCAGGTTTTTCCCATGGGAAGTTACAGTGTCAACTCTGTTAGACCACATGACCAGAAGCTCCTGGTATAAATTATCTTCCATTTGTATGAAGGGGAAGATCTCCAAGAGGTTTGACAAATGTTCATTCTGGAATGGAGGAGTTTTCCATCCACCTGCTTCTCTGGGAAACCTGTGCCAGGGCCTCCCCACCCTCACAGCCAACAATCCCTTCCCAATATCCCATCTCTCCCTGCCCTCTGGCAGTGGGAAGCCATTCCCTGTGTCCTGTCCCTCCAGACCCTTATCCAAAATCCCCCTCCAGCTCTCCTGGAGCCCCTTCAGGCCCTGCAAGGGTCTCTCAGGTCTCCCTGGAGCTTCTCTTCTCCAGGATGAAGAGGATGGTGGAGAGAAAAGGTTGCAGCAGGTGACACGTCCCTGGCCCTGCAGCAGGAGGTCCATGAGGTGCCATCTGTCCTGTGGAGGTGCCCAGGCCATGGCTGTGTCCTCAAGGCAGCACCAGCACTGGCCAGGAAGGGGCTGGGGAACGTGGCAACAGGATTGGCTGTTTGTTGGACCCTCTTCCAAGTGCCTTTCTGTGCCAGGGCTGTGCCATGAGCTCAAGGCCCCCGTTTCTGGTCACTGTCCCTCTGTCTGTGTTCTCTGGTCTCAGTTTCTGTCCCTCACATTAACCCCTCCTGACCTTCGAGTGACACCAAAGCTGCCGGCACCGTTTGGCTGGAGATCGGCAGGAGACGGTTCCCAGGGGCTGGGGATCCACAGGAGATGGTTCCCAGGGGCTGGGGATCAGCAGGAGATGGTTTCCTGTGGCTGGGGATCAGCAGGAGATGGTTCCCAGGGGCTGGGAACTGGCAGGAGAACATAAGGTGGTAGAGCAGGGGCACAGGCTCATGAAGCACAGCCTGGTGTTGGAGGTGGCCCGTCGGCCTCCGGAGTCACCACAGACATTTCTCTGTGCTGAGCTGTTCTTTTTGTCTCTCCAGGTGCAGATCCAGAACAAGAAAGTTGACCTTTCCAAAGTGTCCTCCAAGTGTGGCTCTAAAGCAAATATCAAGCATAAGCCAGGTAGGAGTTTTACCATTTCCTCAGGATTTGTTGGTCGACTTTGCACGTCCCTTAAACCCAGTCCTGGGTTGGGACTGAAACTGTTTAAGGGGGTTGTTGCTTTCTGGGGGTGTCTCCAGAAGCTCAGGAGATGCTCCTTTAGCAATTCCCGGTGGTTTTGTGAGCGGAGAAGGAGAGTATGAGACGTGGGATGTCCTCAAAGCATCTACTGCTTCGACTCAGCTCTGCTTTTTCCTGCTCATTTGAAAAGAAAACCACGGATATTTCCATGACCATTCCAGGAAGCTTCATCCCAGAGGCTTTGGGGTGCTGGGAACATCTGTGTGCTGTGGAAGGATAAAGGAACTTGGCTCCAGTTCTTCAAAGCTCAGACAAGGGTCCTTTTAGCCTCAAATTTGTGGCAGCTCCTGCCTTACATAAAACACTTCAATGACACTTTATGGGATGAGCATGTGGGAATTCTTTGCTCCTGACTGAGAACAGTGCAGTTACTCCGTGTGAATTCCTGGGAATCTCAGGTTTCTATCCAAGCAGTGCCCAGCCCAGGGCTCAGGTGGAGTGTGGGCAGGTCAGATGTGGGATGGTCAGATCCATGACCTTTCCTGGTCCATCGGTGTCTGAGGACACTCATCCACACGGGAACGCTGCCGGCCGTCAAACCCACACCCGAGGGACAAAGTTCACTGCCCAGAGCCAAGAACAAGCACCACAGGCCCGTCTTTGTCCACTCCTGGGAGTTCCCTGCTCCCTCTGCCAGGTTGAAAGCACTTCAACCTCATCCAGCCCACGCTCCAGTGCCTCCGAACGTGCTCCCGCGTTGGGAACGAGGTGCCACAGGCGTGACCTCTCCTGCTCAGTGCTCGGAAATAACGAGCTCCGAGCGACAATAACTGCCCTTGTCCAGGGCTGCTTGGAGCACAGCGACCCATCCATTGCCTGGCAGGGCTTTGAGCTGCTTTTCCTGGGCCAGATCTCTTGGTTTCCACCGTTGGCCATGCCAGGCTTCCAGAGGGCTGGGAGCTTCCAGGGGGTTTAATGATGTCTCTGGGAGGCAAAGTTGTGTTCAGCCACACTTAAATTGGGTTTGGGAGAAAGCTGCTGGAACATGGATTGAATCCAGTGAAAGGTGTCCCTGTCCATGGCAGGGGTTGGAATGGTCCTTAAGGTCCCTTCCAACCCAGGCAATTCCGTGATTCCATTCCATTATTCCATGTACAGTCTGATTTATTGATAAAGGAGGCACCAAAATGTTCAGAGGGAGCAGCACCTCTGCTGTTGGGAAAGGCTGGGAGAGTTGGGATTGTTCAGCCTGGAGAGGAGAAAGAAAGCTCTGGAGTGACCAAATGTGACCTTCCAGTGCCTGAAGGAGCTGACAGGAAGGATGGAGGGGGACTTTGGACAAGGCCCTGGAGGGACAGACAGGGTGGAATGGCTTCTAACAGACAGAGGATAAATTTAGGTTGGATATTGGGAAGGAATTCCTGGCTGGGAGGGTGGGGAGGCCCTGGCACAGGTTGCCCAGAGAAGCTGTGGCTGCCCCTGGATCCCTGGAAGTGTCCAAGGCCAGGCTGGACGGGGCTTGGAGCACCCTGGGCTGGTGGAAGGTGTCCCTGCCCATGGCAGGGGGTGGCACTGGATGATCCTTAAAGTCCCTTCCAACACCAACCAGTCTGGAATTCTATGATTAATGGGAGCTGCAGTGTTCTGATATCTATTCCAGTCTAGAAAAGTCTTGCTGGAAATCTGCAGCTCTTTTTCTGACCTCTGTGTTCTCCTGCCCCTGAAGTGTCCACCCAGCTCCCAAACCTTCTCCCTGCCTGTGCCACGGGTCAGGCACAGGGATGTGCCCAGAGCTGATCCCAGTGATGGGGCGGGAGTGGGAAGGGATAACAAAGGAAGGGAGGCAGGTACCAAAGAGGAGCAAGAGGTGTCCTGGCACCAGTCACTCCACAGATGGCTGAGCTGGAGGAGACCTGGGCATGGGACAGGGACAGCAGCAGCAGGAGGCAGCCACTGGAATGGCACCAGTGTGAGGTGGGGGTGGCATTTCACACCTCTGATGGAAGGATCTGACTCCAGAGCAGATCCAGAGAGGATCAGTTCCAGCCTGTCCATCTGGACATGCAGCATTCCCCACCTGAGGGATCTCCAGGGCTCTGCTGGCACAGGTGGCAGTCACCAACTTTGGTCCTGCCAGTTCTAAACCAAACTTACCTGGGGAGAGACTGAGCCAGTGAACGTGTTCCTTGGTCCTGTCCCTCCTCCAAAGGGTCCCCAGCAGCTCCCTGGGAAGGGCTGGGACTTTTCCTGAACTCACCCCTGCACATGTCCTTGCAGGGGGAGGAGATGTCAAAATTGAGAACCAGAAGCTGAACTTCAAGGAGAAGGCCCAAGCCAAAGTGGGATCTCTGGACAACGTGGGACACTTGCCAGCAGGAGGAACTGTGAAGGTGGGTGCAGGGAGCTCTGGCACACCAGGGTGGGGCTCCATGGGCTGCTTCTGCTTCTCCTGCTCTTGATGTAGAGCAGCTCCTCCACCCCTGCCCTGTTCCAGCCACCTGCTTGTTTCTGGGGCCTCTGTTGTGCACCCCAGGGGTAGGGAGGGACCCCAGGGGTGGAAAGGAGAGCACTGGGAACCACCTTGGCCTGCCTGAGCAGTCTCCCTGGCAGGCATTCCTTAGGGCTGGTGCTGCCCATCTCCATCCTTCCTGCTGGAACCCAAGAGCAGGGATCACTGAGCTGGGAGCCCCTCAGCAGGGCCTTCACCCCCAGTTAAAGCTGGTGAGATCAAGTGCTCTGTGCTGGCAGAGAGCACCTTGCAGCTCTTGGGAGCACTTGGAGGACCATGGAATATCCTGAGCTGGAAGGGACCCACCAGGAGCGTGGAGTGCAACTGCTGCAGCCCATTTGTGTGAGGGTGGGAACAGATCATTGTGCTCTCGTGGCTGTGATTCATCCCTTCTCCCCTGGGAACACAAACTGTCCCCAGCCTTGGCTCTGCACGTTCCAGGTCTGGCTGCAGGAATGTGACATCTGTGCTCAGGGAGGGGAGACCCATCAGGCACTGCAGGATCAGGGGTGCTGGGAATGGTGTTCAGGGAGACACTGGGGCTGTTACTGGGCAGTCCCAGAAGGGTTTGGGCTGGGGGGCACCTTAAGGGTCATCCTGTTCCAACCTCAACACCTTCCACTGTCCCAGGTTGCTCCAGCCTGGCCTTGGACACTTCCAGGGACCCAGGGGCAGCCACAGCTTCTCTGGGAAACCTGTGCCAGGGCCTCCCCACCCTCCCAGCCAGGAATTCCTTCCCAATATCCCACCTAACCCTTCCCTCTGGCAGTGGGGAGCCATTCCCCCTTTCCTGTCCAGGCTCTCCTGGAAAGGTCCTTCTCCAAATGTGAGGTGTGAGAAGCTCCTATTTCTGGCTCTGGAAGTGAAGAAAACACAGGTGTGAACACCCTCAGAGCTGTTCCAGTGGGAATCTTTGCCCCCAGAAGGACAGACAGACACAGGAGAAACCCCTCCAAGCACTGACAACCCTTGGCTGTCCCAGTGTTGTTTGTTTGAGGACTTTTGTGTCAGAGAGGGTTCCACAGCTGGGCTCAAGCTGTTGGATTAAACACTGTGTGGATTGGAAAGGAATGATCCCAGTCCTGAGGAGCAGCTCACAATTCCCAGCTGGATTTAGTGTGTGCTCAGTCATCCCTGGTAAAACAAGAGGGGATGGGCAGTGTGTTCACTGGGGACACTCAGGACTCTCCTGTCCCCAGCCCTTTATGGAAACTCCAGCCTGGCAAATCGGGGCTCAGGGAAAAGCTGGAAGGAGCTGGAGATGCTGCTGGTGCCTTGGGAGGGGTCTGGAATTCCCTGGAACAAACAGTTCCAGTGCACTGGAGTGTCTGGGCCTTACACTGGTGCTCTTTGGTGGTAACTGGGGCTTTCACTGAAGTTCTAAAATCCCACCTGGTCAGATTTAGTCTGATTTTGGAGTATTTTTCCCCCTTCTCTGTGGGTGTCTGAGGTGGTCTCAGAGTCCAAGTGGTCTGTAGCTCCCAGCAGGGTCCCACCAGTGTGTCAGACTCTTCTCCAAGGGCAGGAGGACTCAGCTCTCCTTCAAAGCCAGTAAATAAAACCTGGTGACTCCAGGTGGGATGAGCAGCTCTGGTAGAACAGACCAGGATGGAGCTTGTCTCCAAATACCAGACTCCCAGTTCACAGTGCAGCATCAAGGGAGGATGAGCTTGTGTGACCTTGGCCTTCCTTGGGATGCACTGTGTGTTCAAATCATGGAATCCTGGAATGGTTTGGGTTGGAAAGGACCTTAAAACTCATCCAGTCCCATCCCCTGCCTTGGGCAGGGACACCTTCCACCAGCCCAGCTTGCTCCATCCTGGCCTTGGACACTTCCAGGGATGGGGCAGCCACAGCCTCTGTGTCCCCAGATCATGGGAGCAGCTTCCCCACAGGGAGCCCAACCCACCCTCCCTCTCTTGACCCCGGGGCAATGGGCTCTTGTCCCCTCAGCACCCCCAGTTTCCAGGGCCATCCCATGTGGGGGGCTTGGAGGGGCTCCAGGGCCTGCAGGGACCTGTGAGCAGCCTGCCAGGCTGTTCTTCCTGGGAGCAGAGGGGCTGCTTCCCATTTCCACACACCCCCTTTATCCCTGTGGCAGCTGGGGAGGGTGGAGGGGACTCTGGGAGCCTGCCCTGCACCCCACAGCCCTGCACCTC